>OY365818.1:5962619-5989382 GCA_959347315.1 Bimastos eiseni
CATCCATCAGTCCATCCATCCATCTAAGATCCATTCATCAGATATACACGTGTCTCTGAATCCAGCAGGAGGAAAAGCACATTATTTCCATATAATGATGTGTTCATAGTATGCTTGCAAATAGGTATTGTCGTTGGTGACGTGTAAGAGATCTTTGTCAGGTGGTCTGCGCTTCCGGTCTCTTCTTGATTCAGCGGTCGGTGGTCACGTGTGTAGGTCACGTGACAGACCTTCATTAGAGCACGCAGGATGTCGTCGCTAGCGCTTTTCTCTCGCTATAGGTGTTGTGCCCTTTGCTGAGCTTCATTGTCGGTAAAAACGAGGATATAATTATTATGTATTAGTCTGCCATGTTGTCCCTGTCTGTTTCTTTGTCTGTCTGTCATAATGATGATGTTTTCGCATCTGCGGCGGCGACGATTATTATTATTCTTATTATTGGTGCCGTCAGTGGCGTAGACAAGGGGGGGCTTGGGGGATAGAACCCCCCCTCCCCATTACAAAAACAAAAACATTTGTTACTTTAGTAAGTATAAAAGTTAATTAAACTGGTTGTTTGCAGTCCCGAAAGGCCTTCTAAACCAGTATAAATCAAGTTAAGTTAAGTTAAGTTAAGTTAAGTTTAAGTATTTTATTTTGTTTAGTTTTGTCTGATGTCCCATACTTGTCTCCGTACTTTCATGGATTCAGCTAATGACGTCATTTTTTTAATATATAGCGTCTTTATTGTTTTTAACGAAAACAAACAAACATTTTGAATAAAATATAAAATTTGTAATTTGATTCTTTGACGAAGTTTAGAGAAAATTGTTTAGATTTAGTGGGGGTATTTCAGGGCTGCAAAAATCAAGATTGTTATTAAACGTTCTAGACTAGTTTAAGATTAAAATAAAATAAATAATAATAGAACATTATGTCTAAGAAACGCCAGAGTAATAGTATTTTGAATTATTTGGATTTCAAACGTGTTCGTACACCACCTGATGCCGCAGCTGAGTTACCAACTGAATGTTCAGTAGAAGTGGCTCCACTTTCATAGGTTGTGGAAACAATTGCAACAATCGAGAGCCATCGTGATGAAGTTGATCTGTCACCTTCACCAAACATTCGAACGACTCATCCCAACGACTTCGGAAATTATGTCAATGTGAAGGTACCAAACGAGAAAAAAATCGATATGTTAAACAACATCTGGATGCCAAGCAGCACTTATGAATTTGCGGCAGGCAACAGAAATTTACGTTTTAAATACCATTGGTTTTCTCAGTGGAAATGGTTGGCATTCTCTGACTTGGAGCAGGGTGCATTTTGTAAATACTGTGTTCTTTTTGCTGAAGATGGAGCTGGCATAGGTCACCAGCCGTTAGGCCAACTATGCAAAAAGAAATTTAACAAATGGAAAGATGCAAAAGAATGTTTCGATGCACATCAAACAAAAAAGTATCACCTAAATTGTATTGAAGAATCAGATATGCTGACTGGAATTGTGTCTGGAATTCAGGACCCCATCGAGATACAGTTGAACAAGGAAAGCCAACGTCAAGCTTTGGAAAATAGGAAAAGAATAATTCCAATTATTGAAACGGTGTTGCTGTGTGGAAAAAAAGACTAAAATTAAAAAAATCCTGGCTCATTGAGCCTCCTAATTTATTGTAGATCTAGAGGGGAAAATGACTATCCCAAAAGTGCCTATACTAACCCCCCCTTGGGGAAATCCTGCCTACGCCACTGGGTGCCGTTGTTGCAGTTGTTGTTGTTGTTGCTTCTTCATTGTCATCGCCATCGCCATCATCACCATCATGATCATCATCATCACCATCATCACCATCATCATCATAATCACCACCATCATCACCATCATCACCACCATCATCACCATCATCATCATCATCACCACCATCATCATCATCATCACCATCATCACCATCATCATCATCATCACCACCATCATCATCATCATCATCATCACCATCATCACCATCATCACCATCATCACCATCATCATCGCTCGTGAATAATCTGATTACGATTATGTTCACTATTACTCGCCCTCCCAGCACAGTAACCGCCTCGGGTGGAGATCGAACCTAGGCTGTTGGCGCCACAGGTCGACCGCTCGAACCAATCGGCCACCGCGCCACACAACATACTCCAATACCACTTAAGACCCAGGTTCAAACGTCTGACCGATAGTTCGTCCTTCGTCCACTGTCTCAGCGGAGTTCGTGTGTCATGCAACGCCAAATCCATCGGATCAATTATGATTATAAGAGCTGCCGAGGTGATCAGCTGCTACCTCCCTCAAGGGGCCACAGATGGCGTTCCCCGTATCTCGTTTCTTGCGCGGTCGACGAGGCTTTCTTTCAGGCAAGGGCACTGCAGGAACCGCGCGATATCCGTTTATAATATATCGTGGACAAAGCATAGAGAACGCCTACGCGAACATAAAAATATTTATTAATTAGGTTAAAGAAAAAAAGAAGTGTTCGCTTGAAAAAAGTACGTAGCCGACAGAATCGCAACTTAGTTTGCAGTCATATGTTAAAATGCTAGAATAGATATCAGATTATATCAGATTAATTGTTAAACATTCAAGAAATTTAGATTTAGAAACATGATATTAATTGACACATCTCAATGATCTGAATTGATTTCTAAACTCAATCGATTTGTACAATTTAGTTCATTTGTTGATATTCCTAGACAACGGGTAATTAATCAGACAAAGGGCATTCTTGCATATTCCTAGTCGTTCTCATACAATCAGAAGCCAATAGCAGTAAGAAAGGACAAATATTGGAAACATTGTATAAATTTATAGAAGGCCCTATTTATCAAATATTGGAGGATGAAAGCAGCGAACCTCCCCCACCTAACATTGCTTAGTGGGCAGTCTCCTACTGCTCTCTTAAGTCTCCACCTGGATAAATAAGACAGGCGACTACCACGGTCGCCCATGTGTAGCTGACCCAGTTGGTTGCTCTGCTTTAGACCCTTATTGATGACAGGTGGCGCTTTCATTTGTACATAGCGAGAAGAGATTAACTTGACTGGCTCGTTATATATATAATCCGTCTGTCAGAAATAGAATCCAGCTTCCAAGAGCTTCTGATATCTAATATGCGAGCGAGTTTCGAGAATTATTTGCCACGCATGTAATTATATGCGCATTGATATGTATATTACGCGATTTATGTATTAATGGAATATTATTTCAGACCAGACTGTCTCTTTCTGAGACCGATATGTATTCAGAAATAATTATGTCGTCCTTCTGTATCATGTTTTAGTAGCTTGTTTTGGCCCTTCTTCATTTCTTCACCCCTCTTTCTTCTCCTCCTCTGTCTGTATTGGTCGTTTGAACTGATGCGAAAATGATCAGCTGTGTTCTTGGAGCAATTGAAAATAATTCACGGGTGGTCGTTATACGTGGACCATATCAAAGGAGACCTTTTTACGTATGGTCCTCTCATGGGTGGGCTTTTCACGCGTGGCCTTTAAACCTATGGCCCTTTCACATATGGCCCCCTTCATCTATGGACCTCTCCTTTATGGCCCTATCTTGTGTAGCCTTTCTATGGTGGTCTTTCCATAATTGCACATTTATGCATAATATACGGTAAATAGACTATATTTGTACATTTAGTCCACAAGAGTTCAGCATACAGCATACACGCCGTGTAGTGAATGTGCGCAAACAATCTACTTAGGCATACATGTATATGCCCAATGTATGCAATGTCTGTATATTTACTTGGCACTTGGCATGTATACTATTGTATACGTGCATAGAAAATGTGTACATTGAGTAAGTCAGTACGCATGAGACAATTAATGTATACAACACGTAGCTGTATTAACAATGTATGAATTGTACAATGTATGGTCGTCTCCAGATCGAAATGAGGCCTTAGCGGATTCCGTTGTCAGTCACCATTTCTGTCTCGTATTCGTTCTGCGATTGAGAGTCGTCGTGTTCAACTGTGTTCGGCTATGTTCGGCTGTGTTCGGCTATGTTCGGCTGTGTTCGGCTATGTTCGGCTCGTTCGGCTATGTTCGGCTATGCTCGGCTGTGTTCGGCTATGTTCGGCTCGTTCGGCTATGTTCGGCTATGCTCGGCTGTGTTCGGCTATGTTCAACTGTGTTCGGCTATGTTCGGCTGTGTTCGGCTATGTTCGGCTCGTTCGGCTATGTTCGGCTATGCTCGGCTGTGTTCGGCTATGTTCGGCTCATTCGGCTATGTTCGGCTATGCTCGGCTATGTTCGGCTCATTCGGCTATGTTCGGCTATGCTCGGCTTTGTTCGGCTATGTTCGGCTGCGTTCGGCTGCGTTCGGTTTTGTTCGGCTTCCTGTGCTGGCCGCAAATGAGGCAGCCGCCTGCGCAATCCTAACACACGGACGCATCGTCAGTAAACGTCCGCGGCTACTGATGAACATAGCCTCCATTGGATGCCACAGTGTCACTGCTGCCTGAACGACTGGGCTGCTGCTGCTGCTGCTAGAGGAGGAGGAGGATGTCCGTGGCCGGAGATGACCAACCGTTCTCTGGGTACAGATAGACAAACGACGGACGGATGGATGGACGGATGGTGATGTCTTCAGATGCCACTTCTTCGTTGACTTCGATTCAGGTCAGGATTCTGTCATACATTCTTATACAATTTAATGACACACACGCAGGCATACACGCTAAGACACGTAATGGTACATATACAATACAACGAATACATGTATATACATGCACACATACGAATATACATACTCATGCGTACATGCATATACATACAGATGTATATGCACATATACACAGATAAATACACATACATGCATTAGTACAATTTACAAATACATATATATATATATACACATATTCATGCATACACATACATATGTGCATAAATTCACATGCATACATAGATTCACACACAACACACTCAAAGATACATACACACATGCACACGTATGCTCAAACATATATATATATATATGCACGCTCAAGCATGCAAAGAAACATGCATACATACATCACACATCCATAAATACCTACCTACATACATACATACATACACACATCCATAAATACCTACCTACATACATACATACTCACATACATATATATACATACATACATGCTTGTTTTATTGCATTTTGAGGCGCAAAGCAGTTAGTGTGTTGGATTTTAGACAGAGAAGTCGTGGGTTGAAAGCTCCTCAGGGCAAACTCTTGTGTTGAGGCTTCTGCTCCATCTGGAAACCTACCAAACCCAGCTATTACGAGTACATCGACCGCACACTGACGGATGGCGAGGTAGAGAACTGGCCAACCGTCACTATATACTGAGGCTAAAAAACAGAAGTGACTAACACCTCATACCCAGACTGACTTAGAATTGGCTTGAGGGACTGCTCTTCTTGTTCTCGTTCTTCCTGTTGTTGTTTTTGTTGTTCTTGTTGTTCTTGTTCCTGTTCTTGTTGTTTTTGTTGTTCTTTTTGTTGTTCTCCTTCTCCTTCTTCTTCTCCTTCTTCTTCTCCTTCTTCTTCTCCTTCTCCTTCTCCTTCTCCTTCTCCTTCTCCTTCTCCTTCTTCTTCTCCTTCTTATTCTTCTTCTGCTGCTTGAATTTCTATCTTTTCGGACACCTTGGGGCTCACGTATAATGCATCTTACACTAATAAACACTGCACGGAAAAGTCAATAAAGAATGTATTATGCCAGTGCAAATTGAGCGCATTAAGTCATGCGCGAATGTATTGGCTACACGCAACAGGTGCGTGGACACGAACGCAAAAATCCTATCTATCTTAGCGCATTTTTCTTCTAATCTCATATAATTTAATGACTTCTATAGCTCCTGTATTGTTCCTTGGTTTAAGTTGCAGTTTGAGTTGAGAATGTGCTAACAATTCATACCCATGATTAACTCATAGTGGACTGCTCTTCCCACAGTTGTTTCAGCTTAACGACACTCTGTTATCGCAATGATCATTTGCGTCGGCGTCCTCCTTTGTCCAGGCTTGGGACTGGCACTGCTTATCTCATAGGGCTTGGGTTGGTGTCTAGTAGCAGGTGATCTATGGTAGGAGATCTACCTCCAGTAGGACTGGATAAGAGCAAAGCGGCCGACAATAATAATATTGTTTTCGTTCAACAAAGATGCCAACACATTGTCATTGTAGCTTTAAAGAAACTAATCTCCGTCGCTCCTTCGTCTTGAAAGCGCCTGCCCTCCCCGCAACAGATCGATCGGATACAGAGACTGCAGCAGCATCGATCAGTAATCGATAACCTCTGATCGATTGATCGAGATGAGTGAGAAGTTGTTTGGTGGAAAATCTTACGACAACTCGAGCATCGATTCGCAGTTTGCAGAAACGGATGAAATCAAGTTCCTCGAAGCCTGCATCGAATGCGATGACGACTCACTCTATGACATCATCCAAGATGGAGTGACGTCAGAGGAGGTCAACGAGCGTGATCGATCGGGCAGGGTCAGTGATCGATAGTTATTACTGTCTGATCCGATTGCTTCTTCTATTAATTATTGAACATTTCTAGGACATTGGTCGTTTTGGCAAACGATTAAGTTGTTGAATTTTTAATGACGAGAGGATGAATGGAATTAAGATATGAGGTACAGATTGAGCGAATCAGCGAGAGAGTGAGTGAGTAAGTGATTGACCGAGCGAGTTAGTGGGTAAGTGGGTGAGAGAGTGAGTAAGTGGTTGGGTGAGTGGGCTAGTGAGTGAGTGAGTGAATGTGAGTAAGTTTTTAAGTTCCCCATCGAGTTTGTGTGTGAATGAGTGAGTGGGCAAGTAAGTGGGTGGGTGAATGAGTGAGTGAGCCAATGATTGATTGAGAGTGATTGAGCGAGCGACTGAGCTGATGAGTGATATGTCTGGAGTGCAACATTATCATAAGTGCTATCGTCGTCGTCATCATAATCGTTGTCACCATCATTTTTGTTGTCTTCGCATCGTCGCTGTCTGTAGAACCGACTGATGACATATAGGGTCGAAGCCTGCAATGTGTGTAACATCTTTCAAAGAATTTGAACCAAATGTCCTCACGGCGTGACTGACCTTGACCTACATATTACTTGCCTTCAGCACATAAAAATGCCATCCCGATTCCTCATTACAAAATAACCCCTTCTGGCTATACATACATTAGCGAACACTTAGTTTAATGACGCGACCAACCATCGCCAAGACTCAGATTATTCGCAAATAGAAGTTAAAGCAAATTCAACGTCTATCCAAGAGATCGAGGCGTTTCAAGGGACACCGACGAGACAGATGATCTTACACTGCCCTGAGGCAGGGTTTCGTACGATTCTTCCGATTATGAATCCTAAGTTGACGACCCAACGAAGAAAACTATATAGTCGGACAAAGAAACCTTTTCGAAGCAGGTTGACTGTTTGCAGTTGCACGGTGAGTTTTCGCTATCGGTTTCATCAGCGAGGATATGTCATATAATAATAATATGAACAAATCTTCTGCGGAATATAAAAGGAAAATTTTTTCTAAGCCTAACAAGTATTAAATTTAGCCAATGAAGAATTCTGTGCATGCGCAGCCTTCGGCGCATGCGCACTGTCAAAAACAAAAAATTGTGATACGAGTTGGTTGGGGTCAGGTTATGCGTCGTGGGGGTCGTTTAGGGTCAGACCGTCAGGGTTAGGGTCAATGTCGTTTTTAGACATATGCGAAGAACCGTCAGCCGAATAAATTCTTTTTGGTGCGTTGAGAGACCGACGTTTGCAGCAGAGGCTCCACGCATATAATATATGGTTTCAAATCTTGGTGTACCGGAAGTTGCTCCGAGCATATAATCATGTCTCACTGGGAGGCGCTATATAAATGGTCTGATTGAGCATTTGAATTAATTAATTAATTAACAATATAAGGGACGAACGAACGAGTGATTGATGATTTTGAGCTTATGTCATTGTTATTGTTGTCGCATGTTCTCGTAGCGCCATTACAAAATCTATAAAGACGTTTAACAAGTGAATGAATTAACGAATGAACAGATGAACGAATGAACAAATAAATGGTTAAAGAACGAATAAACGAATGAACTGATGAATGAACGAGCCAATAAAAGGGATGAACGAACTAATGAAAGACAGAACGAGCGAATGAACAAATTACTGAACGAATAATCGAATAATGGATTGGACGCCAACGGGACAAACGACAGTACTGTAACCATAATGAGAGAATTAATGTGTTCATAACTCGGATAAATCGCTGTACTGGAAGTTAAACAAGTCTCGTCAATTCCCAACTGAATTTCTTAGCCGAAATTTAGCCCAAACTATCGCCAGAAATTCTTATGGAAAGTAGTTCCAAATTGGTTTGGTTACCATGGAAAATTTAATGATGGTTTCGTAGAATGTTCGCTATTCAAGACACGTTTCCAGTTTCGATTTGTTGACGCTTTTATTTATCAGCAGGACGGACGTCTTACAGCACACGTAACTTGTTCATTTCCGGTTGGGCGCTTCCGGTTTGGCCTTCTTTATGCTGATTGGTCGAGCCATTGCAAGCTGCTATCGAAAATGGTTTTCGAATAATATAACGCTGTACACTCATGTATGCATGTGAAAGTTATATGCACGATTATGAACGTGTTTACGTATGTGCTTATGTATTTGTGTATTTATGTATGTATGTATGTATGTATGCGTGTGTGTGTGCGTGCGTGCGTGCGCGCATGCATGCATGTATGCATGCATGCATGTATGTATGTATGTATGTATATATGTATGTATGTATGTATGTATGTATGTATGTATGTATGTATGTATGTATGTATGCCTGCGTGTTAGCATATGTGTATGTATGTATGTATGTATTTACGTTTAACTATGTGTGTAAGTATATATGCGTACATATAAAATAGTATATATATTTATTATATACACATGTGTGTATGTATGTTATAGCATAGTCTATGTATGTACACGTGTATTATGTGAATATGGGTATGTGCATATATATTATATGTTTTATATATATATATAGTTAATTATGAGTAACACAGATTAAGTATAGTAGTTATGTCCATGTAATTTCGTTAGTAGTTCTACATGTATAGTACATTATACTCATGTGTCTGTGATAAATCACGCTATTTATGAGGCGTCTTTTATTCCAGCTCCGTCGTCCATGTCCATAAACTTTATTCAGTGCTAAGAACAGATTTGCCACGGCAATGTTGCGGTCGAAGGACCGTGCTGCGTCAAGGCAGACGGGGCGCGAACAAGGACCAACGCGAGGTTTTATTGGCCTCAATGGCGGAGTACCAAGTGCTGGCTTTATAGGGGCAGTCAATGCGCCGTCGTGTTGCCGGGGAATTGTCCAAACAGTGCGGCCGTAACACAAGGAGCTGTTGATCTAGCTGGCCGTCCACTGAGGGCGCTTTGTGCGGGGACGAAAGCAGCTCTATGGGCATATCGATCATCCATGGTCGACACACACACGGGCGACCACCGAGACAAAGGGACGGATATTGGCAAAAGGACAGGCGGGCATACACAACGGTCTACTTACATAATGACATCGGTACAAACATTGTAGACATACAGACGGACGGACGGACGGACGGACGGAGAAATATACGGGGAGAGTGGGGCATAACTGGGTGGAAGAGAAGCAGACAGACGTACATACGTACATACATACTTACATAATAAATACATACATACATGCAAACATACATACATACATACATACATACATACATACATACATACATGCAAACATACATACATACATACATACATACATACATACATACATACATACATACATACATACATACATACATACATGCATACATACATACATACATACATACATACATGCAAACATACATACATACATACATACATGCAAACATACATACATACATACATACATACATACATGCAAACATACATACACACATACATACATACATACATACATACATACATACATACATACATACATACATACATACATACATGCAAACATACATACATACATACATACATGCAAACATACATACATACATACATACATACATACATACATACATACTCACGTTCATACATACGATGTCATACATACATACGTAAATTCAGGCGAACAGTTAGGCAGGCAGAGAGATAGGCAAACAGACAGACATACATACATACATACATACATGCAAACATACATACATACATACATACATACATACATACATACATACATACATACATACATGCATACATACATACATACATACATACATACATGCAAACATACATACATACATACATACATGCAAACATACATACATACATACATACATACATACATACATACATACATACATACATACATACATACATACATACATACATGCAAACATACATACACACATACATACATACATACATACATACATACATACATACATACATACATAAATACATACATACATACATACATACATACATACATGCAAACATACATACATACATACATGCAAACATACATACATACATACATACATACATACATACATGCAAACATACATACATACATACATACATACATACATACATACTCACGTTCATACATACGATGTCATACATACATACGTAAATTCAGGCGAACAGTTAGGCAGGCAGAGAGATAGGCAAACAGACAGACATTGACACGAAAATTATACAGACAGACTGAGGAATGAAGTGGTGCAGAGAGGTGCAAGTAGTCATGAAGTAGCGATGGTGTCAATGGTTCGTTGATGGATCTGGGAGCCGGACATCTGGTGATGTATTTGAGAAGCAATCGACGCTGATCAATGGAAACCGGAAGTGGATTTAAATGGAGAAAGATGGAGAAAGACGAGCGCACGGAAGCGGGTACCGGAAGTATTTGACAAGAATTAGATTTCTGTTATTCTTCATCGTCGCCGCCGCCGTCAGCAATTCGTCAGCAAATCCTCGTTATTAATCATTCCCGGCTTTGTTCTCTTGATTAATTCCCTTCTTCGCCGGCTCCTTTGTTCGGTGATATCTTTTTACGGTCATTCTTTCTTCGGTCATTCCTTTCTTGTGTACTTTCTTCATTCTTTTCTTCATTAACTCCTCTCTTTGTTCTTTCAATTCTTGGTTCTTTCCTTTCTTTGATCAATCTTTTCTTTGGTTGTTCATTTCTTCGTTCAGTTATTTCTTCACTCATTCTTCGGTCGTTCTCTTCGGTCATTTCTTTATTAGACCATTCTAAGCGCAGTACTTATTCGGTCGCTCAATTCTTCATTCAGGCCTACTTCGGTCATTCCCACTTATGAAAGAAGTCGATAAAGGTGGAAAAAACCAGAAAAGAAAAAATAAGTTAAAGGAGTGTGGAAAACTAATCAGACACCTTACGCCTTAAATTGTAAGTTATAACATATAGACAGACTCATATTCATGCAAACATACATACATACATACATACATACATACATACACAAATACATACATACATACATACACAAATACATACATACATACATACATACATACATACATATACATACATAAATACATACATACATACATACATACACAAATACATACATACATAAATACATACATACATGCATACATACATACATACATACATACATACATACATACATACGTACGTACGTACATACATACATACATACATACATACATACATTCATACATACATACATACATACATACATACATACATTCATACATACATACATACATACACAAAGACATACATACCTACATACATACATACATTCATACATACACAAATACATACATACATACATACACAAATACATACATACATACATACATACATACATACATACATACATACATACATACATACATACATACGTACATACATACACAAATACATACATACATACATACATACATACATGCATACACAAATACACACAAACATACGTTCACAAATACATACATACATACATGCATGCATGCATACATACATATATACATACATGCATACATACGTACCCAAATACACACATAGATACATACATACATGCATGCATACAGAAATACATACATACATACATACGTACCCGAATACATACATACATACATATATGTGTGTACATGCATGGCTGCTTCAGTACATCTTCTGTCCTTACAATCGACCTAATGTTATGGATGGCTTGGCATAATGTTTGCCTGGACACCAATCCGATTAAATCCGGGCTCGTACGTCTCCCAGGGATTCCTTAAATCCCTAAATCCGAGGGTGGTGGCAGTCTGCCCGACTCCCCCACGGGACTCCGCTCCATCGTAATCAAGGACCACAAAGTCAGCCTAAACCGTGGTCTGTGTTCACTTATCAATCTCCATGGTGAAACGTTTGCATTGAAAACTAATGTTTTATTCAGTCTATGCATTTTTTTGGATACTTGTCTCCCTATGTCTCGTTGCCTCCCATTGTAAGCGTATGTGTCTGAGTGGGTGAGTGCCGTCCACGGGGTCTTTAGACATGCCTTATAATCATCTGTGTATGGTGCATGCTTAATTAAATATCTGCCTAATATTATGCGTTCACGCCTCTAGATGTATGTGTTACAGGCAACGTGTGAAACCATGGATTTCGTAAAATGTCCAGTCTTTGTAAAACCCTAACACTACACTAACACCAACACTACACTAACCCTGACCTTGACCTAGCCCTAACCATGATCCTAACCTTAACCCTAACTCTAACCTTAACCGTAGGCCTAAATGGGTGATTGTATACAATTTGGCTAAAACTCATAAAATCAGACATTTTACATACAGAGGAAATAGGGAGCAGCTACCCACGACGATGAGGAGGTTGGAGGCTGTTCCAGTTGGTGGAACCCACGTAGGCAAAGAATCAACGCCATAAGACCACAATTACGGAACTGAATACAAAATCATACACCTCCAGTAAATAAGGCAACGGTCAAAATCCTATTTAAAAGTTTGCCATTCTGAATGCCTTCTGAGATCTCGTGCAAATAAAACCGTCGTCATCATCGTCATCATCTTCATTTTCATCCCTTTTATCCACTTCGTTTTCGACCATTATGTTCTCTCCAGTTCTCTTTGTTGCTGCGTAGACTCGAGGCGAACTTGACGAATCCGAGAAAATAATGATCTCGTTTTGCAGCGGGTGCATCCGCTGTGGCGTCTGTGGCTGCAACCGATGCGATTCCGCCTTAAAAGAGCTGAGCATTGAGCGGCTGGGAAACCAGAGACGGAGGCTGAGTGGGCGATAGAGGGAGAGACAGACAGACAGATATAGTGAGAGGCAGACAGAGGCAGACAGACAAACAGAAACCAACGAACAGAGGGAGGCAGACAGAGCCAAACAAAGAGCGAGAGAGAAAGAGAGAGAGAGAGAGAGAGAGAGAGAGAGAGAGAGAGACTGAGACAAGCAAAGTGACAGAGACAGCAAGACAGAGACAAAGACATTGACAAAACAGGCAGAGACAGACAGACAGAAACATACAGTGACAGAGACAAACACAGATAGAGACGTCAACAGAAACACAGGCAGAAAGATAGACAGAGTGACATAGATAGCCAAACATAGACATAAACAGAGAGACAAGGACAGACAGACAGATGGATGGATAGATAGACAGACAGACAGACTGACTGAGCGCGACTGAATGCAAGAGCGAAAGAGTGGCTGTCGAGAGCTGTCAGTTTTTTCCCTTCATGATAATTGTAATTGTTGCTTTTGTGTAAAATGCCTGAAGTCATTCATTCTTCCAGAGAACTCTCAAATCATCCACTCTGCGGATCCGTAGTCGGCTATTAATAACGGTTGAACATGATATTTAAAAACTATAACTTGTCAGCGCCAGTCGAAGTCCTCACCCACTCGCTCACTCACTCGCTCACTCGCTCACTCACTCGCTCACTCGCTCACTCACTCACTCACTCACTCGCTCGCTCGCGTTCGTTCATCCATTCGTTCATTCATTCATTCATCCATCCATTCATTCGTCCATCAATTCATTCATTAATACATTCATTTATTCATTCATCCATTCGTTCATTCATTAATTCATTCATCTATCCATCCATTCAATCATTCATTCATCCATCCATTCGTCCATTCATTAATTCATTAATTCATTCACCCATTCATTCATTCATTCATTCATTCATTCATTCATTCATTCATCCATTCATCCATTCATCCATTCATTCATCCATTCATCCATTCATCCATTCATTCAGTAGTTATGTTTCCGTCATCTTAGTACGCAGCCTTTAGTTCGAGACCTCCTTGCGATCGATCAATCATTCAATCCACTTAGGAAACTGACGCACGTTCTCCTCAGTTAAACGACGGCTCAGACAATCGTCGCAATCGACCAATGACCCATTGCCACTCCCTCGGGGACCTCCTCCTAGTTCCCCATTCCCTCCTTTCCCTCCTTTCCCTCCTTTCCCTCCTTTCCCTCCTTTCCCTCCTTTCCCTCCTTTCCCTCCTTTCCCTCCTTTCCCTCCTTTCCCTCCTCTTACTCATTTATCATTCATGCCTCTCTTCTTTCATTTCCTCTCACTTCTTCCTCGTTCTCTGTCTATGTCTCTCTGTGTGTCTCTGTCTCTCTGTGTGTGTCTCTCTGTTGCTGTGGGTCTGTCTCCCTGTCTCTGTGAGTCTGTCTCTCTATGTCTCTCTGTGGCTATCTCTTTGTCTTTGTGTATATGCCTCTCTGCGTATGTCTCATTGTCTCTCTGTCTCTCTCCCCATCGTCCTCGCATGGACTGTCCAATCTCTCGACCTTCTTCAAATCATACGCAGATATCGTTAACTTGAAATCGCATAATTATATATATATTTATACAGTATATATGTATATACAGTATATATATGTATACAATATATATGCATGCATTTATATATGTACCATGGTCTTTGCGAGGTTCTTAAAACACACTATGCATATAATAGTTGTCAGCTATTGACAGTTACATAAATAAACTACAACCCCTATATAAATAAATGACTGAATAAATAAAAATAATAAAATACATGTATATTTACATACATAGCATATACATTATTTACATAAGTATACAAATTGATACATACATTCATACATATACATGCACACATACATACATATGCAAGGTCATACATTTATACATACAATGAGAATGTCCAGTAAGTTTCGTCCACCTTAGTCCAACGCGAGCAGCTGTTTTCCAGCCTTTACCTGTCATGACGAGTGACTCTTGTCTCATTGTCTTATGACACGTGACGTTGTCTTTGACGCCAGGTAACAGACAGTAGAAACAACGACAGCTTCACAGGAAGATAGGTTACCTAATGCCTCACGACAGCTGACTCTACCGTATGTAAATATAAATTTAAATTAATTGGCACATGGATTGAGTGGCTAGCTGTCAGTTTTCGTCTGCCTGCTTTAGTGTAATTGATAGATACATGTAGATGAATTAGGGTCTGATGAATGGATGGATGGATGACTATATCATAAGCAATTGACTACGAAATGCTGCCTGCCAACGTCGCAGTTAGCGCGAATGACGTTCGCCAAAAATCGTTCGTCCAACACGTGACCTCGTTTCTGTGACGTATATGGGTCTGTCCGAAAGCGCTTCTGCCGACGTCTTATCCATCAAACGACTGACAGTCAGTCAGCTAGTCAATCGGCATGTCTATCAGTCAGTCAGTCAGTCAGTCAGTCAGTCAGTCAGTCAGTCAGTCAGTCAGTCAGTCAGTCAGTCAGTCAGTCAGTCAGTCAGTGAGTCAGTCAGTCAGTCAGTCAGTCAGTCAGTCAGTCAGTCAGCCAGCCAGCCAGCCAGCCAGCCAGCCAGCCAGCCAGTCAGTCCGTCAGTCCGTCTGTCAGTCTGTCTGTCTGTCGGCTCAACAACGCAGCGTCTGATATTCGTGCATGATTCAAACCGTCGCTCTTCTGAGGCGATAATCTCATTTTACCACGTTTGATGTCGGGACAAACGGATCGGGTGGAGTCAGTTTCGAGACATTTAAAGTTCAGACTGGTTTGGTAGGTAGGACGGTAGCAGACTGATAACGAGTTTCACTTTCATCCCAAATAGCATAGCATTGTGATCATGGCGCCGTATAAATTATGAGATTATATTTGATGTTTAAAAGGACCGAGGTTTGAATCGCACTTGACGCCTTGTTGAGGCTTGACGTCGTCATTCGGCTGTCATTTATTGGATAAATTAGTGGTCATTTATTCGTTGAATAAGTGGAAATCTAATTCCACAAGCAAACGGTCATTTATCTTAGGAATTAGTGGTGATTTAATCGGTGAATATGTGTGAATTTTATTCAACAAGGAAACGGTCATTTGTCTGAGGAACAAGTGGTCTTTTATTCGGTAAATAAATGGTGAATAATTCGCCGTATAAATGGTCAATTACTCCATAGAATGGTGGTTATTTGTCCAGTGAATAAGTGGTCTATTTTTCAGTGAAAGCGGTCATTTACTCAGTGAATAAGTGGTCATTTATTCGACGAATACGTGGGCACTTATTCGGCGAATAAGTAGTAAATTATTCAATGAATAAGTGGTAGGTAAGTAAGTAAGTAAGTATATTCTTTATTAAACCAATTGCATGACCGCACTCTGGTGCACAAAACATTTGAAAATACAGCATTCTAATTAAAAAAGGATTTTTCGCCTTAGCTTGTCTGCCTGTGGAATAACGGTCATGCGGTCATTAGGAGATTGTCTTTAAATAGCTATACTGTATCTATACATTTAATGGTACAGCATTCTCATTAAAAAGGATTCGCGCCCTAGATTGTCTGCCTGTGGAATTTCACGATCGTGTGGGCGACTGCCACTGGGCGTTAGCGAAGGGAGTAGCTTAACTGGAGTACGGAACCAGCGCAGTACGTCACCCGGGTTATCTAGTACCGCTTTGAATAGACCCGTATCGGCCAACCGGATCACGTGTTCGAGCGCAATTAATGCGGTCAATTATTCAATGATTAAGTGGTCAGTTATTAAGTCAACAAGTGGTCATGAATATGTAGAAAACTCCATCAACTTCTCTCGTTAGAGAGTATTGCTCATGGCATCAGAGAGTCCTGTGTCTGTGCTCGATGCAATTTGTACTTTCTCTGCAGTCTATTACCAATGTCTTCGCGAATCCAATGCTGTTCTGGATATAATTGGCCAATACCACATCCGGTGCATCTATCATCCATCTCCAGTGGCTCACTGTCAGAATCCGGTTCATCTGCTTCGGCTGCTGCTCTGTGCAAATCAAATCGTCGGCATCAGTTCATCATCCTCCCAGCCTGCCGCATCAACTGACTCCTCAGCGCGGTCCAGTCAGCCGCATCAATGTCTTAAACAGCGCCATCTTCAGCAGCTACAGCGGCAGAATAGGATCTTCAATTTTGCCTTCAGCAGCTGGCTTTGTTTCATCTTATAGACCGCTTCAACAGTGATCGCAAAATTCGTAGAGGTAAACCGAGTGTCAATTCCCTGCTGAGTCCGAGTCCGAGCCGAGTTTCAAAATATCTTAAGAAACTTTCATTCTCTTGATTTTTTTATATTGGCAGCTTGCAAAGTTTTGTGATTTTTTGGTTTTGTTTCCGTTTACAGTAGGATGTAGTAACTATTAATAGTAACATTATTATGATTTAGTTTGGTCGATTGTTGTTTTGTGAATAAATTAATCCGATTTTCATTGTTCAAAAGCAGAAAATCGAATAGCTGATTCTTGTTAAAGCTTATGCGCGAGTCCGAGTTTATGCAGAGTGCTGCCAAACTCGGCCGAGCAGAGTTTTCGTTTATTTCTTGAAACTTCTCTGCATTATTCAGTTTCAACCTTAGTATTGTCAGTATAAACACTTGCATCAAACATACCAAAAGTATCAATGCCTCAGCTGCAGTCTCTGCAGTTGAAGAATTTATAATTATGAGAACTTCAGTTTCCATTTCACCAAATTCCAACAGGAAATTCATCTGCTTTATTTAGTTTCCGCTTGACTTCACTATAGCGTTTGAACGCACTAGAATCTAAGATTGATTTAGCTAAACATGGTCTACAATTTTGTTTTAATTAAATTTTAACTGGCAAAGTGATCAGTCGAGTTATTAATATATACAACAAAAGTCAACATCGTGATGTTGGTTGTAATTTGTTTTACTCTCTTGATATACATAGGCATCATTGGTATAAATGTATAATGCAGCAAAAAATGCGCTACATATTCACTTCCATGCCAAATTTATACATATATATTATATCTAATTATCTATGTAGACCTATTGACAATAAATGGAAACTATAAATATAATACTTCCATACTACCATACCATTCTTCGATAAGAAGTCCAGACATCTTCTCCTAACGATGTCTTCGTAAAGCTCCTTGATATATCTAATTAATTATCTATTTTGACATACAACGCAAGGAAATTCCAAATCTAGATCCTTTCAACATAATGGAATGTCTTTGAGAAGCTCTCTGGTGCCATGCAGTGACAGCGACATCCACATTGTCTGCGAACCGAAACCATATAATATAGAGTACATATGCGCGCATTACTGCGACAATCCGGTTCCTTAGAATTTCACTTCACACCCACTTCTTAGGGGATAAGGACCTGATAGAAAAAATATATATAAAATATATTTATATAATATATATATCAGGTCCTCACATATATATTTATTAGATATATATATAATACATATATATATGCATTAATATATACATATACCTGAATAGCGTGTGATTTACTATGAATGCAGGTATTATACGATGAAATTAATATATGATGATATACTAGAGGCTTTCTTATATATATATATATATATATATATATATATATATATATATATATATATATATATATAAGACGTGGCAAGTCTTATGATCTTCAAATGCGGCTTCTGACTCCTTTCATGATCACTGAGCGATTAATGCCATCGGTCAAATGAAGCATGCATACGTCACGCTTTGGGCTTATATATATACATGTATATATATATATATATGTATAGCCCCTTCTTTGGTCCTAATAATGATGGATGTCATGCAATCAGCTTTCACCGAATGCCAATAATAAAACGCACCTCGTTTGATAATTCCGTTTCTTGATTTAACCTTCTTGAAAGAAAGATTCGCCTCTTTTGCTTTCGACTCCAGTGTTCCGAGACCTTTGCGTAGCTCCTTGCCAGCACCTATATTCCTTTTTTCAACATATTGCCAATCTTACCAGAGTTTAATTCCATCTGAGGCGGATTAGGGTAAATCTCCCTCGGCGCACATGTCGTTACCTCTATTGTCCATCCCCACATCTGCTCCAGGATCGATTACCGTCAGGGACAGCGATCCCAGAGGGTCGATGGGGGACACCTTTTACAGAGAGTGGACACATTATATGCGTGTCCCCCACATTTCGTACCCCTCTCATTGGTTGTCCCCTACCCGTCAAACGAGATCGCCGCCTCTGATTACCGTAACTCTCGCTTGGTTATTGCTCCAGAAATTCGTCTCTCTTCTCTTCAGTCGGTCCTAAACGTTACAGCTACAGTCTATAGAATCTCGACTTTCTCGGTTGTCTCAGATCTCTGCCTTCATGTTTGACCACCTTCATTGGCACCCTCAACTGGCCGCGTTCAACTCAAGGCTATCACATTAATCTAGCGCCTGTCTCAGAGACTCTGAACATTCATGTAATCTGTCAACTGTTGACGGAAGTCCGTTGGTTGGTTCCACGCGTGTGCATGGGCCAGCCATTGGCGACTCGTACAGCTTACTATGCATTGTTTTTATAATTGTTTTAACATTCGTTGAAAAGACAATTAACATCATAATAGTCTAGCGCATTTGGGTGCTATACAGAAGCCCATGAAGTGTTCCGGAGTAGCATTGACTCAACTCAGTCAAACACCAGTCCTATAGTCATGACATAATTCAGTCATACATATATTAAGGCACTTTATAACGAATTCTTAATACTTGTTTGACAAAAGCTACATGATATACTCTTTATTCCTTGTGTTACCTGACCCATGAACAGTTTGGACATTGGGATTTTTGTTAAAAGACGGTGTCGCACCCGTTCGATTCTGTCGCCCTTCACGTTTTGAGTTCCAACCAGGTACATCTGTCAAATCCCCATCTCCACGCCTTGAGTTAGAAAACAGAAACGACAGGCATTTTCCATTCGAAACGGATAGACCGTCTATGTTTTTCCAGGACAGCATCCGTAGTTAACGAATCCGACTCCGTAATAACCGGATACGGCTGCAGCATTTCTGCGGCTACCTGTTATCCATGTCCATCCATGCTCGCCGCAAGGTGACGTAAGTGAATCCGCCCAGAGGATTCTGGGAGGAAGACAGCTTCCTCAGATGTTAGCTTTAATAATCGATATTACATCTAGACACCATCGCGGCGAGATGTCTTTTGTTTTTTTCCAGCGTGAAATATTACCCGCCTTGTGTCGGTGAGCTAGGTGCATAATGGTCGAGTTTTGTAGGGAACGTGGGTGGAGAAGATTTCTGAACCTTCGGGGTTGCTTGAACCCCAACTCCTCGAATGGCAGTCTCGCACGCTAACCACCGCACTGTCATGTGCACACATCCCCTAATTGTGTTTATAATTCCACCACCGTTCTTTCGGATGGTGCCAGGCCAAAGCTAAGCTAAACGGGAAGGGCGATGAGAGAGAGAAACAGACAGAGAGACAGACAGACAGAGACAGACAGACAGAGACAGACAGAGAGAGAGACAGAGAGAGACAAATAGAGAGAGAGACAGATAGGGCCTGTAGATATAGAGACTGAAATAACGTGTTTGAACAGAAGCCAGAACTACCAACTGTCTGAAAACCGTTTCGTTGAGGTCTAATATTAATTTTCCCGTTAAATAATAACCTCGTCGTCTGTCGCTTTGCAGACTGGTATGAGCCATGCTTGCGCCAACGGCTTCATGCCGATCCTGGAGCTCCTTGACGGAGTCGAAGATGTGGACGTCAACCTTTCTGACAACGACGGCAACACACCGTTGATATTTGCAGCTCAAGCAGGTATACAGGCTCAACCACCTGTTCTTATTATACATGTATTGAAGAAAAGAATGTATGTTTTTATGTTCCACAAACAATTTGAATCAACTACACCGATTGCTCAAGCATTTTGCAAGAATACTTCATAGCAGCCGTGACAAAAACATAGGGTCGATCGCGATTCCAAAATCTTACCCCTCTCCGTGTTATTGTCTGAAGCTTCGCGGATATGCACCGAAATTACGCATTTATGTGTATAGTTTTGCTAACATATGTGTTTTATTTGCTCACTATGGTGTTTAACATCATTTAGGTCAGCGCCTCTGAGTAGTTATCTTGAAGGGGCGCTATATAAACGCTCGATTAAATTACATTACTGCTACGGCTACTGCTACCACTACTACTACAACTTCCCCTCCCACTACAACAACAAAAACTTCCAACTAACCACTCCTACTGCAACCACTATACTACCGTTACCACTGCTTCCCATATGATGGTTGTATTTGAAAATAATATAATTATAATATCTGACTAGTGTAGGAAATTCCATTAGTCATACCTCACCGATGCGTAGGTTGTGAGCTCAGCAGGGTATACATAAGATTCCATCATCCTTCGGTTTCGTTATGAATACTATGTACACAGTTTGTATGATGTAACACGGTTTCTCTGGTTAGTTTCCATACGTCGGCCTTGTTGCTCTCTCCATTTAAAAATGAAACTATACCTTGCACCAGCGAATATTTCGGATGCCAATAGGGTTGAGGTTGGAAAAACATTTCCTCGACCGCGTTGCATGCTCCTTTTGGAGAAATATGGACAAGGATTGAGACGCACAAGAGATAGGATATATACACATAGTTAGAGAGCCACCGTGACCTTAGAAACACGAAAGGTAAAGCAGATAGACACTTAGACAGCGGCGGCGCAGTGACATTTAGAGATGGAGAGAGTGCAACACAGAGGTAGCGAATGTCAGATTTAAAGATGTAGACAAGCAGAGACAGACGTATATACAGCGACTTACAGACGGTGAGACTGAGGCCGATAATATAATAACAAGAGTGCGTGACGATGTCCTTGGGTGTCCGTTCTAGACATGTATATATATATATATATATAATATATACTTCAAAAATAGATAAACTATTTGCAAATATATATTTTATTTATATATATAAGTAAAATCAAAGTCATATGAATATTATAAATATACATTTCTGATAATATGTACATATTATATAAATAAATTGAAGTAATGAATATTATACACTATAAAATATATACATATATTTAAAAAATACATGTTATGTATATGAAATCAAAGTCATATCCTACCTTATAGGAAATGGCAAAAACATTAAACACATCAACCTACCAATGCAGACTCACACACACACACACAAATAAACACACACACGCCTATTCACACACACACACACACACACATACACACACACCTATTCACACACGCTTACATACACACACTAGACACACTAGGACAGAACGCAGCTTCATAGAGACTAAATTCTGTTCTGAAGACGAGTTGCAGATGAGCTGCACCGGAGCCAATCTATGCCCTGAGGACCTTCGCTCGAGATGAAGCTAAGCCCCGAGGAACAAAAAAATTAGATAGCCTCTGATCCGGAAGAATAGCGTTGACTTCTTCCAGCGTCTGTGATGCTGTTTATCCGTTCAATAATCTTTCATATTGTTCACAGGTCATAATTCATTCCTACGTTTTGTGCTATCACCGATTCCTTTTATAATCTTCCATATCGTTCAGAAACTCTGTCCTTCCTTTGTGCTTCCTTGAATAAACTTCCATATCCATTCAAAGCACATGAATTTCTTCCCACATTTAACTGAGCTGCATCGACGATCCTCGGGTCATAACTCCTTTATACATTCGTGCTACCATTTATTCCTTAAGTAATCTTACACATCGTTCAGATTTATACAGTATAAATGTTAACGATATGCAAAATTCATTTACTTTTTTAATTAACAATCTTCCATTGTCGTTCACAGGACACGATGACGTCGTCAACTTCCTGCTACGTCATTTCCGCCAAATTAAGATCGACCAATGTAACAATCTTGGGTTCACTGCTCTGATGAAAGCCGCCATCCAAGGCCGAACTCGCTGTGCCAAGCTACTTCTATTCGCAGGTAAACGCACGCGCAATAACTTCAATCAATCAATCAATCAATCAATCAACCAATCAATCAATCAATCAATAAACCAATCAATCAATCAATCATAAATACTTGATGCAACGCCCCTCAGGCCCATGCACGTACTATGTGAAATAAAGTCAAGCTCCCATATTCCATCTTGTTAACCATTGTTAAAATGTTGCACACGAAAGATTTCTGGCGCACGCTATCTCCAAAAAAATCGAGGAAACATTGGTGAACTCCTAGTCCTCTCAGCTTCATAGACAACGATTCCACAGGGGCAACTGTTATTGCCCTTGTACTTGGAGGGTCCCAGGACAAGAGTGTGATTTTGCCCCGCTATCTTTTGGCACTGTCAATGGTATATGGTAATGATAATTGTTCAAAAATCATAATTTTCCCAAATCAGGATTACATTACTTTTCGGTCTATAAACTAAGCTTAAGTTAACAGTTGAACAGTTGTAACGATTATGCGTGTGAACGCATAGCGTCGACGCGCGCATTAAACCTCGCTTAAGGCAGGTTTTACATTTTTGCGATATTTTTGCCTCTGTACCGAAAATAAGAAGGCGGCGTCTATGTTTGTGCTACGTCTTCGAACCAGACGCACCTAACGCTCACTCGCCGTGCTCCATGAAGAGTTCACCGAGTCTCATAAGGGCTTAATAGTTGCTAGTGACTGATCGCTATTGGCTGGCAGTTGCGGTGCGAGAGCATAGCAATAATATTATCATCGCCGGTTGCAATATCTGATTAACCAGCTAGGGTTATTGCAAGTCCATGGACGCTGTACGGGTTGCTATGCAAACGATACTTAGTTCGTCTATAAAACAATGATGTTTGATTAATTATTTGACGCACGTTGTTCGTTCGTTTCTTTCTGATGCCTGAGCATTCAGGTGCAGGTCAATCGTCTTTATACAGATGTCTATTACATAGTATACTAAACGCTATGGAGCAGAGAGAACGCCTCTGAATAGATTCCTTGAGGAAACGCTATATAAATGTTCTATTGTATTTGGCTATAGAAATGTCCTATTGTATCAGCAATATAAATGTTCTATTGTATTAGCTATAGAAATGTTTTATTGTATTAGCTATTGAAATGTTATATTGTATTAGCTATAGAAACGTTCTATTGTATTAGCTATAGAAACGTTTCTATTGTATTAGCTATAGAAATGTTTTATTGTATTAGCTATAGAAACGTTCTATTGTATTAGCTATAGAAATGTTTTATTGTATTAGCTATAGAAACGTTCTATTGTATTAGCTATAGAAACGTTTCTATTGTAATTAGCTATAGAAATGTTTTATTGTATTAGCTATAGAAACGTTCTATTATATTAGCTATAGAAATGTTTTATTGTATTAGCTATAGAAACGTTCTATTGTATTAGCTATAAAAATGTTTTATTGTATTAGCTATAGAAACGTTCTATTGTATTAGCTATAGAAATGTTTTATTGTATTAGCTATAGAAATGTTTTATTGTATTAGCTATAGAAATGTTTTTAATGTATTAGCTATAGAAACGTTTCTATTGTATTAGCTATAGAAATGTCCTATTACATTACACTGCATGCATTCCAAGGGCAACTCTGATGTAATGAGCACACTGACCGTACTCTTTCGGTGCGTGGGAAAATGAGACGGTGAGGCAGACGACTGAACGCCGACCCTCTCACACGTCCGAGGCGGAGAAAATGAAGTCGCTCGCAATAAGTACCCGTAGCTGCCTCTTTAGCTACAGCTCAAGGAACTGCTTCTCCTCTCATAGCTTCTGCTCTTTCCATTCCTCTTGTTCTTCCTCACACCTCTTCCTCCTCTCCTCTCCTCTTGTAGCTCTTTTCCTTTATCTTATTCTTCCTCCTAATCTTCTCTATTTCAGCTATTGTGGCACTGTTAGACCAGACATGGATTGACTTTATAGGAATACTCTCTCTCTCTCTCTCTTCCTCTCTCTCTCTCTCTCTCTTCTCGTCTCTGTCTCTGTCTCTGTCTCTGTCTCTGCTCTCTGTCTCTGTCTCTCTCTGTCTCTGTCTCTCTCTGTCTCTGTCTCTCTCTTGTCTCTCTCTCTGTCTCTGTCTCTCTCTGTCTCTGTCTCTCTCTGTCTCTGTCTCTCTCTCTCTCTGTCTCTCTCTCTCTCTGTCTCTCTCTCTCTCTCTGTCTCTCTCTCTCTCTCTGTCTCTCTCTCTCTCTCTGTCTCTCTCTCTCTGTCTCTCTCTTCTCTCTCGTCTTCTCTCTCTCTCTGTCTCTCTCTCTCTCTCTGTCTCTCTCTCTCTGTCTCTCTGTTTAGTACAATACTCTGTGTCTGACTCACTGTAAACATCTGCACCTCTGCCTGCGTGTCCTACTATCTATGTGTATGTCTGTGTAGCTTGCGTCTGAATGCTTCCCTGTGTCTGTGTGTGTATTTGTCATTGTCCGTCTGTTTCTATCTGTGTCTTGTGGTCTGTGTCGCAGTGTGTTGCCCACAGTCTGCTTAATTGCATCGCATACTTCAGCAAGAAACGACAACGCTCCTTCATATTTGATGTCGCAAATAAAACGCAGAATTACTTCAAATGCACTTCACGACCCTCGCTCAAAAGAACGTAAGTGCATATATATATATATAGCCTGTATATATATATACCATATATATAGACACGGTACTATGTATATATATATATATATTCAATTGATATATATGCATGCCATACATCACGACACACCAGACGATCATATGTATTATATGTATGACCCATAAATTATGTGTCATATGATTCACGAGCGTATATATATATATATACATATATATATATATGTACCGGAATATAGATCGCAATGCACCATGTGGTATGTACATCTAGTGTATTATGCTTATATATATATATGTATTGTTGGATTCAGCTAGTTATGGTACCGAGTTCTAGCTAATCAAACATAAAACTTATGCTAAATTTAAAATGTATATTAAGCACAAGTATTTACAGTTAATAACAAAGAAAAATCATAATACCGTACAAAACCGAAGGTCACTTTCTCTACAATGAAGACAAGTCAACCGAACCAGCAGACTCGTGGCTTTAGCAAATACATCACGAACGCTCGACAACAAAAGTGAAGGTTTCACCTGGGTCTCAGATACCCACACACAACACCAAAAACCTTAACACTCAAACCGTAAAACTCAAACGACAGACCTGGCCTCTGCACAACGGGTGCTCCTCTCTAAGAAATGGACCAGTCTGTTAAACACACCTTGTCCTAACCTTCTTATAATACCTTCTGACCTTCCTTCAGCCAGAAGTACCTAACCGTACCTATCTGCCTAGACTCCTACTATCATGGAAGCTCAGTTGTACTATGCGAGTATACAACATATATATAATATCTATATATATATATATTATGCCTCCATGTCAGAAGCTTGTATAAGCTTCTACATTCCTGCACGATCTATTATTGCTGATATATATATATATATATATATATATATATATAGTTTATATGGATCATGATTCAC
>OY365818.1:5989582-6047137 GCA_959347315.1 Bimastos eiseni
AAGAGGAAGGAAACTGAGCAGATGATTTTTGTCAAAGCCGTCCATTAAACCAGCAGAGTGGAAGTCACGCAGGGACGACGAGAGTGAGACAGAGGAGGAAGCAGACATACAGGGCAAGAGAAAGAGGGTGAGACAGAGAGGAAGATAGACGCAGCAGCAGGATGAAACGTATGGATGCAAAAAAGAGATGAATGGTGAGGAGTCAGAAAGCAGTAAGGGAAGCATAAAGGGAGACAGTTAGACATATAGAAAAACATACATACAACTGATTTCTATTTAAAACATACAGACAATTGATTTTTTCTACTTCTCTCATTGAAAAATGACAGGATGGCGGCCAATTTGCCGCCCGACATATAACAACTACACGACTAAGTAAACAGAACATGAAAGATCGCCAAGCTCCTCCTCTGACACGCACATCGATTCCTCCTAAAGATATCCAGTGTTATCCGCCCTTGCTTCACCTCTTTCAACTCCTCGGCTATGTGTTTTTCGTTTCCAATCGAGATCTTCTAAACCAAAGGTCTTTTGAGAGTAGAATGCAGGACGGGAAAATAATCGGCTTGTATACAAGAAACGACAGCTGAAACAGTCATTGATAATACTGCTCCGACAAAATGTAATTAATTGTTGGTTTTGACGAACCGTAGAAGACCTTTTTTTTCAACCGGCGCTAAATGTCTGGAGAAAACCTTGCTTCAATTGAAGATTATCGGAACCATTTAATCAGAGAGACTCCGTCAATTCCCTTCTAAATTCGCACCCTGCTCTTCACCGTCGCGAGGAGCTTCTTTTGCGATTAAAATCGCATCCACCACATAAGACATGTCTAAGACTCGGAGCTAACTTTGAAGAACGCTATAAGAGAAGACGAAACGGAAAAGATTTGGAGCGAATAAGTAAAAGCGTTTTGGTTCTGCATTTGAGGACTAGATGTGAACAAACCAGAGACATATTCACCGATTGTAAATTCACAGACATTTGTAGCAACTAGGCCAGCCGTAAGAATGGGTGATCTATGAGAAAATAATATCAAAGCATCGTCCTGAATCCAACGCCAAAGCACTTGTCTATAAGCGAAAGGCCCGTGTAAAAATTGTTGCTGAAATATTTTCTTTTGGTACGCAATTGCGTATTTTGCTTCCGTGCAGCGCCGCCATTAGTCACTATATCACTGGCCATGGTTTTAGATTCTGCTTAATAATTAATCTGTACCGTTAATCTTTAAAAAAAAACATGACTTAACAATTTCGGATCAGAATTACTTACCTCGGTATGACAATGTTTTATCATCAATAGCTTACTTAGTTTGGACACAAAACACTGTAGCTAAATGGGAAAATAAGCGTTATTAATTTAAGTTGATCGTCTAAATTATAACATGAATTAGTGTTAATCCAACATTTAATCATATGGTATATACATGACTAAATTTTGCACTTGCACTAATTCATTTTTTAATTTTGATGATCAACTTAAATAAATAAAGCTTATTTTTAACGTTTTAGCTCCGCTCTATTAGTGCCCTAGGTTTATATTAATCTATCTGTCTATATATATATATATATATATATATATATGCTCCATATGTAGTCTATGCAAAATAATACATATAGATTATACCTACTTTTTGTATATATATCTATACACACACAGATAGATGATTATACGTATACAAATCTTGTGGTTCCAAATAGCTACGTATATGGTCTATATACATTGTAAGTAACATATATGCGTGGCACAGTGGCTGATCGGTTAGAGCGATCAGCCCATAGCGGGTTCGAGCCTCGTCCGAGGCGTCAGGGACCTTGTGTAGGGACCTTGAGCAAGTTTGCGCACCATTGCTGCAGTACAACTGCAATTGCGCCGTCGAGGCGTGTGTATGCACCTCTGAGCAAAAAGATGTTGGAAGAAGGGCGGTATCAAATTTCGGAAATAAATGAATAAATATACAAAACAGTTTGGGACCACGTGATGTCTGCATGTGTATCTGTCCATATGTTCATCTGTCTGTTTGTCTGTCTATCGCTTTCCATGCAGTATAAGCCCCATAAACCCTACGTCGCACTTCTGTAATCGTGTTCTCAACCTCTGCGATGCTTAACGTCAGAGAAAACTAGACCAAACTCTAGATCAAATACAAAAGAAGATCCGGACAAACGGTTGTGTTTCTACCAGAAAGTTGGATCTATATAACCCCTCCACAATGTTCAGAGGTCCTCCACAGCAAGGTGGCTAAGATTACCAGGAATGTGGGCGCCGGTTACCACTGTCCATAACTCATGGTTCAGCTGGGTCCATTAAACCGCCAAGGAGACGAGGAACCCAACGCTTATAGGATCAACCAAGTTCTCTCGATTCCCAACGCTTAATGTGCTGTAAATCACGAAGTGGAAGATCGGAAGGAATGGACGACGCTGTCAAATAAGGGTGGAATAGGGTCACAGTAAGGATAAGGTCGTTCCGGTTGTTATATTAGCTACTCTATTGTTCTACACACTTTTCCATCTATTCCTTCCACACACACACCACACGCACACATACATGTATATTTATGCGATTAATAAAAACGTTTTATTACTGTTTCTGTATTATCTTATGCAGCCAATATGATCCTTTTTGTCGCAGCTCCTATTGTGTTCCTTATATCGTGCTGACACCCGTATGTAGGCTTACAATCAAAAAGCCTATTAGTGGTCGGTCTATAACAGTCCGAAATCAATGGTTGGTATAATAGCCCAATAGGCCTTAATCAGAGGATGACTGCAAACACCAGTGGTTGGCATATGATATACCTAAAGCAGGGCTTGGTCCTTAGTTGGTCCAAATGAGAGCTTGGTCCATGATCGCCCTAAAGCAGCAGCCGACCTGCTCGATCTCGCCTTATAATGCTTCGACTCGTGTATGTAATTAGGCCTATACTTAATGATTATGATCGGCCTTCATGTCTTGTCACGATAACGATAATATTATTGATTAAGCATCGAATTCACTCGGAATCTACAAATGTTCTTATGATTGGCCTTTTGACCTTTCTATAGGAAAAGGTTGACCTTTGTCGCCTGTCCAGATAGCGATTGATGGACACAGTTAGGGACAGAGAGAGACAGACAGGCAGATAAACAGACACATCGAGACAGAGACATAAAGCAAGAGACAAAGCCAGACAGACAGACACACGTACAGTGACAAATAATATTGTACAGACGTACATGCAGAGAGAGAGAGAGAGACAGAGATTGAGATATAGATAGATAGATAGATAGATAGATAGATAGATAGATAGATAGATAGATAGACAGACAGACAGACAGACAGACATAGGCAGAGGCAGAGGCAGAGGCAGAGGCAGAGGCAGAGGCAGAGGCAGAGGCAGAGGCAGAGGTAGAGGCAGAGGCAGAGACAGAGGCAGAGGTAGAGGCAGAGGCAGAGGCAGAGGCAGAGGCAGAGGCAGAGGTAGAGGCAGAGGCAGAGGTAGAGGCAGAGGCAGAGGCAGAGGCAGAGGCAGAGGCAGAGGCAGAGGCAGAGGCAGAGGCAGAGGCAGAGGCAGAGGTAGAGGCAGAGGCAGAGGCAGAGGCAGAGGTAGAGGCAGAGGCAGAGGCAGAGGCAGAGGCAGAGGCAGAGGCAGAGGCAGAGGCAGAGGTAGAGGCAGAGGCAGAGGCAGAGACAGAGGCAGAGGCAGAGACAAAGACAGAGACGGAGACAGAGGCAGAGGTAGAGGCAGAGGCAGAGACAGAGACAGAGACAGAGGCAGAGGCAGAGGCAGAGACAGAGGCAGAGACAGAGGCAGAGGCAGAGGTAGAGGCAGAGGCAGAGACAGAGGCAGAGACAGAGGCAGAGGCAGAGACAGAGACAGAGACAGAGGCAGAGGCAGAGGTAGAGGCAGAGGTAGAGGCAGAGGCAGAGACGGAGACAGAGGCAGAGGTAGAGGCAGAGGCAGAGACAGAGACAGAGACAGAGGCAGAGGTAGAGGCAGAGGCAGAGACAGAGGCAGAGGCAGAGACAGAGACAGAGACAGAGACAGAGGCAGAGGCAGAGGTAGAGGCAGAGGCAGAGGTAGAGGCAGAGGCAGAGACAGAGGCAGAGACAGAGGCAGAGGCAGAGACAGAGACGGAGACAGAGGCAGAGGCAGAGGCAGAGGCAGAGGCAGAGGCAGAGGCAGAGGCAGAGGCAGTGACAGAGGCAGAGACAGAGGCAGAGGCAGAGACAGAGACAGAGACAGAGACAGAGGCAGAGGCGGAGACAGAGACAGAGACGGAGACAGAGGCAGAGGCAGAGACAGAGACAGAGACAGAGGCAGAGGTAGAGGCAGAGGCAGAGGCAGAGGCAGAGGCAGAGGCAGAGACAGAGGCAGAGGCAGAGGCAGAGGCAGAGACAGAGGCAGAGGCAGAGGCAGAGACAGAGGCAGAGACAGAGGCAGAGGCAGAGACAGAGACAGAGACGGAGACAGAGACGGAGACAGAGACGGAGACAGAGGCAGAGGCAGAGGCAGAGGCAGAGACAGAGGCAGAGGCAGAGGCAGAGGCAGAGACAGAGGCAGAGACAGAGGCAGAGGCAGAGACAGAGACAGAGACAGAGGCAGAGGCAGAGGTAGAGGCAGAGGTAGAGGCAGAGGCAGAGACAGAGACAGAGACGGAGACAGAGGCAGAGGTAGAGGCAGAGGCAGAGACAGAGGCAGAGGCAGAGACAGAGACAGAGACAGAGGCAGAGGCAGAGGCAGAGGCAGAGGCAGAGGCAGAGGCAGAGGCAGAGGCAGAGGCAGAGGCAGAGGCAGAGGCAGAGGTAGAGGCAGAGGCAGAGGCAGAGGCAGAGGCAGAGGTAGAGGCAGAGGCAGAGGCAGAGGTAGAGGCAGAGGCAGAGGCAGAGGCAGAGGCAGAAGCAGAGACAGAGACAGAACGATATACACAGAGCAGGATGTAGGTAGACAAATAAACACTGATTGATAAGAGTTATAAGAGAGCTGCACTCGATAGAGGTCGCAAGCGTCGCATTGTATTTATCGCCTCATCGAAATAATTGTGATCGGTTGCGTCAACGCTAACGACGGCCGCGGGAGAGATCGGCCTATAGCCCTAAACAGTCTGCTAGATCTTAGACTTGTAGAGCTTTAGGCCTTCGACTTATACAGGCCTTAGACTTGTAGAGGCCATAGACTTATAAAAGCTTTAGATATATAGAGGCCATTGACCAGCTTTATGACATAGATTCATAGAGGCCTTTGACATATCTAGAGGCCTTTAATAGACTCATAGAACGGTAGAAGCGTTAGACTGGTAGAAGCCTTTGACTTGTGGAGGCATTAGGCCCTAGAGTGAGTAAGTCGTAATAGTATTAACAAGTTTTCGAGTCCATAATGAAAATCGAATGAATTCGAATTATTCAAATTACATTTTCTCTGTGTGTGTCGCTCTGTCAGTCTATCTGTCTGTCTCTCTCTCTCTCTCTCTCTCTATATATATATATGCATTTGTGATTGTATTATGTATGGTGTATGCATGTTATTGTAATACAATAGCCTATATATATAATAAATGTACGTACGTATAACATGGTCATATATATAAGTTTATATGTACGTATATATATATATATGCGTCTGATCTCCTTGGTCACCTTTAACACTCTTCACAGTCATATATCTTAGCACGAAATGGTCTTGTCGGTGAGACCGGTTGCTAGGCAGCGGTCGACAAGTCGTCGATCAACAAAGGCCTTACAGAGAAGAGGAAAACCTTCGCTGGCTTCGAGACTTCAAACGGTTCGCGACGGACTCTCTATTCTGTCTCCTCGACCAACCAACCTTTATGTCGTCTACAAACAGATGAATCGTACGCACGATTAGACGTGCACGCGTCGTTATTCTTGTCGGAAGAAGAAAATCGCCGGTGATTACTGGAAGAAAACCCGCTGCTTGGATTTAATAAGTTTATCTCGGTTGAACGAAGCCAGAGGTAATTGAAAACAGTTCCGTCAATCTGTGGTAGATTTTTTGCAATTTGATCAACTGCATATGGACTCTGTTGTAGCTTGATCTGCGCGGAAGAAGTTGCTTTTTGTTCGCTGTTATTTTAGACACTGTGCTGTTCAGTATTGTGGCCTATTCATCAGTTGGCTCGATGGTGACCAATTGATGGTACCAATGGTGACCAATTGATAGTACCAATGGTGACCGCTTGATGGCACCGACGGTGAGCGCTTGACAGCACCGATGGTGACCGCTCGATGGCACCAAATGCGCGTTCAAGTAACTGTAAATGTCGACGTTAATCTATATCCAACGTTTGACCTCTACACTTTAGTTTTTCAGTGAATTAACCGGATGAGATCCGACACTTTTGCTACCCGTTTGGAGAGGTGTCATGCCAATTAAGGTACCCGAGTACGGACCCTGCTAGGGCAACCGTATGTCCTAGACCCTGGCCTTTTTTCAATAAATTTGTCGGGTGCGATCCTTCACCGCTGCTACCCGCTTGAAACAGAAGCATTTGAAAATTCACAACAAAATCACTTACACGGCTCCCATTTAAAATGTCAATTTGGTCATTGATTATTATTTACGCATGCATTTGAATCAATTTTAATACATATCTAAGGTGACCGAAGAAGAAAAATAGTTAGTAAATTGATAGCCGATGTGGTTGCCATGTAAAAATTAACATTTCGTTGCATCACACTGAAATTCCCAATCCGAAAAGGTTAGGAAGCGCTATTAACGACTATAACTCTTGACCTATTTGCAAATTTCATGTCTTCGCAAAACGAAATGTCAGTCATAAAGAGAGTAGCGCAAATTCTTAACCAAGTTAAAACCTGTTGCAAAATGTGTTCATATTTTTGACTCTAACACGATGCTGCTAAGACATTCAGTGGAAGTAGGTCTAAGTTGCGCAATGGTCCAATGACATACACAGCGCTCCTTGTAACAGTTGCTAACATTTACAAAGCATTGTACACAGGCAAGTAACTAAAATTGCTATAATTATAATGGCAACACTCTCTTGGAATTTACTCCCTGACAGCCATCGTCATCAAACTTGTGACCAACGGAGCGCCTGAAGAGCTTGACTTGCTTCAACCTGTGGATTGTAAATGCCATGTACAGCGTATTTAACGAGCAATCTGGCCTGTCATAGAGTGGCCCTTGTAGACTTACGTCCTCCGATTCGTGGGGCTCGCATATATATATATATATATATATATATATATATATATGAGCAATATGTCTGTCGAACTGACTGTGCTTTCTCATGTCGGTAGAAACGTATGTCTATATGTCTAAGTGTCTGTCTTCTTATCAGTCTGTCTTCCTGTCTCTAACTGTCTGTCTATCCTCCTGTCGGTCTAAATGCATGTCTATGTGTCTAAATGTATGTGTGTGAGTCTGTCTTCTTGTCAGACTGTCTTCCTGTCTATCCCGACACTTTTAATCCGGCATACGTTTTCGAGGTTCGTTGTACCTTAGATTAGTTTTAGAAATTGTGTTCTCGTTGCAGAGACTTCAGGAAATGCCACTAGTGGGCAAGTCGGATGGTCATTGGCAGCAGCCGCAGCAGCAGCAGGGTGCGATGGATCGAGCAGAGATTCCTATTCGCACGGTCCTTCTGCTTGGCGACGACTGGAGTGACACAGTCGAAGGCACCATGGCGATCAACAAAGCCCTGGCGCTGAGCCTAACGGGCTACGAAGGCATCCGGGTCTGCTGCGCCACCCTCAGGACCCCGGATGAACCATCACGGACAGACGCCGCGAAGGCACACGTCCAGCTCATCGGCCTGACCAGCAGCGAACGCAACCAGGACCTCGGGCAGCTCTATGCGAGGTACAACGACGAACCGCATGCCACGTTAACGAAATCAACGCTCGACGATGTTCCAGAAGTCTCCTTCATCGTCGGTCACTCTCCGGGCACGGCCGGGGCAGCCGTCAAGCTGAGGGACTCCAACTACCCGTCAAGCAAGGTCATACTGTTTTTCCACGTAGTACCCGATGACCTGGAGTGGCTGGGCGATCGTCTGCCATATCGTCTTCCGCCGGACGACGACCTCGTTCGTCTTGCGGAGTCTGCTGACGTTGTCTACTCGGTGACAAAACAGGTGCACAGCTTCTTCGAGGCCAAGTTTCGAAACCGTGCCCAGAAGCCCGTGGACCACCGCACGTACGTGCCGCAATGCACCAAGGCCGTTTTCGACGTCGAACCGGCGAAGGACAGGAAGTTCTCGAAGAACAACGGCCTTCGCGTTCTCGTCCTCGGCCGCGGCCTTGGCGTCGAGGACTGGCAAGGGCTCGACATAGCGGCCTCGGCTACGGGGAAGGTGGCGACGCTGCTGAAGGACAAAGGGGGTCCAACGGTGTCGCTGACCGTCGGGGATGTGCCTCGCGGTCAAAGGGATGCCGTGCGCACCGCTCTGGCGGCCCTGACCGAGGGCAGCGATCTGAGACTAGACGTGAAGTCCTACGGCGAATCGGCCGCACAGTTCCGAGACATGAGCAAGTACCACCTGTGTCTCGTGCCAAGCAGAGCGGAACCGTTCGGGCACGCTGGTCTGCTGCCAATCAGCGCTGGAATCCCAACGATCATCGCTGAGGACTCCTACTTGGCGTCTCTTGTAAAGAGACTAACGGTCGATCCGAGTCAATTCCTCGGTTTGTGCTTCAGATGATCTGATAGGGCCTAATATCTAGCCAGACCTATTTAATCTGAGTTATACATATTTTTTGTGTTATGACTATTGTTGTTGTTATTATTGTTATTATCGTCATTGTTGTTGTTATTGTTATTATTGCTACTGCTATTATTGCTATTGTTATTAGTATTATTATTATAGTTATTATTATTATTATTATTATCCTCATGATCATCATTGTTGTTGTTATTGTTATTATTATTTTGTTTCGTTTTCTTTGCTTTGTTGTTATTGTTATTATATAATAATAATAATAACAATAATAATAACAATAATATTGTTGTTGTTGTTATGGTTGTTGTTGTCGTCGTCGTCTTCGTTGTTGTTGTCGTTATTGTTGCTGTTGTCGTGGTTATTCTTCACAGAGTGTGTTAGTCAAGTTACGCCAATAACGTTCATTATTATTTTAACCTAATTCTTTACAGATGATTGTATCCTCATATATAATTGAGCTGGTTGACTTGCGTTATTGTATCAATTAAATTTTTTTTATTATCCTCATACCATCATATCACAATATTTGTGGTATACGCAGCAACTTACTTTGATAGTTACCAAACAAAGGGGTCCAGAAGGGCCACCTAGGGTTCCTGGATTTTGACTTTGGAATAGCCTGTCTAGAGTTACGTCTGTTCCCAAGATCGCGCAGAGGTTAATTTATGACCATTTGAAAACCTACCTTTCTGCCAGGGCTGGAGTTGGAAGCTCCATCGAGCAGTCACATTGAAAGGGCGCTATACAAATTTTTGAATCAACAAATAACATGTGTTACTAGTGTTTCGTAGTGATTCTACTGAACGTAGCCTACTCTGGTTTTCTGGCAACAGTTCGAACGACGAGAGATGCGAAGGCCTTCAAGCAGGACGCTGGTCTCTGGAAGGATCGGATTCTGGAGTTGATTGTGGACGAGAAGGCTGTTGCGGCTGCCTTTGACAGAGCTCTGCTGCTGAAGATGGCGCTGAAACGAGATGAAGTGACGATTCAGACTCATGACGATGTCGTCGCTTATTGTCTACGTAAGTTGTTATGTCTTGTGAAAGCAATTATATCGTGTGGACGACAAATATAGTAAAACACAACAGCTATGTGGTCCAGTAATGAGGGTCGTATTAGCGTCGCCACGGGGTAAGGGGGCAGCTCCCCCCATCCTGACTCAGACTGGGTCTATATAAGTGCTCCATTACAATTAACAGCAAAATGTATGACCTATTGTTGGTAATAATTTTATTAAACAAATAATAGCACAAGAAATAACTAGAAATTAATTTAAGTCGCTATCGTGTAGTAGTTAGTGTAAAACTCATAATTACATCATTATTAGGACCTAAATATGAGGAACTATTTTTTTATAAAAATTTCTGACGGTTCCAGCCGACCCCTAGCAAATGGAAGTCGCAATCCACGGGTTTAGAACCGCTGCGACCTTTTCGTTAGGGACTTGCTGCCATCCCCCCCTCCACCTCGAAACCCTGGAGCCACCAGAGGGCCGACACGGTGTGTTTTCTGATACACATTGTTCAACTTTTGTATATTGCCGAGTGCGCAGTTGACTTATCTGGCGTGGATCTGGACAGTGTGAATGTCGATTTTTGTAAGATGACATTAAGTCAACTAAACACGATTTTACTATTGCACCTAAAAGTTGATTACTAGTTGAAGTAGACCTACGGTTTAACAGTTTGAGGAATAGGACCCAGTTGACATTTCTGATAGTTTTAGACATTGATGTAGCTTGCATCATCTCCAGTAAAATGCGTAGTAGCAGTAGGTTCACGTAAGTCGTAACGTAACGTTATGAAACAAGTAATCGCTTCGCATGACCTACTTATCGCAATCGAAAATTTGAATAGCGCCATTCACTTCGTCATTTAGGAGAAACTCGTCTAAATAGCGTGATCTCCATCAAACCGGGCAGCGGTGGTTTAGTATCTTACCCAATCGATTCATTGAGACGTGAACAGGATCAAGCTCGTTAGTCGCTGTCGAAGAGTGCGCATTAACATTTACACGTGTTTCATTGCAATCGTAATCTCGTAATTTTCTGCAGCGCCCACAAAAGCAAAGTCGCGGGAACGAGCTTATTCAAAGGCGATTAATCAAAACAAAACTCGCTAGGGATTAGGGAAAGGTCAAAATCCAGAGTCAGGCAGGTAGAAACTCAGACGGACAAGGTGGATAGTGTTTAGAGTTGAAAAAGCGACGGAGTTATAGCGGAAGAGGAGGACTCTGGATAGGGTAAGTGAAATAGGAATTGTGTCGTTAATACCATCTACGCAATGCACACAATACGTTCCCTCCGTGTGGCATGGATTTGCTTATTGGTATTTTATTACCTATCAAAACAGGTGGTATTCAGCTAAAGGTTGAGGTGGCTCGGCTGGAGTTCCTTCGACCAGACGACAGCCAGAACGAAACGGAAACAAGACGTCGCTTTTCCACCTTCCTACTCGCCCTCATCAGGCAGAGCTGGCGCCTCAAACGCCACTCCCTCATCAGTTCCTCCGCAGACCTCCATCCTCTGCTCACCGGAATCGAGCTCCCGATGGAGAAGGTCATCAGGAACGTAACGGACAAGGTCGAGGACCTAGGTCGACGTATCGTCGCCGTCGACGACGCGTCTGGCTCTCTGTTCGTCTACTGTCCAGGACGGAAGGCCCTGCGGGACCTGTGGTCGATGAGTGACCGTATCAACAAGGCAATGGCCGAGGTCTTGCTCAAAGACGACAAACTGGCTATTCTCCGCCAATTCAAGTTGAAGGAGGCGACGACGAAGCTCGTTATACCAGGACCCGAGTTCCTCAAACACAACGAAGAGCTGTTGCTGGCAACCAACTAGAACCAACGGAAACGAGGACAACCGATAGCAACCGCTTAAATGAAGGGTAACTGCTAGGAGAAGAAAATTAAGCTGTTGCTCAATTCGGAAAGGCGTGAGGTCGCAACCGAGTATACAGAGCAATAAACCCAAACGACAAAAGCAGACACTAGACGACAGCTAGGGCTTATTCTAAGGAATTTTCTCAACTACACATGAGAGAGGAATTAGTGGATATATGGACTGTGCCTCTGCGTGGTCCAGATGAAAGTCCCTAGTTAGAGGTTTGGCCCAAAGATGACAATATTTGGTATTTCGTCATTTTAAAGTGAATTCGCATCATTTTTTTGCCAATGTTCTAGTGCATATTAGTACTAATTTTTTTAGACAATGGACATAATTAATCAGGCTGTTTTACGACGATTCGTAAAACGGCCTCCTCGCCGTAATCCACAGAAAGAGGAAGAGGTATCAAAGAAACTTGACATAGGCTTACCCAATATTGACAAAAGTAATTATATTTCACTGAGGTAAAATTTTACATATTACCACTTGTCCATCCTGGAAAGGATTTGATAAATTGGCGTACAATTTCATGATGTAGATTTCGAGAATTAGTAAAATGAAAGTGTTATAATCTTAACTCTCAAAAAACTTAAACATAACATTCATACTCAATTAATACAGAGGCCTCATATATAAAGGTATTACCTATCGCAGGCCACCTTCGTTTCATTTCTAAAACATCACTCCCGGATGAATTGCACTTTTTGGCGACATTTGACTTATTACCGCCTGCAACTTCTGCAATACATCGTCCAGAATAATGACATCTAGCGGGCGCATGGCTGGAATTGCAACTGGATACAATTTGGGAAATATAACAGAGAGACAATTCGACTTTATTTACTTACTATCAAGCCACAAGCTGTTGGTAGTAGTGCAGCGGCATAGATCCGAAATATCCAGCGATTGTGCACTTTGTGATACAAGCATGAAAAATTTTGCACAGACGTAGTACGTTGTATTGCTATAAGATTTGGATGTTGGACCACGCCAAAAAAAATTAGGGGGGGAAGAATTTTTGAAAAATTAAAAAAAAAATTTTTTATTATTAAAGTGAAACATTTTTTACTAAAAATTCAAGTTACGCCCTTTAAATATATAAATGTTAAACATTCAAACCGAGAATCAATTAAAAATCATGGTCACAAACTTTGAAATTGTTTATTTTTGCCCTTAAAAGTAGTTGTTAATAATAATGTTTCTTAGAATCAATGTTAAAGTTGAAATTGAAGGTATGTATTCATCTAAGACCTACTTATCTCTGCTTTCTCAGAAGTACTCCTCACAGAAAAACAAAACAGCACATGGAAGTGAGAGTTTCCTTCAAGAACATCCTTTCACATGATCCTACTTGCACTTGTAAAACACCAAATATCATCAGGTCGTGTGTATGCTTCCGACTGGGTTGTTCAGTTAGACTCGCATGTGTTATCTTTGTGCAATATCATGTAACTATAAAAGGCGACTCTGGACTTCATCTAAAGGATCTGCCTCAAGACCCCGCTTGATATGTAATGTTATACAACATTTATATAACGCCCTTCAAGATACCTACTCAGAAGCGCTCTCTGAGCTGGCCTAAGCGATGTTAAATATCATTTCAATGATACCACACAAGTATTACATTGTATTGACTCAAGAGGTTTCATGAATTAATTACATTTGATTTAACTAAACTGCGTGACACACTTGTAGTTAAGATAGAACCAGAACAGAATAATTTATTTAATTTTTAAAAATATTTGTGTAGTCAATTAGCTAAATTTTAAATTTAATTGATTATAAACAGCAGGAAAGTCATCATGCCAACATTGATATAGATCGTATTGATAACCGGGTAATACCGAATGCAACTGTGAATAAAGTCGATACTTACTTACTTACTTTACTTCCATACTGTGCTCTCAAGTACCCACTGCATGAATATCAAACTGGTGCCTGCTGATTCGATTCTCAACTTGGAACTTGTGATTTGCAGGTAGGCCTACCTCGGTCAATTGCATATCGATATATGTATGAACCACAAGTGTATGGAAACCCAAATACTTTTCCTCATGTATATGGGATATTATGTAAGTACTAGCACTTTACTTTAGCCATCCTCTCAGAGCTAGACATCTTCCTCCTCCTCCTCCTCTTCCAGGCCCATAAAATATTTATGGAAGAGCCGACTTGGAATCTCTGAACCGAACTATTACCATATACAAGCAATCAGGGAATGTCCAAATATGAGGGCAAAGAGGCAAATGCCTCCAATTTCAGGTAGAGGATAGAGTTTTTGAGTCTTAGGGGGAATATCTTGCCTTCCTGACACTTGAGACCGGGAGGTTTTCCTCCATCACTCACGGGGGATTGACGTCCCTGCAAATCAATACCCTCGTTCACTACGGCAAGCAATGTCCCAATGTATTGCACGGATGAGCAATAACGACAGTAATTTTCATCCACATGCAATGCCAACCATATGCACTTTATGTAATTTATACAGATTTTACTATGGCTCCAATCGAGTTCGAACGATTGTCAGTCATTACATTACTTTACATGTACCATGGATGTTTCGATAAAGCACAAGATTTGGTGACAAGTAGTTCTGTAATTTCTGTGTAAATTGTACAGCCTACATCTCACACAATAGGACTTCTCAAACTATATAACTCTAAATGCGTAGACTAGCTACACCTCTTATCTGACAAATGAGAATAATCAACATTAACTACAAGCGCAAGAATCCATTCCTCTGTATATATGTATCTATAGATAAAGATTCTTCGCTCAACTTTTAGACATGGGGAGAATTAAACAGCAACTGGAACAAGAATTTCATAACTAAACAATCACCCCAAAGGACGCGATACTCACGACAACAGTACTTATAGAAGGAGAACGGAAAGGAAATACCTGCAAGCGGTTTTTCCCAGAGTCACTCGGCAGAAAACTACGGTAACAATTCATAAGCCACGAAAACCAGACATTGTCAAAAGACAAACCGAAATGAGTCAAGACAAAAACTCGCTCGACTCATTTAAGAAAATGTCGCTCGCTCTTCAGTTGCGCAAACAAATTTCAAGCGGAATTCAGCTTGTTGCTAAAACAGTCATTGATCATATGTACAGCACAAGATAGCAGTTGGAACATTCCCTTTTATTCGAGACCAAGCCATCGGTACATGGTCACCCCTTTAGACGGTCTCTTTACAGGGCAAACAAGACTCAACGTAGTTTACCTACAAACTAATCGCATGTGGAATCGTCACACGTACACGCGTCACACGTGCAAGCAAAGACACTCAAAATGAAGATGCTACTGTATTCGTGACAACGCACTCCTGCTACTGTACTCATGTCAGTGCACTCCTGCTACTGTACTCATGTCAGTGACACTGTATTCATGTCAACACACTCATCCCACTTATTCATGACAATCCACTCCAAACTTATTTACAAATCCTATTTACATCCTATTTACATCCTATTTACATAACGCTGTTGTTTGTTGGTGAGGGGCAATTTAGATTCACGACGGTAATCTCGATAACTAGGCAGACCGCGCTATCCCGTCATTCGAAGTCTCTGCCCTCATTAGTGGCACTGGACTGCACATCCATGTGTCATCAGTGATGATGATTCACAGGACTTCAAGAAGTCGTCAGTCGACGTCACTTGAGTCGTGCTCCCGTAGTGACTCCGACTCGTGTCGACTTAGACCATCTGCTTCCGACAAGAGATGCAAATAACTAAAAGAGACGGCAGGAAAAAATTATCAATTAGCTTAGATATACCTCTAAGCAGGCACATGAGGGTTAATTACGTTACCTACAAGCACGAAAAATATTGTCTCTAGAATAATAAGCCAGTACCACCTATCATTACCAGTACCACCAGCCACTACCAGTACCATGTACCATCAGCAGTATCAATTACCATTACTAGTACCACCTACCATTACCCGTACCACCTACCATAACCTACTAGTACCACCTACCTTTACCGTTACAACCTACCATAACCAGCACCACTTACCATTACCAGTACCACCTACCATAACCAGCACCACTTACCATTACCTGCACCACCTGCCATTACTAGTACCACCTACCATAACCAGGACCACTTACCATTACCAGCACCACTTACCATCACCAGCACCACCAACCTTTACCACTACCACCTATCATTACTACCTACAACTATCAACACCACTTACCATTACCATCCTAACGGTTTGTCTTGGCGACCTCAGCGCTGAATGAGAGACGGACAGTTTGATTTTCCCGCAATGTTAGATGTTGGTACATCTTGAGCATTCAGTTCGACCCGGCCGATGTCACTCCGCGTCGTTGTCAACAGGTACACGGGCATCTGCGGTGCCAGGCCCTTGCTGAGCAGTGACACGGGGACCGCGTCGCAGATATTCACCGGTTGCCGGGGGTAGGGACCGCCCTGCCCCGCGCCAACGTAGAAATCGCCCGACCGAATCCCGTCGCCGGTGGCGGGCATCTCTGGCGACTGGTGGTGGTGAACCACGGCCTGAGATTCGGTCGAGGTGATGCAGGTTCTGGGTGCTGTCGTCAGCAGATGGATAGGAGAGATGATGGATGCAGGTTGCTGCTGCTGAGAGTCTCTGGCAATGAGCAAGTATGGCTCGGTTGAGGAAACCTCACCTGGAGTAGAAGAAGCATGAATGAGTTGGCCGTATTAAGTAAGCCTATGGGCTAGTGCATAGAACGCCTCAGTGTAGACATCTTATTTATTTATTTAATTTATCAAAAAAAATTTGATACCGCCCTTATTCCAACATTTTTTTTGCTCTTGAAGGGGTGCTACATAAATGTTCGATAATGTAACATTACGTGCGTTCCTTATTTGACCAGCTGACAAAGACGCACACTGGTGCATATACAGTGGTGTAACAAATTATTGCATCACCCTGCAAAAGGCCAACAATCGATTTAACATATATAAAGTCAGTATTTTTATTAAAGTCACTCAAATTATTTTTTAAGAAGCATGAAAGCAGTCATTTACATATTTTTAGGAATGTCTGTGGGTCAATATTAGTAAGAAAATAAGAAAAAAATCATTGTTTCTACTCATTTTTGTACTTAGCTTAGATCACAGTGATGTAATAATTATTTCCACCACTGGCAATATCAGGCAAACAATTAATACAGACACAATACCCTAACGAAAGAAGTCTCTTTGGTTTACAGAGGGAGCACTCTTCCTTTATAATCTTATCAGATATCAACAACCCCAGTTAATGTTGAAATTGTACGTCAAACCCCATTTCAGGTAACCATGGGAGATGGTTCATCCAACCCACTGATAGACGCCACAGCAAACATGACAACAAAGGGCTGTGCCTTAAGGGTTAAGTGCCAATTAGCAAAGGTCAACAGATGGAAGTGACCAATTGGCAAAGGTCAACAGACGGAAGTGACCAATTGGCAAAGGTCAACAAATGGAAGTGACCAATTGGCAAAGGTCAGCAGACGGAAGTGACCAACTAGCAAAGGTCAGCAGACGAAAGTGACCAATTGGCAAAGGTCAACAGATGGCAGTGACCAATTGGCAAAGGTCAACAGAATGAAACTCAGTCTCTACCTTTCTCCGGTTTAAAATGTTTCTCGCTCGTCTGTAACTTCTCCAGCGTCTTTTCCGCAGCCGTCGCATCCGCGCTCCAGTCCAGGTTGAGACCATTCAACGGGTCTCTGTTTCCATCTGGAACTAAATAAGACGCAAATAAAAAATTATTTCTTGCAGTACCAGAACATCATTTCAACATGGATAGTCAGTCCATGTTATTGTAAAACGATTTATGGTGTAGAGGTCAGCAAGCTGGACTATCAGCCAAGAGGTCAGAGGTTAGAAATTTAATTCGTGATTTCTTCTCTAGTTGCACACCTGGCCGACTCGGCAATGATGAGCACGCCTAAGGTCTGTCGGTGGGAAGATGAGGCGGCGATGGAGAGGACTGACCATCTGCCCTCGTATGCCAAGGCTAAGAAAATGATGTCGCAAATACCGTTCTTCTTCTTCCTCCTCCTCCTCTTCTTCTGACACGATCATAATATCACTATTTGATCGAGAAGAGCCAGTCGACGCCCTAAGCAGTGGGTTCGCCTTTTGAGAAGCAGAAACACAGCTCGACATTCTGGAATTCGACAATCTGTAACTGACTTTGCCTTGCCATATGTCCAGTGTCACTACAGCAACATTGTATAATAGTTTCCTCATCATTTGATTTGCCTCTACATTCCTAACAGACCATATCATTTACACCATATGGGTCCTTCACAATACAAATATTATTAAGACAAGAATCAACCACATCAAATGTGACTCGCTACAAAGACTTGGATGTGAAATAGTACCGACCTGCCGCCTGAAAGCTAGGAGGGGACCGTAATGGCGGACTGGAAAGAGCAGCGTCAGACAACAGAGGCAGACTAGCGTCACTGTCAGCAGAACCACTACCACCTGACAGCTTACTCTGACTTGCTCCTCCGCTCTTTCGTCTCATTTTGTACTCATCCAGCGTCACCTAGAACAGTTGATCAGACAGGAATTAAATACACTGAATAAATACTGAATGGCCACTGCTGTGAATGGGGCTATATAAATTAATAAATAACAAAGCAATTGCAAACTGAAAAGAACCGTGCAGTAAATGCCAGCACAACTGTCTAGCACCATGGTGAGATGGCTAGCACAGTCGACACATACCTAAAAATGTGCTGTAAACGTTTTAACATATAAAATAAGCGAAAACGTATCTAAATATTGCTAATGAAATTGGCGAGTCGTTGAAAACAAATATAAACCAAATCCAATGCAGTTTGTCATCAAAGTACTTGTCAACTCATGATGAACCATACTGCTCATGAGTTGAATTGAGCAGGTCTTTCAAGAACCGCTCAACAGCAACTCATAAATTTGTAAATGACTCCATACTACTCTCAGACACTCTACATATCACATATAACACCATCATCTTCAGCTCCACTAACGAAATGCTTGAACGATGTTCTAAAAAGTCTAATCTCACATGTTGCTGTACCTTCTTCTTCAGGTGACACAGTCCACCCGACGACTGCGATGTATTGGACGAAGACCCAACCACATTGAATTCCAAATGCTCCAAAAGCTCGGCCTTGGAAACGGACGCGTACAACGCACCCCCCTCTCCCGGCAGGCCATTGTTAGAGGGAGGCTGTGCCCAGTCAGTAGTTGACGCACCGCCCTCGTGATTCGCCTGTGCAGACGGCGCCCCACTGCCCAACGAATAGGGCACTGCCGGGCCGCCGCTGCGTAACGACAAGACGTTCGATTCGCATGTCGATGTTGCAATGCTTACAAATGTTGGCTGCAGAGACGAATGATAATAACTGCGAATCTTCTGGCTCTGGTCGCTATTGGCCCACGCAAACTGAGCGTAAGACGACGCGTAAGACGACGCGTAGGACGGAGCAACAGCCGGTGCTTCACCGTTCTGTCTGTATTCGTCCGAATTCGGTCCATGTGCCCAGTTCGGCAATGGCCCCATGTTCCGACACTCAGACTCTTTTTCTTTCTCCTCGCTCTGCAGTGCCGCCTCGACCAATGACAGAAGACCCTGTGGGCCGGGATGCGCGGCGCCGACCGGCTGATACATCGACGTGGGAATACCATCACTGGCCGAACCGCTACCCTCATCCAAAGTCTGCCCCATAATCTGCTTACTTAGATAGACGGCGTTTGAGAGCCCCGCACCCGGGTTTATGCCGACCGTCAGCGGGGTAGTCTTCAGACCAGAAACGGCATACTCGGGCAGGGCCTTGTTCACGGACAGCCTCAGGGGACTGTAGTTGAAAAACCTGTGCACGTTCATCGTGTTGTCCTTCTGCCCGCCGGAGAGAGGACTAGACAAGAGACCGGATCGCGAATAAATACCCGCTGCCGATAGATTTGAATCGACGCCGGTACTGAGACTGGAATTCTGCCAGGCCCGCATCTCCTGAACCATGACCCCCAGCCGGTGAGGGTTGTAAAGATTGACAAGCTGAACTGGTGGCGGTTCGGCGGTCTTTGTCTGAGAGTCTTTCTTCTCTACGTTATTGAACGTATTTGGGGAATCGGGCATTTGCTTGTTGCTCTGGTTCATCCCTGAAGCGCTGGGTGTGGGTACGGTGTTGACTGTGTTCCCCGCTTCCGCTCTGTGTAACTGGTAACTGGTGACGGCTTGCATCAGCATGAGATTACCCATTGTTGATGGGCTCAGCAGAGTCTTACAGCCAACATCGACGTTCATTGACTGGCATGGCTTGAAAGCATCATCTGCTCGTGTCGCGTCGCTCTCATTAAAACTTGAATCCTGAAATAGAGTAAGAATTGCTACTTTTAGAGGTGTGCAAAAATGCCACAAGTCTTTGTAGCTAGATATATTTGTACAATCTTTGAGGGAAAACTTCAGTGAATTCATTAATGATTGCAACAGCTAATCATTTCAACACATATATATATATATATATATATATATATATATATATATACTGCTGGGGTCAGGAGCACAATATGTCCTCAGATTTTTCTCTAAACAGCGCCATAGAAAATCCAATTACATCCCACACAATCCTCTCAGTATCGCCCAGAAAGAATTAATAAATTTTTTCCCACTGCAAGCGCAATAGAAGTCAGCACAATATGTTCATTTGAGTAAATAATATTTTTCTATCACCAGTCTAACAAATAAATAATATACCTTAAGTTATCAGTAAGTGAAGCAACTTGTCGTTTCGTATTAAATGTGGTTCCTATACCAAAGAACAGATGTAGAGTTTTGCTAACTGATATGTATTTTATTCGACCATGTGACATTTAACATCATTTAGCCCAGTGCAAAGAGCGCCTCTGAGTAGATATCTTGAAGGGGCGCTAGTTATAAATGCTTCATTACATTACATTACAACGTAAAGAGATCGTAAATCGTTCATCGTATGCAAAAGTACGTACATTGCTCTTCGTGTCGTGAGCGAGTTCCCTGCCCTGCATCAACTCAACATCGGTATGCTCGTCGTCGCTGATCGATTCGTACTGTGGAAACACGTTACTTCCTGGCGCGTTCGTTAAGGGCGTGAGCGATGGAGGTGGGCTATCCGTGCTCAGAGACTCGCGAGCCAATCTCCGCTTCTTCAGAGGAGTCACGAAATCTACAAATCCAAGTCGGACAATTTCTTCATCGTAGATTATACGTTTACAATGAATCTGGACAATCTGTATTCCCCAAATTTTTAAAAAATCTACAGATACATTATATCTGTAGACTTTAAAACTTTTTAATGCATATAGATATAATATCTGTAAACTTTAAACATTTTTTAAGTGTACAGATATAATATATCAGTAGATTTTAAAAAATTTTGGGAGGATATATCAATAAACCGAAAATGGACTTCAGCGGTTCTTCCGATGAAGGCTTCAATTGTTATCAATTATTAGTAACAAACTGTCTTACTCATTGTCAGTAACAAACTCGTAATTTTCTGTAATACAGGAAATAATTTAATCTTACAACTTTCAGCGGATTATTAAAAATGCTCAGTGCTAAATGTGCCTTAAAAAACAATGTGCAAATCCGGTCAGTTAAGGACGGTGATTAAACAATGGCATAATCACTTGAGTCTCATTATAATTTTAATAGCCATAGCTAATAACGAACTTGCTTAATATTGCAGTGATGTAATGAAGCAGAAGCAAATTATGGATCATCCCTGCCTTGACTAAACATCACAATCTTTATAATAATACAGTTATGATGATGCACTCTCGTTCATTATTCCCATTTTCAACGCAAAACCTAAGCAACTTTCTACTGCTTAAATCTCTAACACCGACCTGTAGGCGAAGTGCTGGCAGCGGCCGGGTGTCTGCCAGGCATGGGCAACGAGTCCTCATCAATCGGTTGTAGCTCAGTTTTATCACACATCGCCTGATGAAGCCATCGCTAAAACAAATATCAGCACCGACTGAAAATAGTGGAGAAAAACAGGGTCAATAAAGCCATCAATTGTTCTAAGATAGGAGCATTCTCTTGTAGAGAATCCAAACGATATATGAATTTCAATAAACCACTCGACTTAAAGTACAGCAAACAGCCAAATAAACCAAATGCTCACCTAGCTGTCTCTCTCTCTCTTCCTCTGTCTCTGTGTCCGTCTCTGTGTCTGTCTCTGTCTCGTTCTCTATGTCTGTCTGTCTCTCTCTCACTCACTCACTCTGGCTCCGTCTCTCTCAGCTTGAACGAAAGAGAGCTCAGTGAGCATTTGTATAGTTGACCAAATCGTAATCATCACCGCCAAATTTCTAAAACAACACCCAAAAAGCAGGGCACCAGCTTATTCACAAGCAGCCTATTTACAGGAACCCTGGCACATCATCTGGTGCCACGACCTCCATCCTCTCGAAGTCAATGAAAAAATACCAGGCATCATTATGACTCTCTAAGGAAGCACTCTGACCATGTGCATCACGCTGCCCACCTACAATTATTCACAGAACAATACACATACAAAATCAAAAGCCTTCCTTGACGATACAATTGTAGGTAGGAGAGAGAGAAGGCCTACCTTCTTTGCCGAACATCCCTTAGACTCGGACTGAGAAGACCCCTGTGGAGGGGTTGGAGTCGACAGCGAGGCTGTTCTGCCGACGGTGGCGCCCCCTCCGTTGCTGCAGCCGTTCGTGGCCGGCATGCTGTTACGACGCAGGTTGCTGAGCGAGCACGAATGGGGGCTCGGCACGCACTGGACGAACTCCGTCCCGTATTCGCTCTCGGAATTGCCCAGATCCAGACCCTCCGTCTTTATGCTCAGCTGTTTGCCCAGCTCTTGGCCCCTCATCAGCAACTAAAGCAAAATACATGTTACAGAATAGCACGAAAAACAACACAGAAAAGCAACACCTGCTGAGCACAGCCACACCCTTGTTGCGACGCCATACTGGCACCACAGAGTTCTCTGTCTTGTGAGAAAATCGCTTGTTCATGTGTCCTACTGCTAATTTGTCATTCACTCCTAGCGAGTGGAAGGTGGAGTCTACCTTATATCGAACCGCGGCCGTCTGATCTTCGAGCCTTCGTTTTACCCTTTAACCATCTCCCTGTACAACATTCAATCCTTCCCTCAACTGCGAGCGTTAGGAACACGAGTGTTTACCCCAAGATGAACAATTGATATAGTCTAAGGATTTCATCGAGTCATTCCAGCACCAAAGTCAGTTCTGGCTAAAATCAGAGTATTAATTCGAATCTTTCATTCTTGTGCCACAAAACTATAAATAAATATAATCAGCCTCGTTACCAGACTACCTTGTAATCACACGATTAAACTACAACTGTCCAAGACGATATATGCAATAACCACAGCGCCTCCAATTACCCCAGCACTGCCCAAGGCTTAAAAAATGGCACAAATACATTCTGAGGTTAGGCCTTAAACAGAAACATAGACATACTCATATTATATTTTTGAAACCATTTCTTTGATTAAACTGTTAAGAAAGATGAACCCATTCAGTGAAACAGAGACAACGTGATGACAACCAGAACACAAACGACAACTTTAAATTAACGGAAAGACAGCTTGTAATGAATCAACAGGGAGAAGTCCGAACTCGGAAGCGAAAAGTACCTTCTTAGGGTATCCCGTCCATCTGTCTGGGGCAGCAGCAGGGGTTGGAGCTTCGGCAATGGACGCCAACGCCAAAGCAGCCGAAAACGGAACAGAGGCGATGCTGAGGTCGGCCGGAGAAGTGACGGCGGTACTGCAGACGGGTTGGATGATGACGTCCATCGCAGGCATGGCAGCCGCAGGGAGAACGGAACTTGGCGTCACGACCGTACTACTCGCAACGCTCATGCTTGACCTATTAAAAAATCGAATTAAGTCAGAAAATGCAAGTCAACTACTGTACTGAAACAAATGGATGCATATAGTGAATGGAAGTAATGTAAGGTCGTCATTTGATCAATATAATCTCTGCTGAGAGCAGTCTTCAAATCACAATGAAAGGTAACGTTTGTCTGAAATATGGTACCTGAGACACATTTGCCTTAAATATGTCTGTACCTGTGACACAATTCAATTCAATTTTATTTGGTAACCAAAAAAAGAAGAGAGAGTGATAAACAACAAGAAAAACACAAATAACCTGGTTACACAAAGGAACCTAAAGGGGTCATAGACCCCGTTAACCAGAGGCCTCTACGTAGAATTTATAAACTGGCACTGGGTATCAATATTAATAACATTCACATATTAGGTAAGTAACAATAGATAGGAGTTAATCTTAAATAGTGCATTCCTTGTGCATTATATGGTTAAGCTATGAATGCTCAATTCATCATCAAGCACTGTGGAAAACCAGAATCCAGAGAGAAAACACCAGCAGACATCTTAGTTACCAGTCAGACATCTGAAAAGACACATGCACAGCCAAGAAGCTAAGAAAGAGACGAGGACAGTACAAATAAAGTTCGAGATTTGCACTTTGATGCAAGATTAAAGGAAATTTAAACACACAGAGCTTGTCTTCCCAATAAGAATGTCTCACACACATGAAATTTTGCCCTTCCACTTATACAAATAAGCTCTCAAGAAGACCATCTCTCATACACAAAATTAAAAAATTTTAACACTTAAAAAACCAATTCAATTCAGTCGCACTATTTAAAACGAACCGTCTTGATGAGCTGCAATGTCTCGACCGTTTCACTTTAACCTTTGGCTCGGTCTTCACAGGATATTCAGGTTGAGCAAGTTCAACCTTAATGAAAAATCACAGAAACACATTATCTCTGTACAAGCAGAATTCACATATCATCAGGCATAGACTAACAAACAGAATGTTCTAAGAGATAATACTAACATTAATAACACCAAAAAGTAACCTCCTGCAAAAAACCTGGACAGACAGTATAACAAGGATCATTAGCATCGCCCTACTCCTTTAGCCAGGCTTGGGACTGGCATTGTAAGGGTGTAAACAGTGGTACAGTTATACTGAAAACAGGTTTCAATATATGTCTGAAGACAGACGAAGACGCTACAAGAAGCAGAAGAGGCGAAGAAGCCGTTGTCAGTCAAATCACTGTAGAACCTTTGCCATGAAACTGCATGCAAGAAATCAAATTACGTTTTAGGAATTGGCAGACTTACTCGCTCACATGAAGCACGACATCTATTAGACCGCCTAGGTACCTGATCTCTGACCATCAAGGAGGGAGCGTCGACGGCGGGCTGTTTCAGATCCGCGGTCATTGACTCCGAAGTACTCCTGCTATCCCTGCTCTCCCTGGATTTCCGAGACGGTTCCTTAGTCCTGGCAGGTTCCTTTGCCTTCGTATGTTCCATGCGAGACTGGGCTTCCTTCTTTCGTTCCTCCTGCTTTGCCATTCTCTCGAACATCTTCATCACCATCTCAAGCTTCTTCTCCTCACGCGTCTGTCAAAAGATTTCAAAGAACTCATGAACTATCGACCTGTGAAACTGATCCATGCTAACAACAGATTTAATGACAGAATGGTGAAGCGATTAACCCGCTGGATGGTCAATCGAGAGGCTAGGGGTTCAATTCCTAACCAGGGCAGAAATTCTACCTCGAGATTTCTGCTCCACCAGCACTCCTCTTCAACTCAACCATAATTTGTACCCTTACCATGCATAGTCTGTGGGAGCTGAGACGGCAAGTGAGAGTACCGGCCACCCTTTGTTATCCAGTTAACCAAAATGAAATGGCAGCCAGGTTCTGAAGACCAATAAAGTTGCATGAATAATCTGAGGTGTATGAATAACTAATGCACACCTAAGGCAAACAGGAACTTAGGAACAAGACAAGCATCAGAACAAATGAGAATTATCATTATACACTAAACAATGGAAACTCAGAAGACCGCATTGAACGAGACGCGTTCAAGAAACCATACACAGCAAACAAGTCTCTCATCCTTCATCAATCAACACTGCATACCTTTTTCTTGGATTTATCAGTATCTTCCGGATCAACATGTGAGCCGGACAAACAGGGAGCAGATGCAGGATAATGACTTTCATTATCAGAAGCAGTCACCGTCGGAGCAGAGGGAGTCACCTGCTGCCATACGGGTGACAGCGGCATAAAGTCCCCCATTGACGGCTCAATCTTAATCTCCGGTTCCTTCTTAATCTAAAAGGCAGCAAAAATATTGGCACTTAACACCAGTTGAGGCAAAACAGCGTAAATGAAAATAAATTACCAGTATGTTAAGTTAAGCCTTAGGTATCTAGGCAACACATAAATATGTCAAAACATGAATAAATAAATAAATAAACGAATAAAGGCCCAGATGCATAAATTAACACACATGTACAATTGCACATACAAGCGCTGGAAACAAGCAACAATGTGATTGGGAGCCATACGAAGAACCACCTCATAAACAAAGCCGTAATACCACTTTAACCCATTCAGGTTGAACTTCATATGGGATTCACGTTTCAAAAGACACAAACATGCGCATAACGTGCCTTCTCTATCTCAATCTCTGCAACGGTTTCATTCTCAAGATTCATCATCACCGGCTGCTTGCTGTGCTTCACCAACGTCAACAGCGACGACGAGGACGATGACAACGATGATGACGACGATATCTTCTTTGGCGACATGACGGACTGCTCCTGATGATGCGACACGACCTCTAGTGACCTCGCTGTTCGCTGCCTTCTTGCAGCAGGACTGAAATTAAAAACTCATATTACAGATATATGCACAGAAACCCAAATTTACTTGAAACTCATATTAGAGAAATAGGCTACCAATAAAGAAATAGGTTACCAATAAAAAAATAGGCTACCAATATACAGTCAATGCTATTCAAGTACATCAGTCTAAGAAATGACTTGATCCAATACAGTTAACTGACTAATGAACCTTAGAAAAGCTCATGTGCATCATACAGAATTCACTAAATGTACTGAGATGGAAGCTACATACAACAGTACCTCATTTAGCTAAAATAATATCTGACTAAACAGAGGATTCACTCAGTTACAGGCTTACCCAGTATTTTTAGAACTTCAACAAGTGGCAGGCAATCTACTTGAACAGCGTGAATGACAGATACTAAACGGAAAGTTTATGATACAGTTTGCACACACCTGCAATCTCGACCTATAACAATGTCGAATCATCTGCTTATACAGGTAACGGCGCAGCTAAGACTGGTAGTTCATTGCCTGTCTACCAGCATACTGCCTAGGCGACCAGAACGTTCTTAGCTGTCACTTCATGTTAGTTTATTAGCAAATAATGTGAACCTTTGATGAGAACACAGTATTAGTTAGAGAAAAAGTCACTACAAACCAAGACTTTTGTGCAGTTTACAGGAGTTCCATCTCACAAAATAACTTATAATGCAATAAGGTCATGACAGAGGAAACATACAAATACCCGGATGAATGTGAAGCCTCTCGTCTCTGGAACTTGGCAACAGGACAGGACACTCTCGTGCAAGCACAGTCGACAAGATAACCACTGAAAATGAAGCATAGTGAAAAGAACAAGTTGCTAGTTCCAGTACCACCTCTGGATAATCATGTCACTGATAATCTGTCTCTCAAAACACCTTTGGCATCAATTACAGCATACCATAACAACACAACTTCTAGCCTGACAACTGCAGTTGATTGACAGATATGAAAATTAAGTATATCGGTTCACAATGATTGAGACTGTCATTCATTCTAAAAACTGAAAACTAAATTCTTCCAGTTTGGCTTTGAATGGATGCCCAGCTTCATTGTGACAAAATAACTTTTAATGCAATAAGGTCATGACAGAGGAAACATCATAAGTTGGGCAAAGTCAAATAACAGCTGTAGTGTACTGCATAACTGCTCCACTACCTCCTACATCTTCTGTCGTGTCTGGATATAAAGCTTGATATGATTCTTACAATCTGCTTCTGCCTTGCTCGTTTTTCAGTTTAAGCTTTAGCAAAAGTAATTCAAGCCCAAACAATAAAACCCTGAAACACTAGTTCACAAATAAATTCTCTTTTTACTTTTAAAACTTTCAAATCCACCAATAAAAATCTCTTATATCAATGCACTATTATTATTACTTCCCATCCTCTACTATAGACAATACAATACAATACATCTGTAATTTGATATCGCCCTTCTTACAATTAGTTCAGAAGTGCACACACGCATCGACGGCGCAACTGCAGTTGTAATGCAGAGCAATTGTGCACGAAAGACTTGCTTAAGGTCCATACACAGTGACTCCTCTGATGAGGGTTGAATCCGCTCACTCAGCGCACACTGAGCGTTACGGGCCGACCGCTCTAACCAATCAGTCACATGCCACAAATGGTGCTGTATGCTTATATTACATTACTATACCTAAACAATGTAATGTACTCAATGTAATGCAATGTAATCAAGCATTTTAAAATTGTCTACTACTGTACAACACTACCAACACAGAACCAATGACAAAAAAATGGCTTACCATTTGTGGTAGTTGAAGTCAAATGGTATCGTAATTTCTGCACCTCGTACAATACTTTTTGTTGCACACAGAAAAAACCGCACGGCGCTGCCCTCTAGCAAGTGCCGCACCTGAAAAACGACGAAACTATTAACAAGAGATGAAGAAAAATAAAAATTAGTTGGCAGGTTACCAAAATCTGTATCTGATTTTCATGTACATTTTTTTCTCTATTTAAAAGTTGTGGTGGGTTTAAACTTTGAATGCTTGGTTTTCAACAAAATGAACAACAAATTGTAGAGTAGGTCAACATGAGTTTTTCTATGTGAGTAGGTCAACATGAGTTTTTCTATGTGAGTAGGTCAACATGAGTTTTTCTATGTCAGCTGGAAAAATTAAGACTCAAATTATCACAATGCTGCACATTACTAACATCAACTCATTATAAAAATATGACATATGCCTCCTGGGAGAAGTATTTAAGTGATTTTTATAGCCATCATAGAAATGTAAAAGTTAACCTGCATTAACAAGAAGTATAATTTGTACAATAAGGATGCTGCTCTAATAATGTAACTAGTCCTGTAGAGAACACTTAATGAAAACATACATAAGCCCTTTAGCTTAGAACTGTCTTCCACAGTCCCTGTGCCTGGAATAACTACTCCTCTCACCTTACCAGTTTTCAGAGATGCCTCAAGACTTTTCTGTTCTCAAGTTAAAACATATATAAGAGATCACTTCCGATTTTGAGCGGAGCTATATAAATGTTCGATTACATTACATACATATATCGATAGGATTAACGACACATACCTCTGCGTTTGGTGTGCAGGACCTACGCACGAAGCGTGCCATGTTTCCATAGAAACTGGCATCGATACACAGGTCAAGGCCACCCAGTTTAGAATAGAAAAGAACATTTGGCTCCACCCTAAAAATATTAATACACAAATATGCAACAAAGTTATCAAGATGGCTACGAAATTAAAATACAAAGCTAGCGATGTAAATTTGGCTCCACCCTAAAAATATTAACATACAGAAAATACAGCATAGTTATTAGCATGGCTAAGTAATTACCTATGTAAACAAAATGAAACAAAGCTAGAAAAGAACATTTGACTTTATACTACAATGGCATTGTAAGTGAAATGCAACAACGACCTTAGTTACAACTCGAAGAGAAGAATCACTAGATAAGATAAAAAAATATAATAAAAAAACAAATTAAAAAAAACAATAAGTCACACAGAAAACCTGCAAGGTACCTATGGTAGAAGAGATTATCCTTGTCATATTGATCCCGAAGCATCACTTTGCCCACGTATTCAATCAGCGGCTGATTGGTTAGTATATCCTCACATGCTTCCAGTCCCTTCGCACAGAAAAACAATTAAGGAATACAAATGAAAATCATGCCCCAATCGTCATTTACAATTATAGCTTCAACTCTTACAGAAAACATTCAAGGAACAAATAAAATATTAACTTAAAACAAACTTTACTAAAGCAGGCTAAACACCAGTAACAAAAAGGTGTAGCCAAAAACCAGGATAAATGCTGAATTCCTCCTTTACATATGCCCAGTTGTTCAACTGTCCATGTAGTTGCAGTGGCACTTTGGTCAAAATATCCTCTAACTGGAGGATCATACACCAATGCCATCTACCAGGAAGGCAATACCTTATCAAACAATCTGAAGGAGTTTAGATAAATAGGCCCCCACGAGTCCTAGCGGTCTTCATAATTAAGTCAGGGAAGAGAACTAGTTCTAGGTCACTGTTCATTGCCAAAAACTCAGCTTTTATTTAGGACAATGCCTTCGCCAATTAGCTTGAGGACCATATCTTGCAGACCATCAGGACCATAACCCTTGTCGAGTATCTAGAGGACCATACCTATGCTGATTATACGGAGGATCCTACCACTACTGATTATCCAGTGAACCATACCTATGATATCATCTGGAGGACCATACCTTTACAGATTATCTCGAGGACCATACCTCCTCAGACTATCAGTAGGACCATACCCCATCAGACGATCTGGAGGACCACACAACTGCACACTGTCTGGAGGACCATACCTTTGCAGACTACCTCAGATGACTTACCCCACCTCACCCAAGATCAGTCAATCCTCACTCACCATTCTCGTACTGCTGACTGCAGCCACAACACAAGACGGTCCAAACTGCAGCTTTTCATAGACTGACGGCGAGCAGGCGGCCACCTGTTGGCCGTTGAATTTGATGCTGGCCAAGAGATTCTGGAGTTCCATCGTATACAAGTTGGATGCCGCCTCCTGATAGATCTCGACGGATGGTGGACTGGTGTTCAGGGACGATACGGGCATCACGAGCGCCCCGTTCTGGGGTAGAGCCGCCTCCGTCTTCACAGTCTCTCCAACACCATCCATCAGCAGTGTCGGCTCAAAGTGGGCTTTCTTAGGAGAAGCCACAGACAGTTTCTATAAAAGCAAAAGAACAGTACTTAGTAGGAGGATTTATATAGCACCTCTTCAAGAACATCTACTCAGGAGAGGTTCAATATTGAGCCCAGTATTGTATTTTTGTTGATTGTGCAATCGCATTGGTAAGACACAATATGTCACAACAGCCAGATTCTGTGACGATTAACATCCCTCTAGAACAGTTCAGCTATTGTTAACTGTCTTCGGCTATTGTTTAGTGTCTTCGGCAATTGTTAAGCGTCCACGGCTAATTTTAACTGTTTGGAAAATTGCTAGTGTTTGTGGCTATTTTAAACTCTTTATGGTCATTGTTCAGTGTCTTCTGCTATTTTTAAGTGCATTCTGCTATTGCCAAGTGTCTTCGGCTATTGTCAAGTGTCTTCTAAGCCTATATGCTTAATATCCAGTGGTTGTTTATAATTGAACTTATGTCAGTAATCGACATCACTTCACCTTGAAGACAATGCATTCTACTGTGGCACGGTGGCCGATTGGTTAGAGCGGTCGGCCTGTAACGCTGAGCATGCGGGGTTTGACTCTCTTCTGAAGTGTCACTGTGTAGGGACCTTGAGCAAGTCCCTCGCTCACAATTGCTCTGCATTACGACTGCAGTTGGGCCATAAGCATGTGTGCACTTCTGAGGGGTGATATCAAATAACAGTTGTATTGTATTGTACTGGTAGATACAAGAAATTGTTACTTTACGACATACATTGCCGAGCCACAATCTAACTCAATGTCTTCTATAGCACTGGCCATTATCACAATGTGCAAATAATAGTCATTTTAATAGAAACGGCAGTAACAAAATCATCATCTCCTGAAAAATCTCCTCACAATCCAAATGACTTCAAACCAGTAAAGGCACAAATTAGTAGATACTTCTAATCTATTAGCGGTGCAAATTAACAAATACGATTAGCATCTCAAAATATAAAATTGGAAAGATTAATACTCGTTTGTCCAAGTCCTACGATACTCGGGTCGAGCCAAGTTTCGGTTCATCCCTATAACCTATCAACAGTATCTTTTAGTTACAGATTTAAACAATGTAGAGGTAGTTGCATTTATGAATAACAAGACTTAAGTGCCTTATATTAACATCATGGTGAAGTAGTAGACAATGACCAGGTGGGTAAGTGGTCGTCATTACCTGTCCGTTTGACGGTCTCTTCATCTGCAACTTCCTTTTGAGCCGTTCGTCTCGCTTGGCTTTCGTCTTTCGCTTCTTATTCAGTGTCAGAGTGCCAATGCTGCTGCTGCAGGAGCCATTGTCTTTTATATCCTTCTTGAAGGGGCTCTTGTCGAAGCTCCGCCTACGTCCATCCGTCGTTTCGTCCTCTGTTTCCGTAGCGCTCGAATCCATGTGTTGAAGAGCTGACATTTCAACAAAGCAAACGGCAATTGGATTCATTCATTCATACAAAACATTTATGAAGCACCCATTAAAAACCACTCGGAGGCGCTTCATTATTATTATTGATTTTATCATCATTATTATTATTTACTATCATTATTATAATCATTATCATCATCATCGACATCACTGGTACTGTTGTTGCTTATAATAATAATAGTATTAATAGTAATAATAATAGTAACTATAATACAAAATTATCATTATTACCATTCCTCCAGAACATTTATATAGCGCCCATTCAGGAAAACCATTCAGAGGTGCTCCCAACTCCAGCACAGCTAAAAAGAACATAGGAGAAGATCCCGGAAAAGAGGAAAAGCTCCAGAGGAAGGCTGTGATATTAAATGCCTACATGTAAGTTAGGACAGCTATTAGACAAGACGAAAGAAAGAAAGAGAAGTAAAGGCCATAATCAGTTACTTATTGACAGGCAACCTTGGTGAAGTATGGACCTACGTCCTACAATGAGCTCTAATCCAAGAGCCAACAAATGGCAGGTTTTGACCCCTCTCCTCACATATGATCACTGCAAGTATCACAATGAAAACTTTTCAATTGTTTAATGAAAGCAAAGTTAAACAATCACACTAATAATGACCAATAGTGAGCCAGGCCATGAGTTCACATACACAAAGCGTCTCTTTTCCTCGTCTGTATCTGGATGGCCCGGTGCTTGTCGACCCGACGCGGTTCGCAGACTTCGCACATGTAACTGTCGGGGATGTTGTCACGATCCACCTCCGTGCAATCCACGTGCTGCCAAACGCTACAAATACACAATGGGAATCAACTGATAACCACTGTCTCCTATGAAATGCCTCTTTTGGCAAGAAAATACAAATTGTAGTGACTCTTCTTGTAATCTACTACTATTATAATTACTATTATTATTGTTACAGCAAATTATATAGCGCCCCTTCACGATTGCCTACACAGAAGTGCTCCCAGCTCATCCCTGGTCGAACTATTATTTGAGCTGTGTTCGTATTTGACCGACTGTTTGATCATGTTGGCTTTAACTTCATTGTAGATTAGTGCAGGCAGCAAATCAGAGTAGAAATCTTGAAGGTGTGCTGTATAAACATTTGTAATAAAATAAATATTTAAATAAACAAATATTAATGTTCAGCATATGTTCATTCATGCAATGCATACAGCTGATGGATGGACATATGGCATATTGACAAAGGTCTTGTTTACTAGCTATGTTCACATCACAATCGACGAGTTACACGGAAACTCTTCGGACGCTATGGGCGCCTGGAACTTAGAATAACATGCCAACCATCTTCTCTGTAGGCTGGGATGTCCATCTGTGCGGGACCCTGCTGCTGTTGACTCTTCTATATTAATCTGTTATTTGAGCCGTTTAGTTTTCTGACGAACTGTGTGACCATGTTGACTTTAACATCATATATATTAGCACAGGTAGTACCTCTGCAAAGAAATCGTAAACGGGCTCTATCGAAATTTACTTAATAACAATATTAAAAAAATTTACCAATCACATAATCCATGGATTTCGAATGATTACTTGATAAAATTTGCTACTGGCTGGTTCAATTTTTTGCAGCGAATAATACTCGTCGTTACTCAACGCTATATATTAATCATTGTGTCGTTCACAACAGCCTTGCCCAACAGTAGTCAGAATGAGGTAAATTCAATTGAGATCAAAATGTGACAGCTCGGCACATAAGGCCAATAGAAATACAGCAGAAGGCCAAATGAACTGACAGGAAATCAATACAAGGACAACCTTTCTAAGGACTGTTTTTGCACAGGCCAATTAATATGAAGCACCTGATTAATAAATTAATGTGATGGTGTTCACTACAGGTGTACTTAGTGCACCAGAGAAACATTAATTTTATTTCTGTCTGTGCTAGGAAATTGGTATTAAAATCAACTGTAAGCTTCAAGTGACATGATTGGCACCTTTTGACAACCAAACTGTAAAACATAAAATGATCAGTCTCACATGACACACAGGGCAACATGGTAAAAAATAATCATATAAAAACACAGCTACCCGCTTTGATCAAGTACATCAATATCAGCACGTCAAATTCTCTTTGAACAATCTCAGGTCACTTAAATGCTTCCAACACGCATGCACCGAAATAAACACATCTACTGTCCAGACCAAAGGGACCTATTCTTGGATCTGTTTAGCAAATGCATGAAAGAATATATAAATTACATATATATATATCATAGACAATACATATGCATATCATATACATTACATACATTATATATATATATCACATACATATATATATTTATACCCCCAATTATACAGAGCATATACATATATACATTACATAAATATATAAATTACATACATATATGTTGTAGACAATACATATGCATATTATATACAATACATATATATTATACACATTAAATATATATATACACACATATATACACAATTATACATAGCATATACATATATATATATCACATATATATGAAGATATTAATACAGCACCTGTTAGGTGCCTCTCAATAGCACCACACTATCTGATTGATCAAAGCAAGTGCATTATAAGACGGTTTGCTGCACAGGAAAGAGTGCAACAATCCGCAACAGCAATTGAAGACTGAACACCATGCCCATGTGCTTCCACTGGTCAACCACTCACCCACATCGATCGCACTGAATCATGTATCCGTCGTCGTGCTGGAACTCGCATATGCACCGAGTGATGCTGTCGTCCGTCGTCACGACGGTCGTGTTGCACGAGACGTCGTCGACGACGCATGTGGTCGACTTTGGCACCGGTGCCGTCGACAGCGGCAACGCGGGCGACGGGGGCGGTGTGGACGGAGGTAACTGAACATAGTTATGGTCCTGGATCAAAAGATCAATTAAATTAAATAATTAAATACTGAAGTTGACGGAGAAGAAGCCCGTTAACGCAGTGCCTCTCAGCAATGATTTTTGGTCATTTTCAAACGGACAAATCGCCGCATGATTAAAAGTACAGTATGAAGGAATGAAGACAGGCTGCTACAGGAGTCGAATTTAGCTGTTGGCAGCCATGCAAGGCACCCATATTACGTCATATATAGATTTAACCTATGTCAGCGCCTAGCAAAAATAAGGACCTGTCAACCTTGTGGGGGATAGAGGTATCAAACTCAGTTCCTTAGCTATGTGCCCCAGTGTGTCATTCTACGCCCCTCCCCATCAAGCCATGTTTGTCCTGACTTCACACAGACCAGCCTTTCGACACCTTTAATTATGCTAACCATTATAATCATGCATCTCTAATATTAATGAATGGGGAACTAGGTCCGTCTAACAAAAATGAATCATTACAACTCGATCGGGTCCGGCGGTTTTTAGCATGGTATCAAATACAGCCGTTATAAAAACGTTTCCGTGTCACTGATAACCAAGCAGATAACATGTTATCAGAGCAACCTCATGGTAAAGTGAAACGCATCACTTCTGCCCTCATCTGTACGTTAAAATGGACAGAAGCTTGTCTGGAAATTTACATACCATCTTCAGCGAAAGTTACAACAGTTATCACACACAAAAGGCGGTTATCACACATAAAAGGCAAGATTCTGCAATATACAGTGGTGGAAATAGTTACTGTATCACCCTGCAAAAAGGTATAAATCAGTTAAATACATTTAGAGTCAGTTTTTTTTATATTAATGCCACTCAAATTATTTTGTAAACAAGCCTAAAATCAGTCATTTACTTATTTTCCGGAGTGTCTGTTGGTCGATACAAAGAAGAATATAAGAAAACTTAATTGTTTCTACTCGTGACAATTCTAATATTTTGCTGTACCACCTCTAGCCTTGATCATATGGTGATGCAATAATTATTTCCACCCACCACAGTATATATACATATGAAGCCTTCATCGGAAGAGCAGCGGAAGTCCATTTTTGGTTTCCTATATATCCCCCTAAAATTTCTTAAAGTCTACATCTGTAGACTTTAAAAATTCTAAAGTCTACAGATAAAATATCTGTATACTTTACAAAAATTTTAAAGTCTACAGATATATTATATCTGTAGAATTTAAGAAATTTGGGGGGGATATATCCGCTGTTGTTCCGATGAAGGCTTCATATGTTCTTTCCATTAGCTTCTCCTTACCATTAAACATACCATACTAAACTCCACTTTGATCATGTTTAAATCCAAATTACATATAATCTAGGCTTAGCTTCTAAACTGTACACAGCCTCACCTGATACCAGAACTGCATATATACTCCTAGCACAGTTTCCTCAAAAGTAAATTATTAAAATCAAATTCAAAGCACAAACATGGCTCAGATAGCAGTCTTCAGTTACACATGATAGCTCACCCAGTTCAAATGCACAACCGGTAAACCCCTTGAACATAAAAATTGCTCAGCCAGACAATGTCTGGAAATGGCACACACCGCAGCACGTCCGGACAAATTGTCTGGCCACTTAGCACAGACAGGAGATGCCGTTTTTTATTATCAAATGCCACTCATAATGACCACACACACTGTCTGTACGCAATCCACACCGACACTCGTCCGCTGTAGTTTATGCGAGGCGCTCAACACACAATAGCAATGACAACTGTAGCCAACCTGATATGGTAGACCGACGTATCTGGGCGTAGAGACGGAGCAGGGGCTCGGATGTTGAAGACGGATGTTAGGACAGACGAGAGTCTTTGAAAAGGCAGCCTCATCAACCTGGTGAATGATGCTAAACGAAACATGTACACAACAACATTCAGTGACATCTCATGAACAGTGATATCTTGAAGGGGTGCTATATAAATACTCCACTACATTACATACTACCCATCGCATAACAAGATCACATGCGTTTAAACACAAAAATGCCTCTTTTGCATTTTATGCTAACTTATGTAATATATTTGAGCAACTATCATTTAGCATCACAGAGGGAGATCACCTCTGAATAGATATATTGACGGGACATATATATATAATCAATTACATTACCAAGAGATTTATCACGTATAAAGTTGATAACATCAAGTTGTCAATGCATAGATTAGCTAGATGTACATTATCCAGACAAATTAAGTATTTATATATAAAAATTATGTATTAATTTATATATATATATATATATAGAAGTTGGAGTGGGCATCAATTAAGTTTTAATCTAAATTAACTGTATGATTAAAATATTTAATTATCTGATCAATTGCAAAAAAAACAGGAGAAATTTAATAGACAAAAAATGCGTAAAGTGCTGTACAAATTATATTTTTCAGTAAATGAAAAGAAAAAATGCTGCTAATAAGATTCTAAATTTGACAATATCGTTGGCGATTTTATTTATTTGAAAGCCATGTTAAAAACTAAAGAATGTCTTGCATTTCAATGGTCTCTCTTATTTCTACTTGATGTTAAGCAAGTCAAACAGGTAGAATAGTTCGTCATCATTTGGAGCTGCTCTGCATGCTTGTTCCATAAGCAGTGAGTCGCAGCTCTAAGACAAATGTCCACATGGTATTGTTACCTCAGGTGTTCCAAGAAACTGACCCTAAGATCGTAAAAGCCCCAACAACCTACAGAACTTCTAAAACAGAAAGTTCCACATCCCAACTGGAATGTAAGGAAGGCACTCACTTCCTTAACTCAGCCCCTGAGACCGTAATGAACTGGATTAATGGGGGTCCTGGCTGGTCCCAGTGACCCGATAGGGATGATAATCTTGTCCTCACAAAGGACACAGTAAAGACAAAAATAACAAAGGAGATACTTATAACCTATCAACAATAACTTTTAATGACAGACTTAAACAATGAGGGACAGTTGTTTTATTATCAACAGGCTCTATATTAACATCACAGAGTTCAGTATTTCGAATAAAACAAAAAGTATACACGGTAAATAAATCCCAAAGTGCTGGACACGGGGCCACCGCATAGCAAGCCATGCAGTTTACTCATGTCAGCAGCAAATCATACTGCTTGGTGACAGTGACGGGTTTACGCAAACCCCCACCCCAGCACACATGACCAGAGTCGTAACCACAACCGCATGATCCATGACCAAGCGAGTTACTGACAGACCATTGTGTTAAAATTTCTGGCACTTAGACTAGCTCAAAACGTTTATTTCATCCTACAAGACGGGCTCTCATTTGTGCTGTGATATGTCAGCATTAACATCATCATAACTGTTACGATTATAATGGATTAATCACGTTAATAGCGTACTCATAGACAACATCTCATATAAATGTATTCCTTGCCATTTATATTCATGGTAATTCTAGAATAAAGACAATAGTATTCTCAAATTTCAAACCTTTAAGGCACACAGTCACAGGCACTGAGATTCTGAACTAATGCCCAATGAACCATATTAAAAAACTCTAAGCTACAAATAACTGTGAACCAAGTTAACAAAATTCTTAGCTACCACAAAATAACCAAAATTGAACTTAACTACAAAATAAACTATAGGTATAAACCAATACATTCAATAGTGACTCAAATTTAAAGTTAAGCTAATTTTTTTCAGAATTTTTCACGATTAAAATACGGTTGTAGAAAAACACATGCAAGCATGTTCATAGGCAAAAACAACATGACAGTCAATTCCAACGCAATAAAGATCCTGAGACACTAATAATGTTACAAAACAACAATTGATATGAAGGTTTATCTGAAAAAACGAAAACACAAAATGGGAGAAGTTCATGTATCTCTGTAATGCCAGATTCTATAGTGTTTGTGAAGACACGAAATTCATAACACCTGGCCCACTTTGTATTGTATTTACGAATGTCTAAACCACCATTCACAGTACTATCTAATCAGAGGCACTTCCAGTGCAAAGAGCCCTGTGAAAAAATAAAAGTCTTAAGATAACAGGCAGAGACAGCAATACCCCAGTTAAGATCATAAAACGAGTCAAGGAGGGAAGAGCATTCCATCGCAAAGGGTCAACAGAGGCATAGGCACAAGGCTGGGCAGTAGTAATCCAAGGTACTAAGAGGTCATGCCAGTCCAAAGCGCAAAAGAGGGTGGGTAACTAGAGGCAGCCAAGGGAGGACCACAAATAAAATCACAAAAGATAGAGCATAGCTTGGCCCAGAAATGCCCTGGAGGTGAGAAAGAGAATTTCATAGTGAATAAGGGTCCACTCCGACATCATGAAAAAAGCAAAATCTTTCATTAATAGCCACCATACACTGAATCAACATGTAGTGTTATCATAAGTTATGAGATTATAATAAATTACAGCAGAATTTAGCCTAACACAAAATGTGGCAGTCCTCTTCAACACCTTGCTCACAATTAGTCATCCTTTCATAACTTACCAATCGTCAAACATGCATAGTAAACAGACTCACCCTACAGTGGTATTCACATCTACCGCTCGCTGAGCACTATGCAAATATTTCAGAAAAAAACTATCTGTACATGCTGCAGCAGCAACCAAGCAGCAGGCTACATACAGGTCGATTACATGGTATGCCGCTGGTGACCCTAGCTAGCAACAGCAGCAGCACTCTGCAACATGGTCATATCTCCTATGTTTGTTGGAAGTTCAGTTAGAGCCTTCTTGGTTATTCACATCAGACCACAAGCAATGGCTCACTTTACATAACACGTTCATCCAAAACAAGCAAATTCAGAATACACACAAATACAGACAACATACAACCACACAGCCATTAGCCACATAACCACACAGATGCATACACACAACCACTTAGTCACACATAAACAACCTATATACACAACCATATAAATGCACACAACCAATTAGCCACACATACACAACCAATTAGCCACACATACACAACCAAACATACATAACCACACATACACAACCACTTACCCACACATACACAACCAATTAGCCACACATACACAACCAAACATACATAACCACACATACACAACCACTTAGCCACACATACACAACCAATTAGCCACACATACACAACCAAACATACATAACCACACATACACAACCAATTAGCCACACATACACAACCAAACATACATAACCACACATACACAACCACATAAATGCACACACAACCACTTAGCCACACATACACAACCACTTACCCACACATACACAACCAAACATACATAACCACACATACACAACCACTTAGCCACACATACACAACCAATTAGCCACACATACACAACCAAACATACATAATCACACATACACAACCGCTTAGCCACACATACACAACCACAGACACACACCCAAATAGCCACTCACACATAACAACAACATATACATAACATATATACATAACATATATACATAACATAATACCGGCAGACGTTGACTTTTGAAAAATTGAGAATCGATCTGGTTAGAACTCAAGGGGACATTAAAAGCAAGCAGAAGTTAACTGATAAGGCATCTGTTCATTCACTTTAAGTTATATAATCAACAACAACAACAGTCTCATTAGGTGAAATAATCTTTGTGCCCAAGTATAAACACATAATTGCAAATCAATTATGGGGCAATCGATCCCGAAATTATGCCACATGACAATTTAACAATTTTCTATTCAATACAATGGCGATTATTATTATTTAACCCTCCCCTTCAGAGATTTTACTCCTCCCTCAGAGATATATCCCTTGCAGATTTGAACCTTCCCCTCACACTTTGTACTACCCTCAGAAATTTTAACTCCAGAGGTGAAAGGCTTGCCGGCACAATAGTCTGGAGCCCGTTTTCTTGAAGGGGTGCTATGCAAAAGTCAAGAGCACAGAAAGGGTGGATAAAAGGCAAAAATCCACCTTCCTTCACTGGTCGACCATGCTGTTCAAAGATTTCACAGCACCAAATTCAATAAACCACACATGTTATTATAAAAGCAATAGACCCACACAAAAGTAAAACTTACCGAGATTGGACTGGCATATATACAGAAGACATCGCATTGAAGGGCGACGGGACCCTCGTCCCGGGCAGGTGAGGGAAGCCCATCACCTGGACGTGGCCAGCGGGAATGATCGTATAGTCCGTGCCCCCGTCAGAGGCACACAGCTGGCCATTCGGCTTGATTGGCGCGATTTCCACCGGTGCTGCTAGGCTCATTACGACAAGAAACTTATTATGAGAATAGTCCAATTCGTGCCGGTATCACCGATACCACCATTAGCAACAGCAAATAACATGATTTTTTCAGTTTCATTTCAGTTTTTTGCCTAGAAAACAGACAGAAAATAACATTTATAGCTATAGTCACGTTTAAACGAAACAACTTTAATGTATTAAAGAGCAGTGAGACAATTGCATAGAGCCACATAGAGAGAATTCAACATCAGTTGGTAAAATGAGGAGATAAATTGGTTTTGGGTGTTTCAAAAACATATATCTAGATATTTGCATCCCATCTTATAACAACATAGAACCACAATCACAAACTCAACAATTCTACAGCACAATTTTAAAACTAGGTGCAGTGACCCAAATTATTCAAGAGTGCATCACAAAGTAAGAGCCCACAGATATCCTTGAAGTATGAAGCTTATCCTCACAAGAAAAGAGCAGGATGGTGACATAGGTCAAGTATACAATTATTAAGAAATTAAATTTTTTTCCACATTTGTACATTAAGGTCTATCCTTATTCAGTCTTCATTTGTATGTTTTACCACCCATCCACTAAGATAACCTGTTTTTTTTTAATAATTACCCGATATGTTGGCCAACCTCGTATGCTACAGAGAAATAAAGACCTTATGTTTCTATATGACTCATTATACATTACACTCATTTAACTCTATAAAACTCTCAATAATTCTAGACAATGTAAGTCGTCTACTGTGTAATTGCACGAGATAAACCCGAATCATCGAAACCCGAATCCCCGAAAATGCTGAAAAGGCCAAAAAGCCTGATTCACCAAAAACAGCAATGCACTATCGAAAGTGCTTAACTGTCTCAAAACAGTGCAATTCTTTCATCAATCCAGCTTCGTTTTCGGGAATACGGTGGAAATCAGTTTCGGGGAATCGGGTTTCGTCGATTCACTACGCAGCCAATTGTACTGCAGCCTGATTTTCATACAATGATAACAGTTTCTAAATAAGCAGCTGCTTAATTTTTGCTTTAATCAATTTAGGTGTATTCCACACAAAAATGATTCAAAGCGCAATCGTCACTCTCCTTACCCCTATTCAATAATTAGCAACAATCAAGCTACAGTAGATGTCGCTTTAAATGCTTAAATTCACCTTGGTAGATGGAGCTACATGGTAGACAGATCTACACGAACTATTAGAAATTCTGTGTCACATTTATCAAATGGTGCAAGCAGCTGGCAATCAATCAATATAAACTTAATACAGCGCCCCTTCAATCGACATACACAGAGGCGTTCCTGCGGCAGATGGGTACGAGCACGTTCGAGTTGGGCGCACAAGTTATGCGTGTCATACGGTTTGTAATGTCCTACCATAGGATTTTCACTCGTTGTTTTAAAAATGCCAACTGAAAAAAATGCATATCGCCGTTCCATATTTGACAAAATCTTGCAGACTATGAAATTGTAAACAATTCGCACAGTAAACAAATTAAGTAATACCTACGCTGCTTTCTTTATTATTGTGCCATGACGCAACGCACGAAGACCTCAAAGTAGACGATCAATTACCAAGTAATAAATAATAATGATACGATAACCGTAATAACAATGTTCGAAACTACACCCCTAACTACAGTTGAAAATTCTGCTTGCTGTGCACACTCTGTATACAACGCGAATCACGTTTGTGTAAACACTAGCCGATATCCAGTCCAACGCTATATGCGATCACCTTAAAAAGGCAACAGCAAACCTTGGAATCAGCTCATGTACAGACGGAATTTAAAGACGATTCGAGAAGGCGCTATAGTCGAACGGTAGTTAATTTTAACAAATTCCGTCGGTAACAAAACGTTTTCAAGATGGCGACCAAAACAGAAACAAAGCGGGGTTCACCCTAGGAAAATCACGGGCTTCCTGTTTAAGTTTGAATTTTATATTTCAGCAAAAAAAATTTAATTTTTGCCCTACAATTTTTATCTTTGACTAATTGCTCTCTGGGGTACTTGATTGTAATTATTTACATTTTAATAAGATTCTTGAGCTTAGTGTCAATCTTCAGTTAGAGACTGAGAGCTAAAAGATTATAAATATTAGGATGTAGTTTGTATAGCGATAATTTGTATAGCGCTTACATTTATCAGATGTATAACGATTGAAATAGATATTGATGCCAATGGCCTTGGAATGTTTGGCAAGAACTAATCCATAGTATGATAATGATAAAACCATTTACTAATAATAAGTCCACAGTTTTATTAATTTTATAGATCGTTAATGCCCAATAGTTTTAAAGCTAAATACCCAATAGCGACCGAAAACCTTTACATCTCTTATAAAACGCTACCCAAAAGGTTAACAAGCGTAGGGCACGATGAAAACCAACGTATTGATTTTAATTCAATTAAATACATTTTAATAATAGATCTGTCAAGACGAACTTAAATTAACTAACATTCTTTAGAGAGTAGAATCTATAGGTCTGCCGAAGGGCTTCGTTCTTTTAATTGGAGAGACGTATAACAGTCATATTATTTCTTCCAGTAGGCATACTGCCGCGTATACATATCCCTTAATAATCGTAGTTTGTAATTGTAAACTTTAAACTTTGACAGCGTATACAAAAGTGATGTCGCGGAGGTCGAGATCCAGCGAGTCCGACGGGAAGACAGTCTTCAGACGATTAAGAGGATGGGCAAGCCATAATCAAACGAAAATTGGGACTATTTGGATACATTTGTAGAATGGATAATGAGAGAAACATGAAGAGTGTAATGATACGAATTATGGAGGGAACGGGAAGAAGAGGAAGACCTCGCAGAGATTGGCTGGATGGCACTGAAGACTGGTGTGGGTTATTACAGGTAACCCAAGACAGTGGAGCATGGGAAACAATGATCAAATGCAGAGGTGTAACAAGGTTTTTGCCCCCCCCCCCCAAATTTGAAAAATGGGGGATGGGCACAAATTATCTTAACAGAAATCATTTTAAAAAGTCATTGTAGAAACATAAAAAACCGATTTGGGGGGGGGGGCAAACGGGGGGCACTGAGCACTAAAACGGGGGGGGGCTTTGCTCCAGTTTTGAAATAGGGGGACCGGTACCCCCTGCCCCCGCTTGTTACACCTCTGGCCAAATGTGCTGTGGACACCTACGGTCTATCAGATGATGATGATGATGACGACGATGACGACGACGATGATGATTATGCTTAGAGGTGAAACGGCGAGGGAGTTGGGGGAGGAGGATGATGAATCAGGATAGGATACGTGAAAAGCAATTTTCAGTTTTTAGTAAAAGACGTGTGTAAACTACTGTATAGGCCTATACTGGACTGAATTTGAGACTATATGGAGGCGGTTTGCTTAAGTGATTTCTATAAAAAAATTTCAGTATATGTATCTTGGTCCAATTTAGCAGGAACTGTCTGCACATCGATGCAGGGATTGTACTAACAGTTCTGACATTCTTATAAGTTCTTAGTTTGACACTTATTTAGCATTTTCTTTCAAAATTCGTTGCTTGAGAATTATCTTGTCGTATCTAGCTGAGTACCTCCAATGGACTAGTTTCTTGTGAACAGCCTGTAGGTAGAGAATGCATTTTCGGCCCATAATCCTTTTGCTGGAATTTCAAAATTTTCTAGGTAAAAATCCGAAATTTTTCCGGAATTCCGGAATTCTCACTGCGATAGACTCACTATATATACTGTACTTTATAGAGTTTTGTAGTAATATTGAGGGTTTTGCTTCTTAGCTCTTGTTATAATGTACATCAGACATTATCAGAGGTGTAACAAGATTTTGAAAAGTGGGGCGTATATGTAATTTCTAAAATATTGCGCGAAATTTTGAATTTTGCACCCCAGAAATTTAAAAAATGGGGAGGCACAAGTTATCTTAACAAAAGTCATCTTAAAAAGCCATTGGAAAAACATAAAAACGACCCAATTTGGGGGCAATGGGGGCACTGAGCACTAAAACTGGGGGCTTTGCCCCTCCAGTTTTGAAACGGGGGAGGGCGGTGCCCCCTCTGGCCCCCTCTTGTTACACCTCTGATGCACACTGTGTGCTAAATATTTGGTTGCATGTATATGCAGCGCGATTGCAGGCGTTCATATGAAAGAAAATACTTACCTACTTGTTCATCGTTCACGGAATAATGGTAGAAAATAGAAATACTACAAATATACGAAAATTTGAATGCGCTATAAGAGTTTACAAATCTTATAGCGCAATCACGCACAGTCATATCACACATGATAATATACTATAGGCCTATCGTTCGCCCGGGTTGAGACAGGTTTTTGGCCGTGGAGAGGACGAAGACGGCGGCCGCGGGCTTCACCAACCCCTCTACTGGCTGCAGTGACTTCGATTCGTCTTGGCAGGAGTAGATAATCAACAGGACAACTCTTCCAGGGCATCATACAGGAGTCCAAAATTCTTTGTGAAAACAAGGTTAGCCAATTTCATCATCATTTTCATGACCGTTCCAAACAATTTCTGCTGCTCTAAATCAGCTCTCCTAGTATTCGGTGATCAATTGCTGAAAAATTGTGCAAACGCGTACACTGTAGGGTTGCCGAACATCTCTAACCAAGACCAAGAGCTTACATTTGCACCTCACATTCACCGTTTCCTGTGTTACTTTGTGATTCATGCTAAAAGTTGCGTCAGCTCCGCACTGTTACTCGCTCGATAACTCCAGACGCCACTGCTACACTTGTCCACTCCTTCATCAGATTACTGCTGTTCACTCCATGTAGGCCTCCAAACTGGGCGGTTGCGGTGCCTTGACCGGGTTCTGTGTTCTGCTGCACGTCTTGTCGTTCGCATTCCGAAATATGTCCACGTCTCCGGTTAGATGCTGGATGCGCTCCCATAGCCACTCCTCCAGCAGCGATTCTAGTACCCCATCATCGCTCTGGTCTGGTTGTACTTGGCTTCTTGCCAGGTCTCGTCTCAGCCGATCTTCGCCAACTCTGACACTCATCTTTTAGTGCACCGGCCGGGCCGGGTTGGGCTAATTACAGCCCTGCATTTTCAATCAATGACTTCGGATATAATTATGTCGTTAGACTTAATTTAACTTGCCATGATGTGTGAAATTACAGGATTATCTGAGTGACATTATTCTACAGTGCTCAACAATGAATCCAGTAAATAAAACTACTTTCCTTTATGTCCAATAATTGATTGCCAAAAATAAGGCGCAGCTGACAGCGGATTAATGTAATTATATTCGCAGAGACCTTTATTTAAAGAGGTACTTGTAGGATACCATATAAGTAGTGGAACGTGTGTACGATATAGTTGCGAGTGGACGGGTTGATAGCACAAATTCCGAGGATAGGCCCTATGGTCCAGTAAATGCACTTGCATTTGAGGAGGAGTATGTAGCGGTTCCCCGGCTCCCAACTTTTGCAAAGCTTCCGTTTGACGTTTCAATTTCTTGTTTTAAGAAAGTTTCGCTTTTTCAGTCCAACAATAATCGTTGATGGACAAAGATAGCGATGCTGAAATTAATACTAGAAGAACTTTTTTCTGTATAGGTTTTGCATGGGTTACAATATAGTGCCTGTTTTTGTCCTCTCTCAAGACGAATTTCTTTTATTTGGAAGCAATTGGGGTATGCTGAGGGAGGCGCTATATACATGAACAGATTTAAATACAATACAATATGTGATGGCCACCGTAGGGCCTACCTGAATTCAGAGATACCCTCCAACACTTCTACCAATGCCCCTCAACTTCCACTCCCTTTCACCATCTATTATCCTCTGCCTCTTTCTCGTCCCCTTCTCTTTCTTTCTGTTCTCATGAATCCTCTCCTTCCGCTGTCTATTACTATCCATTGTATTCTCATTCAAATCCCATGCTAATCCCCTCATCTTTCCCTCCTCCCCTTCACTACCCTCACAATTTTCCTCCCTCTCATTCATTCCTCACCTGCCCATCCTCTCCGATTTCAACACTTCGTCCCATTTCCATGCTCCTCGCTTATTACTCCCATCCTCATTAGCCCTTCCCTCAGCTCTAATCCTCACCCATCTTCCGTTCTCCGCCACTCCTCGTCATCCTCTGCCCTCCCCATTATTGTAGTGATCCGTTAACACACTCGGTTTAAGGCCTTATAGGCCTATATGTCGTTAGTGTAAAGCTGCTTATAAGCGGACAGCAAACACACTGTAATAAGTAATTCTAAATAAGACTCATAAGAGTCATGAATTAGTTGTCGTTACCGAACGGACGTTCCGATTAAGAGTTTTATTGGAACACGGGCGTTCCGAGGGTTCCATTGCATTGTGAGCAGTGGGAACGCAGACACAGGATTTCGAGAGCGTGCAGTAGGAACGCCTTTCCCACGCGTTTCATCCACTTTAAACTCTGGTTCCATGAATCATGATAATAATAATAACGATTATTATTGCCGTTTTGACCCAAATGTCAGTTCCGAAGTTCAGGATTTTGTGTCTGACAAATTCCGGAAATTCGGCATTTGTAAAATTCTGGAATTGCAATCTCTATCTGTAGGCTGCAGCTAAGCAAGAGGAATGTCTTCGAATCATCAGTCTTCATCCCTCTCTATAATTGGCAAGACGGTTTGGCAGCGTGATCGCTTAGTTATGTTCGCTAGGATGCGCTATTGAAACATTTTTCAGTTGTTTGGAGAATAATTATGACAATTTCGTCAAGCTAACAAAAGTAGACCATCGAGATCTATAATTAGGTTATTCGGTTTTCTAAATGTGGTAAAACACATATTAATCGCTATGCACTGAATCAACGGCCATGGTCTATTAAGAGTCAAATGTACCCGTTTTAAAGGTGAGAACGATGAATTTAAGTTTTTCTCGCTTTCTACGACTTAGAATTAAAATGTGTTCTTGTCAAACTGTGGAGCTGCTCGTAATGAGATTGGAGACTGGACGAAGGACGGTCAAAGTACTATTGTTCATATTTGTTTTAAAAGGAGAAGACGAAATAATATTGTCAAATTTAAACTGTAATGGGCCTACGCAAAATAAGTTATGATACCGAAACCGCTCGGTAGGCAAGCGCATGGCACCAGCTTATTGACGAGCGCTGATTTGAGAGCGATAAGGACTGTCGCTCTAGATGTTGAGTCGATCGTGCGTGAATTGACAGACGAAGTCGAAAGACGGTAGATGTTAAGAACTGTGAGTTTAGGCCAATATCTGAGGCAAGTCTGAGGGTCGTAGGCCTATACAAGAGTAGGGGAGAATGTCCTGCATTGGGTCATGTCCTGCATTGGGACAGTGGCGGTATCAAGGCCTAGTCTCTCATTGTATCGGACGTGCGTCACCTAGCGAACGTATTTAATGTCGCGAAGAAGATTATCATGTCTTCGGCAGACACGAAGATAGCTTCTAACAGATAAACGGCAAATCTATTTTTTTAGGTAAGAAAAGTGAATGTTGATCGTTTAATGTCCGTCAACGCACAAGACCCTTTGTGCTAATTTAGCCTACAATTTCTGTAAACTACTTTAGGACAGTATATTGCGAATCATGGTGTAAAGTTTGGAGGTCGTATTCAGCATAGTTGTGCTACTATCAAAAACGTTAGTTACTGACCATTGATGGCCTGCATTGGGACAACACCCATGGCCTGCATTTGGACAATTTCTGCCAGTAAGAAAAATATAAAATTTTTGGAGTTTACACTTCGAGCAATTTCGTTGTATAACCATATTCGGTCCATAAAACATTGCTGTTTCTGATAATTAGAACAAAATACATATACTGCAGATAACACCGATTGTGTGCATTAAAATGTAAAATTGACCCACGCTCTGTCCCAATGCTCCCCATGACGGTGTGCAATGGGACAGTTTTGCCAGTAGCCCAATTGAAAACACTAATATTTTTGAGTTTACTCTTGGAACAATATTGTTGTTTAACCGTATTCGACCCATAAAACATTGCTGTTTCTGACAATTAAAAGAAAATGCAAGTACTACAACCAAAACCAATTCTGTGCTTAAAAATGTAAAAATTGACCCAATTCAGGACATTCTAACCTATTCGAAAGATGGGAAGGCGTGTCGAAACGACTTGAGGACGAGAGTCGATTCAAGGATCAGGTAGGTCTACGCAGTGCGATCACCCGAGATTATCGAAGAATTCTTATTAGAAACAAATTTCTGCCTCAGCGGGAATTTAATCACCGATCTCTCCACTGTCCGCTTAGTACGTTGGCCATTAGGCCTACACTATCGAACACCATGGTATTCATTCATTCATTCATTCATCCGTTCATTCGTTCATTAATTAATTTATTTATTTATTCATTCATTCACCATTCATTCAGTCATTCACCATTCATTCAGTCATTTACTCGTTCATTCCGAAGATTGACATGACGCTCCTCAAGGCTACTATAGGGCCTACTCAGGAGTGCTCCCGACCTCTGCTCGGTTTTGCGGGAAATATATATCAGAAATGCTTACATGCCTTTATGCAAGCTCCAATCGTAACGACAATAAATAAATGCGACTCGGCGCTACAGAAGCTTTCGAATTTCAAGGTTTAACGAACACGACAGGTCAACGACAACGCATGATCTTTATTATAGGATGTTGTGATGGAAGGCTACGCCTGTATGCGTTGATAGGGCTAATAAGGAGAAGGACGGGTCTTGATTTCAAGACAGTCCGCAAAGCACAATGGGCTTATGTAATAATCCTGAATTGAAATTGCTGTATAATTGTGTTTTTTTAAAAGAAATGCTTAGGTCTGCATGTCTTTGTGGAAGCTCCAATCGCAACGGTTAAATGCGAGCAGGCGCTACAGAAGCTTTCAAAATTCAAGGTTCAATAAACACGATAATTCAAAAACAACGCACCATCTTTATTAAAGGGTATTGTGATGGCAGATTAGTCCGGCAAATTGATGAGGGCTTAAGCTTTTAATTATAATGATAAGAACAGGCATTGAGCTGTGAATGATCTCTGGTCAGTTCGCAAAGCACATGGGATATATATATATATATATATATACGATGATCCTCAATTGAGATTGCTGTATAATTATGTTTTTATAAATACTTTTTATAAGGTATCTTTGACCTATATGTCTTTGGCAATCAAAGTGCAACCTTTATCAGAGGTTAATTGATTGTAGGTGATTCCGGCAAATTGTGTGGCATAATTTCTAAAGAGTCCCAGACACCCTATATATATATATATATATATATATATATATATATCTATATATATATATCTATATATATATATATCGGCGGCTAACTGCGCCACTGTAGTGACAGTCCCGTGCCTAGATGAAGAAGGAGGGCGACGTCAATGATCTTTTGTCATCGCAATGTCGTTAAGCAGAAACCTAATAAAATTAATATAGGCGGCTGTATAATATGCTTGTATATACGGTTCTAAGTATATATATACACATATATATATTTATGTGTGTGTGTGTGCGTACAGTTATAAGCGTGGCGTATACGTCTTTAGGTTCTCTAGACGTCTTCAAGGGAGTCTGATGAATCATCGGAGGCGATTGTTCCTCCCTTTCCGCTATAGTCCTCCTCTTCATCGTCGTCATCGTCTTCGTCATATTTTCCATCGATGACCATGTCCTCAGCCATGGCGCTGTGGATACTGAGTCTGGTGACTCCATCTCCCGTCGGTGGTTCGACCAGCGTCTTGACGACGGCTCGGCTGAGGCTCCTGCTGCTGCTCGTGCTGCTGAGCGTGCTGATGCTGGAGCGCATCTTGGAGGACGCCGTTACTATGGGAACGAGCACCTGCTCCTGCGTCTGCGTCTGCGTGCTCGTTCCGGCCACAGACTTGAGATAGCTGCTCGATCGTCGAAGGTAGTTCTTTTCCGCCTTCTCCTCCTCCTCGTCCTCGCTGATCTCCTCTATCTCTTCCTCCTCCTTTACGGCCTTCTCCGCCTTCGCCACCTCTTCCTCCTCCTCCTCTCCATCTTTTGCCACGGTCTTCTGTCGTCGTATTGTCAGCCGTTCCTCATCCTCCTCTTCCTCTTCGTCTTCTTCCTCTTCCTCCTCCTCTTCCTCCTCCTCGTCTTCCTCTCTCGACTGCTCCCAGGAGTGCTGGCTGCCGTCCACTTGCGCCTCGAAGTCTGCTTTGACTTTGACGCCTGCGGACGATCTAAGTAGGTAAGGCAGCATTCTTTAATATTGCGAAAAATTGCCCACAATTACAATATGCAGCGCATGCACACAAAAGACGGGGAAGAAGTTGCATTTGATAACAATGACGATGATGATGATGACGACGACGATGATGACGACGTTATGATGATGATGATCATAATGATGATGACGATGATGATGAAGGCATTGTTAATGTTATTAATGATGATGATGTCGCTGTCGTTAATGATGATGATGACGACGACGACAACGATGATTACGATGAAGAAAAAGATAAAGAAGATGAAGAAGAGAAAAGAATGGAACAAAGACGAAATAAACATGAAGATAAAGACGAATAATTATCTAGATGAAGAATAATGTGGAAGAGTAAATGAGTAAGTATGTAAATATATTCTTTATTCAAACGTCTGAAGACGCACGAAATGTAATAGAGAAAATCTTACAAGTACGGCCAACAATCGCAAATACAAGAGAAAGATAACGATGAAGATAATGATGAAGATAAAAATGAAGATAACGATGAAGATAACGATGAAGATAACGATGAAGATAACGATGAAGATAATGATGAATATAACGATGAAGATAATGATAAAGATTAGAGAGGGAGCAGGAGGAGGAGAGGCAAAGAGCAGTAGACACAACGATTGAACTTGCATTGCATTGTATATACATGATTCTGTAGCGCCTCTCATAGTAGGCCAGGCCCACAGCCTAATTAGAGGCGCTCTCAGTGCAAAAAGCCCGGCGGAAAAGGTAAAATCCTAGGAATACGGGCAGAAACAAAGGCATTCCAGTTTGAATTTTAAGGAGCGAGTCGGAGAGGGAATATCGTTCCAAAGCCAATGGATAGAAATTTTGCCGAACGTACCTGATGGTTTTCGAACGCGTGGTCTCCTTCTCCTTCTCCTTCTCCTCTTCAGTTTTTCTTTTTTTTGTCGGCTGTTCGGGATCCTGAACCAAGGATGCGACGGATGGATTGGAAGCGGTCTTCCGTCGTCTTTCGAAGAGGAGGAGGCACTTACGGACACGGCGGAATGAGGAACTGGAGGAGAAGAGAAGCTCGTGTAGCACGCCCCCTGCCACTCCTCCGAGGATAGGACCGAACCAGTAGATCTGCAATAGGATGAGGTAGCACGGTTGATTGGTTTATTGATTGGTTGATTCGTTTACTGCTAATTGATTGATTGGTTGATTGATTGATTTATTGGCATGTTGATTGCTCGATTTATTGGTTTGTTGATTGACTGATTTATTGGCTTGTTGATTGGTTGGTTGCTTGATTCGTTGATTGGTTGATTGTTTGGTTGGTTGATTGGTCGGTTGGATAACCCCGTTCAATGACACCGTCTCATTATGATTAATTATGTTCAGTATGATTTGCGACGTCCTTCTCCATAACCCAGGTTTTGGTTGGATCTTGCACCACCCGAAAACAGATTTTAGTGTAAGATATAAGTATAGGTGTATTATGGAGGATGGATAGGTAATTGTCTCAATCTCTTCCCTCCTCTGATGTGTTGGGAGGGAGGAGGTGATATAATGGGAGTAGTTATCGGACCGTTGGGGATGGTGGGAATTTTTGAAGGGAGAAGAGTAATCAAACGCCTCTGTTTATTTTGTAAATAGCAATCTCCCAAGCTGGAGGCTCTTGCGTCCTAGATTTATCCAATCAGCTATTAATCCTGCGTCAGGCCACGCCCACCTATGAGTTTCGCATCGCCTCTTTCGGCCTGCGCTACAAAAGTTACCAGCGGTTTTTTAGTTTGACCGTGACGTCACTTGTTTTTATTCTTCCGGAAAATTAATGACAATTGGAAAACAGAGCAAAGTGGAAGAGGGTGGATGATTTGGAGGTTGGTGGTGGAGTCGATGATTCATGGGTCGGTAGTATTGAACGCCTACATCGTGAGCGCCTATAACCGCTATATTGAGTACTCACGATTGCATGATCCGACGCTATAGGCTGGATGGATCGATACAATGAATCGATGGAGGGGGTGTCAACGGAAGAATTGAACTGAGTGAACTGATGGATGAACGCAGGTTTGACTAAGAGGATGGTCATCTTGTAGATGGTTGTCTTGTAATGCAATGAAAATTTAAAATATTTCACAGACTTGTTCGCGCTCCCTCCGCTCGGCTGATCAAGGCCTCCTCTATATATGTTCCTCTTGCTTGCACCTCCATCAGGCATAGGCGTGACTTCTCAGTGGTAGGCTGAGGCTCCCCGATTTGAAATGGCCTTCATCTGCCGCTCCCAAAACGACTTCATTTTGGGCGCACTGGGGTTCTGAGCGCCTCTGGGTAGTAATCTTGAAGATGCGGTACGTATAAATTCTTGTAACGAATAAATGATTGGTCAGAACTACTTCGCTGGTTGAGCTCTGTCAGTGCCAGTCTCAAGCCTGGATAAAGGAGGGGGCGACACTAATGGTCTATGTTATCACACTGTGTCGTTAAACTGCAACTACCTACCTACCATGAATGTTCAGACAAGCGGGTGCATCAGCGCAATTTTAAAAAGTCAATAAAATCTATACTCAACCTTATTCCACGTTTTATAAGCCTGAACGAAACTTGCATTTAAGCTCCTGTTCTTCCTCTCTTTAGACTCTCTGGCAATCCAACATGAACCTTAATTTTAAAACCCACTGGACAACCTCTCTGACATTCTGTTCATCTATTCAGCGGATGCAATGAGCCCTTAGTAAAGGCACTAGTTAAAATTAACTTCTATCTATTTTACTTACTTGATATGTGAATGTTATTAATATTGGAACCCTTTGCCAGTTTATAAATTCTACATAGGGGCCTCTGTTTAGCGGGGTCTATGACCCCTTTAGGTTCCTTTGTGTAACCAGATTATTCATGTTTTTCTTGTTGTTTATCACTTTCTTTTGTTTTTTGTTACCAAATAAAATTGAATTGAATTGACTTACCAGTCGACACGCGCTCGTGAACAAGCCCGTGCTTGGACTATGGACTGGCTTACTTATAAAATAGCGTTTTAGAATTGGAGCCTAAACAAATGCATGGGCATCAGCTTACTTGTACATTACGATTGTATTTGAGTTACAACGCAAACTTTGACTTTTGCTGTCTTTTGTCTACATTACACAGAAACTTACCCAGTGATTTGTCCAGGAGTTGAGAACGACGGCTGGTCCAAAGCTACGAGCCGTATTCACGCTTCCTCCTGTATAGGGAATCTGAAATAAACGCCAGATGGTCAGAGTATACAGCACTCAGCAGATTATTTAGCATCAGCTCGATTCACGAAATAACCATATCATAATCTCGAGGTCTCTGCAGCGTCCAAAAAAAGCGAAGTTCCTGGAACCAGCTTATGTTAAGGCGATTTCTTAAAGACAAAATCGATGGAAAAAGGAGCGGTAAAATTAGTTTCAGCTGAACACATGTACAGAGGAATCATCCAGTCAGACTAACAGGTCACAATATGGTGGATAGTGTAGAGCTGAAGCGATGGTAGGGTTGGCCTGAGGGGAAGAAAGGGAATCAGGTTAGGATTTGTGAAAAAGCAGTGCTTCAGTTTTTAGCGATAGTCACTTGACAAGCGATTAGATTTTGGTCAAGTCGTATGAATCGGATGTATGAGACAATTGATGTAATTCTGTCGGGAGTTTGTTACAGAGAGGCGTAATGTAAATACACATCAGATACAGTAATCAGTTACAAACATTATAGCGCAGACATAAATTATCTACCAGTAACTAACACCAATCAATAATAAGCACACGATATTTTTTATCGGCTTTAAATTAGACCCAATGATTAAAATTAAAGAGCGCAGAGGCGTCAATCCCCTTTGAGTGACGGAGCCAAACCCTCGGTCCGCAGTGTTAGGAAGGCAAGATATTCCCCCACAAAAAACTAAAAAATTATCCCCCTATACCTGAAATTGGAGACATTTACATCCGGACCCCCTATGTGGACGCCTCTGAAACAGCGATCTATAAAAACCGACAATACACCTTGTCGGACTAGTGTTGTCCAACATACCTACTAATAGGTACCGATCATTCACAACGACTAGAAACAAGGCGATTGATCACAAGCAATAAACACCAATAGTTTATGTTGGGCTTCTAATTGTCCAGTGGATCAGCATGAACACTGCTCGATCGTAAACGCCTCTGAGTAACAGTAGTGATTCTATACTTTTCCAACAGAGGGGACTCCCCGGTCCCACGTAGGGACCGGGGAGTCTGCCAATGGGCCAGTTGGATGCCTGGTTTCGTCAAAACTGCAAGTGCACAAAATGTTGAGGGTCACCAAGGTAGCCACTGAATCAGTTGGGAGGGGAAACGCACGCCGCCATATAAAGTGGACATAGCTGAGCAGAAATCTTTAGAGGCGCCGCACTTATTCCAGAGAATTGATTGATAGACTGATTGATTGATCGATTGAGTGACTGACTGATTTATTGAATGACTGATTGAGTGATTGATCGATCGACCAATCGATTGGTTGATCGATCGATTGATAGATTGATTGAAGGAATGACTGCTTTGATTGATAGCAATCACTGATTGACGGTGACGAGACTTGGCTGCATCGTACTCACCGCGAACAGCGAGACGGACATGAGGGTGAGTCCGATGACAAAAGGCGCCATAGAAGTCCTGTCCTTGTTGCGCTCGTCGTAGCTGGCAAAGACGACGAAGACGAGGATTGATGTGGCAAAGAACTCGACAAGGAACCCCTGGCCCTCGGACACGCTCTTGCTCAGCCGCGTCGTTCCCAGCTCCGTCTTGTACTCATCGGAGGTGACCCAGTGCAGAGCAGAGGCTCCAACGACGGCCCCGAGCAGCTGGGTGGCGATATACAGCACACCCCTAATGGCGCTGACCCTGCGGGTGACGGCCATTGCGATGGTGACGGCCGTGTTAAGATGCCCGTCGTTGTCCGTGTGGAGGCAGTAGAGCCCTGCGGCGTAGGTGACGCCGAACGCCAGGGCGACGCGAACAGTGACGGGCCGTTCGGCGTGGTCAGTCTCGACGCTGGCTCCACACCCGATGAGGACGAGGAAGAGGCTTCCGATGAACTCGCCGACGACAGCCCGCCAGAACTGGATCCGCCGCACGTCCTCTCTCAACCGGACCATCTCTCGCGTCCACCTCTCTCCACCGAAGAAGGGGCTCCTGGGCCTGCCTTCACCCGAGGAGGAGCAGCACCTCTCGCCGATGGCGTCGCGGAGACGACCCAACGGACCAGGCACACCGCCACCAGAGCCTCCGCCGGCTCCGCCTCGGTAGCGCCTTACCTTCCTCATGCACCCGGACGCCTTGGCCGACAATCGACGACCGAGACCGGCCAGTCTCTGTCGCACGGCACTTCCATCGCCCATGGGCCGCTGCTGGGGATGCAGCTGCTGCTGCTGATGCTGGTGGTGCTGCAGCGGTGGCGGCTCCTTGGGACGCTGCGTGACGTGACCGGCCAGGGATGACTTACTGTCCGTTCCCGTCTCCGTCTCTGGCTCCGTTTCGATCACCTGATCCGGTCCGTCGTTGTTGCATCGATTCGACGTCGGCATCACGTCTCTCCCTCTTCCCTGCTGTCGTCTCTGTTGTTCGTCTTTGTGGTTCTCCTCCTCCTCCTCCTACTTCGGTTCACTTCCGCTGCTGCCTTGACTCCCTCTTCTTTCTTAGCCCTGTCTCTTCTTCCAATTCGCTCCCTCTCTCTTTCTGTCTCTCTCTATCTGTCTGTCTCTCTCTCCTTGTTTTTGTCTGAGTCTTTCCTCCTTCTCCTCTTTCTTCTCCTTGTCTTTTTTCTTGGGGAAGTGGATATGAGACAGAAAAAAATCCAATTCTATTTCTAGTTGCCGGTCTTCCTTCTGTTTTCTTAGCCCTATATCTCCGCTATTTCTGACTTGACCTCTCCCCAATGTCTTCTTTCTTCATTTCCGATCCTCTATTTTCTCCTCAATTATCCCTCTGTCTCCTACTACATACCCTCTATCTCCGACACCTACCCTTCCTCTTCCTCCACCTACTTCTCTTTATCTTAACACGTCTTGTGTGATGTGATCGATATCACAGAACAGTCTACGACGGATCGATGAAGGCGCGTGCTGTCGCGTTGTCGAGATACTTGATCGGCACATTCCGGGATCGTTCGGGAGTCTTCGAGCAACATCCGCCACTTCACAGGCAATGCGTTATTCGGTCTGACGAAGAGTCCGAGTCTCCACTTTCGTTTCCCAGTGTTCCAACCGGAAACGGAACGACGACTGATCAAATGCCCATTCGACAATATCGACCATTTCGATTGGCAGCTGTTTATAGACAGAACGGAAGAGAGAATCGAACAGATTGGA
>OY365818.1:6047337-6084837 GCA_959347315.1 Bimastos eiseni
GAGAGAGAGAGAGAGAGAGAGAGAGAGAGAGAGCGAAAGAAAGAGAGAGAGACAGAGCTGCCCGTGCAGTCAGACAGAGAGAGACAGAGAGACAGAGAAAAGGACCGATGCCGACTGACGAGGAAGCAAAGAGAGTGTGACTATGGTTATATACATGAATTCGCCGCGAGGCTAATAAGCTTTAAATATTAAATTCGTGTAAATATTTGCAATGGAGACATCGAGTCGTGCTTATTGCTGGATCATAGAGAATGCTGTTTACTGCACACATATATAGAAACGGACACACACACACGCGCACACACACACACACATACTCAGACAAACAGCCATACAGAATTGCAGCCACAGCGTATATATCTATATATATATACATATGTAGGTTGGTAAGTTCGAGTATATCTGAATGTGTAATTTAGAATATATATATATGTATATATATATATATTCTAAATTACACATTCATTAGTAAGTTCGAGTAGTAAGTTCGAGTATATCTGAATGTGTAATTTAGAATATATATATATACATATATATATATATATTCTAAATTACACATTCAGATATACTCGAACTTACCAACCTACACGACTACACACCTACACAACGCATGCCTTACTTTCACGTACATACTGAACACACCTACTTACGCCTACACGCAGACACACAGTCACACACCACTACACGGTCTAGGCATCCGCACTCCTGCAGCCACCCACCTAAACATTCGTCTGTTGGTACACATGTAATAATTAGAATATGACCTATCACGCCATTTAACGTCATGGAGACAAGGGCATACTGACCCCAGTGACCAGTATTTCCTTCACTGTTGCTGTATGAATTTCTAATTACAATTCTAAGCACAATAATAATATTGAGTAATGTACAGCGAAATGCTATAATTTTATAATACCTACAAATTCAATTTATAACAATACAAATTCAATATATGGACATACAAGTGCTTCAATAGGCCCCATATCGATTCGAATGATGGCCCATATAAGCTGTAGTTGTATACTGTATAAAGTAATAATTTTTGTGGCGTGGATTTATATTCTAGCAAGCACGAGAAAGCCGTGATATGGTGCATGGATGGACCGTGGACGCCTTGTAAGAAGGGTCATGAACCGCAGGCTGCATTTTCATTTGACCTGCTTCTGGTGAATAGTGGCGTCGTTTCATCCCAAGGGGTCTATTGATTTTGTGGCGCGATAGCAAACAAAGGCTTCCAAATTATATAGCGCCAATACACAGCGGACAGCGATTGGCATCGAAGGCGCGGTGGGAAAATTGAAGGGAAGTAATTTCAACACAAAACACGCGGAGTAAGTAAGGAAAGTGGTTGCGAGAAAGCGCGATGCGGTCTGTCACGCATAAATTCCACTTAATGGAAAATTATTTCAGAAACTGAACTTACTGAAGGCATGCCGAAATTAACGTATTAGATCATTCGAAATGAGATTGCTCTTGGAAACGTCACAGAGGATCGCTGCACGATGTGATTTTTGATAATCAGGAATAAATCTAAGGAGAAAGCGCACACTGCAATGTATATACATACCTAGTATTACCTATATATATATATATATATATATATCCAACAACTTGAAGGAGCCTTTGTGAACAGAGGCGATGAAGGAACTCAATGTGTGCAGCTCATTTCCGCTTGGAACGATCCATAGCTGCCGATGACCTCTGCCGATATTGCCATGACTCCTGCCATGACTTCAGTCAGGACCAGAGAGTCATAGACCCTGTTAAATTCTGAATGCGGGAAGACCGGTAACCTACGACGATTGTTCCCTCAAACTTTTCGTAGTTAGTGCGCGCATGAAATTTTGTGTGTGCAACATTTTATAAGTGGTTTACACTTGTGTTCGCAGGTCCGAGCAGAATACGATGATAGTTAAATCAAGACCATATCTAAAAATCTGTGGTGATAAGTTCTGATAACCTAAGACAAGTCCATTGTCTAAAGATAAATAAGGAACCGTAGTTTCTGGGCTGCCGAGCCGTTGTTTCTTCAGTATAAATCGTGACCCGTTATTTTGCTAAATAAATTGAGCGCGCTGGCTTCACGGCCCGCGTGAGCGTGCGCGTGCAAATGCTTAGGAGAACATTGCCTATAACTTTGCTTTGGAGGAGAAATCGATTTCAAGAAGATGCTGTTAACAACATTACTAATTAAGAGTAAATTTTCAATGAACTTTATTGAGCACGGCTCTGCTGCATTTTGATCGGTAACGGGTGGGCCCATATATTATGCTCTCCACGTGTCTCATGGATGAATATGGGTTCACTATCATACGGGCCTCATATGGATATTCTGACAAGAAAAGAAGGGAGCACAAAAGAGGTCACTGGACGCATCTAGCCAATAAAATGAAGTCACCAACAGTTCACCCCATCGCAGCCACAGGGCTATAGGTTGCCTATAACGGGTCTGCCCTCTCTTCTTCTCCTTAAATATTGACGCAAGCCCTTTCTTGACCGAGTTCATGTTCTTACCAGCAGTCCAGCGCCAATGCTAATCTAATGTCTGTAGCATTGGTATACACAACTTAGTCAGTAGGTGGCTCATCGGAGATATTTGACTCCCTTCGGTCCAACTTAACCCACAGACTCTCTGAGCATACACGCCATCTGTCAGCTGTCGACGTGAATCCGTTGGTTGGTTCCACGCTTGTGCGTGGGCCCACCACTGACGACTCTGTCAGCTTAAGCCTGCTGTTCATTATTTTGCTAGCTGATGTAAATTATCCGTATATTGGCTAGCGCAGAGAGCGCCTTTGAGTAGGCATCTTGAAGGGGTGCAATATAAAAACTCGATTACATGACGTTACAATTTTTGAGCTAAGCATGTATATTATATATGCCATATATCTGGAGCCTAAAAGTTCGCTCTAAAATCTAAATTATAATTAGTTAGATCTACCGTTATTAAAACGATTTGGTATACCCGCTAAAAGCTTTTAATTTTAACGGCTTCATTTGCGATCGTGATGATAACTGGCTCTTATGGAACCAACTCCTAGACTCTGACAGTAGGAGCTGGCGGTTGTGATTCGAATAATATTGTTTTCTTCTGGCTCACTATCATTCATTCACTAACTCAAAGCGTATCTTGCTTAGCTATTAGCATCTACGCTATAACGCGAATTGTATGCAAAACAATACAATACAACTGTTATCTGATATCGCCCTTCTTACATATAAGTACAGAAGTGCACACACACTCCTCGACGGCGCAACTGCAGTTGTAATGCAGAGTAATTGTTTGCGAAGGACTTGCTCAAGGTCCCTACACAGTGACGCCTCGGACGAGAGTCGAACCCGCTCAGTCAGCGCACACTGAGTGTTACGGGCCGACCGCTCTAATCGCTCGGCCACCGTGCCACACTGAAGAAGCCGAAGAATGTCTTCTGCGATCGGTTGAAACAAAAAGTACACGTGTCCTGAGTTCGATGTTCTCCCCATATCAGGTGGTGTAGTTGTTCTTATCTTAGAAATAGGACACTTAAATTCTCACTGTCTGTTAAGGATGACAAGAACTTCATCCCCCGAGTCCTTTACAGAATTCTGTGGTAGAGTATCCAACGAATTCTCAAATCTCTTATAATTTATTATAATATTATCTGAAACAGGTTTGAATTATTGACTATGGTATACTACACAACTAACATATTGTAATGGTTTGCGGTGTGACATTCCATGCATATCAATAAACGAATATTTATTAGATTATTCTAAAATACATGCACGTTCTCATTTCGCTTCAATCTGGAAGAATAATAATGTGTCTCAGTTAAAAGACAATTTATGCAAATAGGTAGCACTAAGAAGAACTGAATTCTTTGTTGCGACTACATATCATCTATTTAATGAATAATCGTTTTAATGAACCCTGGTACACAATTTTCCATGTCCTAGATTGCTATGGGGAGAACATCGAACTCAGGACACGTGTAACTCACAACACTAGATGATGGATCAAAGTGTCCGGTAAATCTTGTAGTAGATTAATGTACACAATAATGTCTTCATTCAATCAAAAACAACTTTCTTCACAAATGACTCTCTTCGATTGTCCAGTGAGAACTTTATAAAAATTGCAACACGGTTTAGACTCTTCAGGTTGGTATAGATTTTTTTACTCGGATTTACTTAGCGCCAATAAAGATTTGATTCATTATAAGACAGAGGTCATTGAAGCAGATTATTTGAATTAAATGATCAAGATGAAAATCAATATCTGAAAAGAATTCCGACGCACGCTGTGTTGTATAGACTGGACAATTTCCTTCTTTAGTTTTTGGTCTAGGGAACGTTTCCATCCTAGTTCTGAAATAATAGGTTCCAGATGCTGTTATACTATTGAAAGTGTAAGCTATAATTAACCTGGGCTATCTTCAACTTAGCTTTCCAACCTTCTTTCTAGAACAGTTGCAATGGGCTTCCAAAAGAGAATTTCTAGGTCTTCGAAATAGTAGCTCATGAGAGATGGTATACTGTGGCTAATTAATAGCAAAATGCTAGGTGCGTCTGTACTCTATAAGCCTACGTGAGTCAGTCTCGCCTGAGCACCATGTATTGTTGACTTTACCTAACTTCACAAGTCAAAGCGGTTGTCCAAAGGATATAGTCTGAAGGATGGCCAGGTCCACGATCTCATAGATGTCTGCAAAGGAAGATAGGAGAGGACTGTCCGACTATGCCATGAATGAGAACTGGGAGTTAGACAACAGAGTAGAATGAAGAAGAGTCACTCACGAAGACATTAGACAAATGTAATCAATAGAAAAGCCGACGGCGTCGAGAAGCAGCCATGCTATGAAGTGGTTTGCAACCTCATGTTCATAATCTCGGCCTTTGACGTCTTGAGGACTGTCTTCTCACCTTCCCATCAACAGTGTGTTGGCGGCATTATTAGCTCCAACTTATCATAATAAGTTTGGATTTTATTCACAGTCTGGCTGAGTTTTGCAGATGAAGCTAAAATCTCGATAAACAATTCTGCAATGAATGGGATTTCAACTCCACCTAGAGGTTGTTATTTCACTACACTAACCAACAGGGCCGTACCAAGCTATAATTCGCCCTGTGCCTAGCATTAGGGTCTAATCTGGCGCTCCCACATTTTTCAAGAAAGAATGAATTTATGGAATAATTAAAGATATTCCATCCTGATATTTGCGCCTCTTCTGTATTTGCGCCCCATGCCACAGCACCGCTGGCACCGCAATCGTACCCTGCTACCCTATAGACGATGACGCATGTCTTCGCTAGAATAGCTTGAACGTAGTAACAATGGTCAGTTAATTTACCTCGTTCCTAGCAATTTTTTAGATCTGTCGTGCAGCAACGTTTAGCGCCATCTTGGGGATCTAATAAGGGGCTATATAAATGGCTATGTGCATACATACTTTGTCTTTGGCCAGTTGAAACACTATGCTAACCGGCTTGCGTAGAACAGACAAAAGCGTGTCGATAACGCTGCGTATAATTATTGTAGCAATGATAAGCAAATTAATGTAAACACGACATCAAGCAATTAAAACCACGACACGACCCTTGCGCCGCACTGAAGAGTAGAAAAGACGATTAATTTGTTTTCTATACATCGACTAAACGATCAGTAGTAGCCGTAATGCATTAAAGAAAATCCGAGTAATGTATTTCCGCAATTAAAAAAAGACACATAGAAGAATATTTCACATCTAGTTTTTAGTATAAGTTTTCTCCGATTAATTTCTTCGGTAATTTTCAGGATCCGAACCTATATATACTCGACATCGAAGAAAGAAAGTCTCTTAGGTTCAACCCTGTCAATGCTCGAAGCTGGTCTGTGGTGTGTGTCGCGTGCTGGAACTATGTCGGGATTGTCAAAGGACCGTTCTTTCGGATCCATCATGGTCTGAGGTGAGATCGAGTCGGCTGTATCCAGAGGTCTTTCGTTGCAGTGCAGTTGTTGTTCTGGGAATTTGTCATCTATATCCGTGTAGCTCCCGCTCTGAGGCGCATTCACGAAATTGTCTGGCTCTACTATCTCCGAAGTGTTTTGCTGTTGAACGGAGTTCCAAGCTGAACTCATTTCCACAATCTCCAAAGAATTTTGCCCTTGTGATGAATTTATCGCCAAGTTATTGGGCTGCTTTTCAAGAGAATTTTCTAGATGAAAATCTTTTATTGGCGATATTTGCTCTGCCATTTCGACAAAATTCTGTCGTTCAGAAATCTGTCTCGACAGAGATTTCTCTGCCAATTCGAGACAAATCTCTCGCTCAAAGATCTGTCGGGAGAGAAAATGTTCTGCCAATTCAGGATAAATGGCTTGCTCAGAGGTCGGTCGAGACACAGGGTCTTCTGCCATTTCGAGGGAGTTCTCTCGTTCAGAGCTGTATCTCGACAGCGATTTCCCTACCATTTCGAGAGAATTTTCTCGTTGAGAACTGTGTCTTGACAAAACGTTTTCTGCCATTTCGAGAGAATTCTCTCGCTCAGAGCTGTGTCTTGACAGAGATTTATCTGCCATTTCGAGAGAATTCTCTCGGTGCGAGCTGAGTCTTGACAGAGACTTTTCTGCAATTTCGAGAGAATTCTCTCGTTCAGGGCCCTGTCTAGACTGAGATATTCCTGTCATTTCGAGAGTATTCTCTGGTTCAGAGTGGTGTCTAGATAGAGATTTGTCTACCATTTCGAGAGAATTCTTTGGTTCAGAGCTCTGCCTCGACATAGGTTTTTCTGCCATTTCGAGAGGATTCTCTCGCTGAGAGCTGTGTCTCGAAAGAGACCTTTCTGGCATTTCGAGAGAATTCTCTCGTTCAGAGCTGTGTCTCGAAAGAGATTTGTCTGCCATTTCGAGAGTATTCTCTGGTTCAGAGTGGTGTCTAAATAGAGATTTGTCTACCATTTCGAGAGAATTCTTTGGTTCAGAGCTCTGCCTCGACATAGGTTTTTCTGCCATTTCGAGAGGATTCTCTCGCTGAGAGCTGTGTCTCGAAAGAGACCTTTCTGGCATTTCGAGAGAATTCTCTCGTTCAGAGCTGTGTCTCGAAAGAGATTTGTCTGCCATTTCGAGAGTATTCACTGGTTCAGAGCGGTGTCTAGATAGAGATTTTTCTGCCATTTCAAGAGAATTCTTTGGTTCAGAGCTCTGCCTCGACAGAGGTTTTTCTGCCATTTCGAGAGAATTCTCTCGTTCAGGGCTCTGTCTCGACAGAGGTTTCTCTACCATTTCGAGAGAATTCTCTCGTTGAGAGCCGTGTCTCGAAAGAGGTTTTTCTGCCATATAATGAGAATTCAATCTCGCAGAGCTGTGTTTGGACAGAGGGTTTTCTGCCATTTGGAGATTATTCTCTTGCTGAGAGCTGTATCCCGAAAGGCATCTTTCAGTCATTTCGAGATGATTTTCTCGTTCAGAGCTCTGTCTCAACAAATTATTTTCTGCCATTTCCAGAGAATTCTCTTTTTCAGTGCTGTGTCTCGACAGAGGTTTTTCTGCCACTCTGAGAGAATTCCCTCGTTCAGAGCTCTGTCTAGACAGAGATCTTCCTAAGATTTCGAGAGAAAGCTCTCGCTGAGAGCTGTGTCTCGAGAGGGACCTATCTGCCATTTCGAGAGGACTCTCTAGTTCAGAGCCCTGTCTCGACAGAGGTTTTACTGCCATTTCAAGAGAATTTCCTCGTTCAAAGCTGTGTCTCGACACTGGTTTTTCTGCCATTTCTTGAGAGTTCTCTCTCTCAGAGCTATTTCTGGACAGAGATTTTTGTGCTACTTCGAGAGATTTCTCTCGTTCAGGGCTCTGTCTCGACAGAGATATTTCTCCTAATTCGAGAGAATTCTCTCGTTGAGTGCTGTGTCTCGAAAGAGAGTTTTCTTCCAATTCGAGAGAATTATCTCGTTTCGAGCTGTGCCCCGACGGAGATTTTATTGCCGTATCGAGAGCATTCTCACGTTCAAAGCTCTGTCTTGACAAGGTGTTTTCTGCCATTTCGAGAGATTTCTCTTGTTCAGAGCCATCACTCGACATGGTTTTATCTGCCACTTTAAGATAAGTTTCTCTTTCAGAAATGTGTCTCGACAGAGATTTTTCTACCATTTCGTTAAAGTTTTCTAGTTCAGAGCCATGTTTCCGCAGAGGTTTTTCAACCATTTCAAAAGAATTTTCTCGATCAGTCCAGTGTCTTGACAGAGGACGTTCATCCATTTCCAGAGAATTCTCACACTTAGAGCCCATACTTGTGAGAGATTTTCCTGCAACCTCCAGTGCATTCTCTCGTTTTGAGCTTTGTTCCGTCAAAGGTTCATATGGCATTTCGAAAAATTTGTCTCGTGCAGTTTTGGGCCTTGACAGAGATTTATCCGCCATCTCGAGAGGATTCTCACCTTTAAAACCTTGAATTGATAGTTGCCTTTCTTCTATCGACAGAGATTTTTCCACCATTTTGAGAGAATTTTCTCGTTCAGAGCTGTGTTTTGACAGCGATCTTTCCATCATATCGAGTGAATTCTCTTGTTTACAGCTGTTTATCGACGGAGATTTGTCCACCATTTCAAGAGAATTTTCTCGCTCGGAGCCGTTTCTCGACAAAGATTTTTCTACCATTTTCAGAGAATTCTCTTGTTTAGAGCTCTGTCTTGACAGAGAATTTTCTACCATATCAAATGAATTTCCCCCCTCAGAGGCTTGTCTTGACGGAGTTCCATCTGCTCCTTCTATATAAGTTTCCCGCATTGATCCACTTTGTAACAATGCTTCCTCTTCCTCTGCAGTATTCTCGTTCCGAGGGACCATTACATCGCCCACTTCGATCAAACTTCTTCGTTTAGCCAATTTGAGTTTCGTTGCTGTATCCGTCAACTCAAGAAAGGTTTCTTGTAGGAAATTCTTTCTCGATAGAACCTGGTTCGGTTGCGTTTCTAGACTGTTATTCTGCTCTGACAATTGTTGTGATGATTTCTTGTCTTCTGTGTACTCCATGCGGTTGGTTTCGTGTTCGATGCCACTCCTTTGGTGATGGCCATTGACCGATACTTTCACATTGTTAAAGGCTGAAAACTGTCTGCTCGTTACAATAGAATGTTCTTCCAGAGCAGTGTTTCCCTTGCTCGCACGGCTGCCCTCCACCTTTTCCAGCGCCTCTCTCGCGTGCGTTGTTTCCTCACTTTCATAAGCACCCATTTCCGTAAATGTTGTATCTTGAACCGTGACAGTTTTCGACTGTTGATCAACGTTTGCGTCATTCGGCGCCACAGGACTCTCTAGTAGAGGCATTTTCCGACGTGATTTGGGATCAGTAACTTCTGCGGGAACTTCCCAGGAAAATTTCTTTCCCTCTCGATGCTCAGAGTTCTTCGAAGAAGCTACTTCGTAAGATATCTTGTTCGTTGCGCTGGTATCAGCGCTCTCCTTCGAACCTTTGACATTAGTGAAACCACGCGCGGAAGCTGGATTACGTGTTAGTACCTGCGGAGTAATTTCTTTCTTAGTCGCGCCTGGTTCAATCACTCTTATAGAGAACTTCTGCGGATTCGTGTTACATTTTCCAGACGCATCTGTGATCTCCAGCGTAACCTCCCGCATCGATGATTTCTTTGGTGGAATTTTGTAAGAGTTACCCGACTCAAGAGGTCGCTTTTCCTCGGCAGCGTTCCGCGTCACATTGAAATTGGTGAGGTCGAGAGAGCTCTTCCGCTGGAATATCCTTCGATTCAGATAGGGAAGCATTTCCAGGGATCCTCCGCACTGCCACTGATTCCTTTCGTCTTGCATCTCCCATCGGACTGGTTCTCCACCGGCCGTCATTCTCTGACAGCTTCTCTTCAAGGACACGTTTCCGCCCGATTGGGTCTTCTTCAGAAAGGAGAATCGCTCAAAGGGTGCCTTAGCTGTCGACCGTTCCAGGTAGTTCTCGAACGCCATGTTCCTCCTCGCCGGAGCCGTGGCCGCTGTTTCGATAAGGTGTCTGCTGTGGAGCGACCCGTCGTCTCCACCTTGATCCGTCTCGTTCACGAATTCCTCTGAGTCTTCCCTCTCGCAGAGAACGCGGGTTCTGTCGCCGTTCTTCACGACAAGAGAACCTTTTCCGTTCGTCTCCGATGACTTCCTCCTCCTCTGCGTCTTGGCGCAGGTCGATGGATGGGACTTGGAGTCCTTTTCGTGGAAGACGAAGAGACAGGTACGCAGACGATTGAATGAGGCTCTGTTGGAGAAGAGCAGGTCGTATGTCGATCCTCCAAAGATTCCTCCGAGCAAAGGTCCAAACCAGAACACCTGGAACGAATAACCATAGTATGTATTTTCTCTCTCATTTCCACAACGCCATCGATTCATGCCTGGTCACTGTAACGAATAACCAAGCAGTGCCTCATCGATATTGATGAGTAAACAAGTCGGTGCAACCGTCCCATTGACTGTCGTTGGGCACTGTGGCCGAGTGGTTGTAGCGCTCTAACCTTCTCTACTGAGACGGTTACTGCCTATAAATCCCTAAGGATCTTTAGTATGTGTTTTCACTCTCATTTCCACAATGTCATCGATTCATAGCTGGTCACTGTGGAATGGTGTCTAGCAAATCAGTATAATCTTTTATCTATAAATTGCATAGCGCCTTTAGAAGAATAACTACTCAAAGGCTTATCAGGTATGACAACTACGGGAAGTTAGCGAGGTTAGGGACCTATTCCTGTAATAGCGGCGTTCAATATTAAGGCACACTGCTAAAGCAATTGGGAGTTTGACTAAGTTTAACCTACCGCGGTACTAGGCGATTGGACAATCAGTCTGTCGCTAGGAATCACAGAAGACTGGATTATCAATGATAATATCTCATAGTCGTTAGCGGATCCTTTTCGCTTAAGGTAATTATAATAAAACTTGAGTTTGCGGGGAGTAGCGCCTGTTACAAGATACACGTGAATCCCGAATTGTTCACCTATTACGGAGTGCCAATGTGTTAATCTTAATCAATTGTTTCGATTTCATTGTATAATCTGATGTGCTGATTTTTCATGAATTCTATTTCCTCAAATAATTCCTAAGTCGCAAGAATTTAACTATGAGGAGATACAGATGAGATAACAATAAATGGAAAGTCATAATTCATATCAGTATCAGATCTGTAAGACAATTGGTGGAACGAAGCGATCGGGTAACACAGGACGCACCAAACAATGGAAACAATAAAACCCGCCTCTTGGGATTTCTTATTTCCAGGCAACCGGCGTTAACCGAAGGTCGCAGGCGATGTCGAGGCCGACAAATACCGAGCTAAACGGATGATTGAGTGGTTTGATATTCGGCTGTAATTTCGCTCGAGTTCCCCTAGCGACCGGGAAGCAATCGCGTGAGATAGCAAGCTCGAGCAGGAGTTTTGTGGATCCAAGCGCAGATTGATGTTTAACCAACCCAAAGCGAGACGTGGACCAAATATAATATACTGGAGGGCTTACAGACCAGAGGCGGTAACTGGAGCTGTACAGTCGAATGGGTTTAATGTTCCTAGAGGGATTCGTTGCCGGCTCATTTTCTGCGGTCAATTGCGTGTTTCCTTCAAAAGGCCTTCGTAGGAGCTGACTGTAACGTGAATAGTTATATCCACAGCTCATTGTTCGTGGCTCAATAACCTCCACTTGTACACCGAACTTGAACTATGGTTGTAATCGTCATACTGTTAATAATTTAACGACGAACTGAAAGTCCTGCTTTGGTTTCCCAGTAACGTGCTGTACATTTTTGTCGTTAAAGTATTAACATAGACCAGTGGTTTTCAACTTTCTTATTTTTGTACTCTAAAAGTAAAATATAATTTGTGTGCGTACCAGTACCCCAACAGAAAAAACTTGTCACAAACGTTCTTTGGTAATTTATTTAATTAGAATAGACTACCAGAATTAAAATATTGGTAATAATATTATTAATAAATTTTGCAAATGTATTATATTAAAACTACTATTTGTTATTACAATGTTCACTTTGTACAATAGGTCTACATCTGAGTACACAATAAAAGTCAGAATACTACTGTTATACTTTAACAATAATATGCCCAAATATGGCATTCCAAAGCCTGCGATTATTATCTGATTCTGCACAAAATATTTATTTCAATATTTTATTTTTTTCTTGTGTACCCTTGATAACAGCTGGCGTATCCTTAGGAGTATGCGTACCGCCGGCTGAAAACCGCTGACATAGACCAATTATGTTTAGTGGAACGATGGGCTAAAAGTGTCTTAGGCTGATTTTGAATAACTGTGCGACACCTAAGGAGAATACACCCAATTATAGCGTACTGTTGAATAAATTGATCAGTAAGCGCATTTGATTATTGCAATAACATTCAAGCCGCAAATAAGATTTATCTCCTTCAAAAAAGTGCACACATGATCATACTACAGAACATGGATGGCGTTGATCAGTGTGAGCGAATGACTTATTCAAGGTCCCAATACAGAAACTACCTCAGTGGAGGTTCGAAACCGTACTCACCGCGTTCCATGTTTCCCTCCTGAGTAGGATGGGGCCCTGAGGCGGCGCTCTCGGTTGAGAGGTGGGGTTCCCAATGAACGGGTTAAGAAATTTGGAGGGACAAGCGTACAACGTGTCACAACTCTCTAAAACGTCGGAGGACTTGTTCCCCTCGACCCCGGGATTGCTGCCTCTGGAAGGGGCGCTATATTAATGCTCAGTATGAATTGTTTGCACTCTAATAGATTCCCTATCATGCTGCTTTCATTCTGTCTGACGATCTGTTAAGCGACTTTTGGCAGTCATTCAGAGGCGGTGTGCGTGACAGTGTCAAATCGAAAAAGGTTGTGATGTAATATTTACTCTTCGACCCGATTTTTGCAGAACGGAACGAATTTCAGACTTGATAATGACAAACAATTTAGGTTTAATTCAGACTAAACAATAGGTGTTATTAATTAATACAACAGACCTACTTCAGACCAGATTAACTCAGGTCTAACTAATGATAATATAGGAAACCTCAAACTACACTAATTTCAGGTCGAATCAACAATATGGGCTTGATTCAGACAACGCTAATTCTGCTCTGATTAATAAGCTATGGGTCTAGTTCAGACTCGACTCAGTCGACTAATTCAAGTCTAATTAATAACATATATGCATAATTACGACTAGACTAACCCAGTGAGACGACCAGACATTGTTGACGACCGCTGGACCAAAGCTTCTCGCAGTGTTGACACTACCGCCTGTGAATGGTACCTATAGAAAACAGGTGTTGTTGTTAAGAAATAATATATATTTTGAAACATTTATCTACTATATATGCACACATATTGCTGCCTATGTAAATGTTTATGTATAATGTGATGCAAATTTTATATATATATTGTTATATTTGCATATATATTAATTTATGATGTATGACATGTGACATGTATGTTTAGGTATTCTTATTTGAGCTCAGCGTGTCTGCGAGTGACCACCGGTAGTGACAATTCCAGCTTTGCCTGAAAATATTAGATACATGTACGAACTATCTCTTAACCACAATCACATCGCGGGCTAAGGTAGAGCACTGTAAAAGCTGTAGAACACAATGTAATTGGTCGGTTATAACACTTCTTAATTACATCTTTGCAACATTGTTACCACTCAACAATGGCGCTAAGGAGCTCAAACAGACACCCTTTCGGTGACCGATTCGTGAATCACTTACAGTTTCAAAGAAGGCGTCTCAAGTATCGAATATCGAAGTTGCATTTAGCATCGAAGGAAGTGGAGGAAAACGAGATAACGGAAGATGGAGAGAACACGTGCTAACAGGCGAGGTGAGAGGAGGTGCATGAGAATGAGAGAAGTGCTTCAAGATGATTGGTGAAGCAGAGTGCTTTGCGGAGCCTTGCGTATGTGGGTTCCAGCAGTTGGAACAGCCTCCCACTTCCTCTTCGGAACGAGTTGCCTTTTTCTTCCCTCTGCTACACACCGGAGGCGCCTGATGGCTTTCCTGTTTTCGATATATCGATATAGTGTTCAGTCGTGAGCGCCTCTGACATCGAGTGGCACTATATAAGTATTCAATTACAGGTAAAAAATTGCAATTACCGTCAGCAGATAGACACCTGTGCAGGTGAGACCGATGACGAACGGCGCTGATTGCGTTTCGTTCTTGTGCCTGACGTCGTACGTAGCGAAGACGACGAAGACGAAGAAGAACGAGGCAAGGAACTCAATGCCGAACCCTTGACCCTCGTTGACCCTCTCTCCCAACACCGTGCACCCCTTGTGACCACCGTGCCCGTCCTGACTCACCAGGTAGACAATCCCTGCAGCAACGACGGCACCGATCATCTGCGCCAACAGGTAGAGCAGGGCCCGCACGACACTCGTCCTGCGCGTGGCCAGCAGGGCAACGGTGACAGCGGGGTTGATGTGACCCTCTTCGTCGTCCACACTCCTCACGCAGAACAACACGGCCGTGTAGGCCAATCCGAAGGCCAGGGAGACCCGGACGCTATAGGGGTGCTCGATGAAGTCCGTCTCGACGCAGGCCCCACACCCGATGAGGACGAGAACCAGCGAGCCCAAGCCCTCGGCTGCCACAGCTCGCCAGAACGTGGAGCTACGTATGTCGTCCTTTAGTCGTGCCATGCTGCAGATCTCCGAAAGGAGGAGACCTAGTCTCGAACGAACCTTCTGGATGCCGACAGCGTTGACGTTCTTGGTGAGGAAAGTGCTCATTTAAGGCGTGCTACGATTCCTCGCTCTACGCTGGTATGGAACAAGATCCATGTCGTCAAGTTTTAACCATCTGTGGACGCACTGACCTGTTTTAGGGCTGCTTATCCTACACTGTACGATAAACTCCTTTACTCACTTTATCCTGTTGCCGAAAGCTTTGACGGCGTATCTAAGCCTTATAACCTTTCCGTTTATCTTTCCAAATCCACACCTAACCCGTTGGCTACAATATCTGTTTCATTAACGTCAGTTTTATTCACTCGTTGCCCCATTCACTCGCTCCACGGCACTGATTCAGGCGGATTTAGAAAACATTGTCCCGACTAGAGGAAAGGAAAACTTACAAGAACAAACGGAGTAAGGACATCCGCGTAAAATCTCTGACGATCCATGAGTCGCTAATGTTTTATCACAGAATTTCGGAATCAAGTTGCTCGATAACTTAGGAAACGATATGACTGCCATCTGCTGGTCATAATTTTATAGCACAGGAAAGTGACTCCACATTCATTGTCAGACGACAGTTCTGTGGTCAGTGATCGACTCAAAACAAGCGTATCATCGTTGAATATTCGTCTGCGTATCGTTTCTCATTGCTGCGCGCCTGGTCCGGTCTGCCGCAGTCAATAGGAGCGGGAGAGATATCTTCAGAGCGCTACACGCCATTCGGTGATTCTGTGCGATTCATGTATACGTATATATACCATAGACGATGGAAGAAGAGGCAGAAACTACACAATTGCCTGTAAGCCTTCTCTTGCAGTGCCAGTCCCAAGGCACGGTAGAGAAGGAGGGCGATGACAATGATCGTTGCTATAAGTTATGACACAGTGTCGTAAAACTGAATTTACTGACAGAGCAGCGTGGCAAATTCCTATGCCATCAAATTTCGTGGCATTCATGTTTTTCGGACAAGTAGGCGGCAAGGCGCCGGAAAAAGGCTAACAGATAATCAGAAGTTGAACTCAGCAACGTCGGGTTTTAGATTCGACTGCTACATGAGTTTCTTATCGATTTAGTAGCGATTTCACACCATCTGGGAACCACACATCTGGTTTTTCTTAAGAAATGCAGGTCGATATGCCATGGCTTTAATACTGTTTAGCAGAAGTTACTGTTTCAGTATAAGGGTTCATCATTGCACGTTATGACAAAAACGTTATAGCAGTCGTGTTCACTGTATTCGTTAATAAGTCTTTGTGTTTTCCATTGAAGTTGTTATGGTTTACTTATTAAAGGCAATAGCGAGAGGTGAGCCAGACGATTTATAATTGTTCTGTCAGATATAAATTTCATATAGATGTTCTGTGACATATGATTGCTCTCTCATAGGGGCCTATATATAATTGTTCCGTCACATAGAAATTACATCAAAATAAACTATGTTATACATAAATGTTCTCTTACATTATGTTCTGTAACCTATAAATGTTCCCTCGCATAATTATATATTAGCTGTCTGTTACATTTACAGTTGCAATGCAAAATCAATGCTCTTCTTATACAGCACCATCCCCGGATTGGATTTAGAGCAGGTTTAATGTCAATTATCAATCTGTAGATCACGAATTGATTTTGAATTGAACATACATGTGCATGCAGGCTGCCCACAGGCACGAGCACACAAATCTTGCTCCTTGCTCTTGCTCTTGTTTTGGTGCTCAGTGCACCCCATGTGCCCCCAAAATCGGCTCGATTTTTTCTGACGGCGTTATGACATGTTCTAACTTCGTTGATGCCATTTGAAGATCATCACAGAGAGGTCTTGCTGAAATCCTTAAACTTAGTCTATTGGTTAGCGTGACGTCATCATGGCCTTTATGGTGAAGCATCAATGTACTCTTAAGCAGCATCAGTATTACTTTATGTAACTGTGTATGTATTTATGTTTACATTACGTTTATGTATTAGGACAGGTTTCACAGTTTCACCGGAATCGAATTATGCTGGGTCATATTTCATCCGAATATTCTCATTCATTATCTGTCCTTTCAGCCATGGGGTGGCGATCCCGGGGAAGGTAGAAGGGAACAAGTCCCCTCACCCTTTACAGAGAGGGCCAATTTATACGTGTGTCCCCCCCACATCTCCTACTCCTCTCGTTGGATGCCCCCCCCCTCCCACCTGTCAAGTGGGATCGCCTCCTCTGCGTTTAGCGCATAAGTAACGAGAACTATTTGAATGTATATATATTTCACTTCATGAATTTCTACTTAAAACTATACTACTGCATACGCCATATTATTTCATAGAACATTCACAATTGGTACAAGACAGAAACATCTTTAGTTTCTTTCATTTATTAGTTACACATCAAAGACTCTAGATGCGCAGGACTGGAAAGTGTCTGTATAATGACTACGACGTTTACCAGAAAATGGCAGTCCATGTAGGCTGGCGACAAAGGCGTAGAATGTCGCGTTTGCATAGCCTGCAATTGCGTTTTCGTTTCGAATGAACAAAGTCAAAGATTGTTTTAGTAATAACACATGTAATCTGTAGATTACAACATCGTATTTCGAAACATCGTATTTCATATGCGTTTTAAAGTCTATTGTTGCTCATTTGACATATAATGTCATCTTAAGGCAAATTTTGAAGAGGTTTCGCGGCGAGATAATCGGGCATCTTTGGACGTGACCAAAATCGATGATAATTCAGGTTTTAGCCTAAGTGTCCCCGCTAATAGGTCTTATCGGTTAGTAAATGTGCTGCCTGCCTGGTCTAGAGGTCCTTCACTGGCTCCCTATCCTCCAATGCTTACATGGTCACTAATCATAAAATGTTAAGAGGTCCAAGACCCGTTATGCTGGCGGCGGGCTGCCCAGCCAGAAAACACCAATGGAGCGACTATAAACACGATTTTCATAACCTTCAGGTGCTACTTTAGAGTGTATGCTTTAAAAGCGTATTGTATATCTTATTTCTTTGGAGTAATTATGATAAGATGACTTTTGTTAAGATAATTTGTGCCCCCATATTTCAAATTCTGGGGGGGGGGGGGTAAAATTCAAAAAGTTCGAGGGCAAATAAATTCTTTTAAAATTATGCCCCCTACTTTTCAAAACCCTGTTACACCTCTGATCAACATATCTCCAATTCTAACACTTTGGAATAATTTAAGCAATCCGAAAGATAAGTTGTTTACTTGATTTAGATAGTGATTTTAATTGTACTCCCAGGTGAATAGTAATACTTTCCTCACATACACACAATACTTTAGGACTACAAAAACTACGGGTCACTATCATCATCATCATTGCTGCTGTGAATTATTTTGAGATTTATACAATGCAAGTTATTTGAATAAAACACACGTTGATAACAAGTCTTTATTTCACCCAATGAAACTGAAGACCCTAAAAGCGGAATTCAGAGGTACACTGTGTTATTTGTTTGACCTAAATTTGCTTTGTCGTCAAGCCATGTCTCATCAGGTCATGTCGTCCTGTCGTGTTGTCATGTCTCGTTACACTCTCGTGACCATGTCTTGTCATGAGTTGTCTCGTTCTGCCGGGAGTTGCAGTTTGTTCGGATGACTTTTCCTTGAGCCGTTCGTTCAAGTCTTCCACGGTTCGATATCGTCTTCTTTTGTTAACGCATCTACTCAATCTACAAGACGCATTTCCTATCAATCTGATATGCATGCAATAATAGCGGAAAATGGAAAGAGAAGCAAAGGAAGGCCAGTGAAAACCTGGAGGAGCGCCTTTACACAAGACTTGAAGGAGATAGGAATCGACTGGGAGGACGCGGAAGAGACTGCTAAGGATCGTACGGAATGGAGATATCTTATTGACAAATGTTCCAAGATGAGCGGGAGGAACTAAGTTTAAGTAGGCAACAATCGACTTCATACATCTCCATTTCATCGAGAGGAACAAGAGCGGTCACTTAAGATTGCCCCAGTGGCAGCCGTGGATGCGATGCTTTAGCGACATCATTTTCTCAGTCTCGAGCATCTTGTCCCTCGCTAACGGACTCCCACGAGGCAGCGCGAGCCAACTTGGTTGCTGGCCCTGCAACCTGGAATGGGCTCCCTGTCACCCTCCGCCTTGTACCTGTGGGACAATCAACCGTGTTATTACCAACCAATAAGACCGTCCTATTTAGTCGAGGTTAAGTCTGGAGCGCTTCCGAGTAGATGTCTTGAAGGGGCGCTATATGGAATCCTCCAAATAAAAATAATTAGATATGACGCAGGTTGGTTAATCCTTTCACTCTCCATTTGATCATTTGTCAGTTGTCTGAAATTTGCAGATGAAACAGATATCTCCAACCAAATGACCAATCTCGTGGGGATATGAGCCTCGACATTTCAGTTTCCAGTCCAACGCACTAGCCACTATACTACTGCGCACCCAGCTCATAAAAATCGTCTCCACTAATACTATATCTCAGAATACTGGTACAATTGGCCAGCAGATGTAATCACCTGGGGATTACAGGTGAGCTGACCATTGGTTTAATCTCACCTATATGCTGCATGTTCACTCATCTGCAAGCATTTCATCTGCAATGTGCAAGGTATGACGGTCAACACTCAGTCTCGGACCGTTCCCCTTAGCTCTCATCTGCACGTGTGCCGGTTGGCGTAAACAACATCCACCCGACAAAATGACAGCTTTGTCCACTTCGTTGGTTCCTATTGCGATGGTTACTAGATGAAGAACCGTCCCTTTGATAAGCAGCCATGTGTCCTAACTAGTGTTGGCCACCTAGCGGCTTATTGTGCGTGGGGGTTGGCCAGTCATCCAACTCGATGCCAAATCTTCCACCCACCGTCAGTATGCTCACTCGTGCATTCACCAAGGAACATTGGTCGGAGAACAATCTCGAAACATCGCTCTGCCTAGGCCCGACTTGAACTGCAAACAATTTGACTGATGGTCCAGCGTGCAAACCAGTGGACTACCTAGGCTACCATGCACCTCCTTATGAGCTACTTTAACATAATCTTACAGCTCGAATGGCTAAGCAACGGATCTATATTGAGACCAGTACGTCTTGTCTGAAGAGACTCAAGATCGGACTTTGGGGCGTGGAATTAGAAAACGACGACGTTCTCTCTCCAACACAGCGCCCTGCACCGAGTGACCTTCCAGCGCGGGTACATTCCATACCGTTGCCCCAGAGCAGCACCTTGAGCTTCGGGTTGTAGTGCAGGGCCTGGTAGAGCCTCGAAAACACCTCGTCCAAAGACGGTAGTGCCGCGCAGTCGGAAGCGACCTCGAGTTCGGGCAGCGTGCCGGCGCCGACCCCGATGTGGTTGTAGCAGAGCTTGACGGTCGTCAGGGTGGAGTTGAACTTAAGGGTGTCCAACAGGCGAAGAAACCCGAGGTTCCCGACGTTACACATGTTCACAGCCAGCGTCTCCACGGCGTGATTATACCGCAGTCCGTCGGCCAGAGCCTCCAGCCCCACGTCCGCAATGGGGTTGAGGCTGAGCTGGAGACAGCGCAAGGCCGTGTTCGCCCGCAGCGCCCGTGCCAGGGCCGTGCATCCGGCGGCCGATATCCGGCAGTTCTCAAGATTCAACTCACGCAGCGTACGGTTGGAGATGAGGGCCTCCGACAGGTGGCGCATGCTGTCGCTGCCGATTCCGTTGCTGCTGATGTCCAGGAAGCTGAGCCGACAGTTTCGCGCCAACGACTGGAACAGCACGCTGGCGCCGTAGCACGTGATCCCGTTGTCTCGCATGCGCACCTTGCGCAGAGGATTCGACCGGGCCAGCGCTTCGGCGACCGCGTGACATCCGGTGTCGCGGATGTCGTTAAACCCGATGTCGAGGTCGGATAGGGAGCGATTGCGGGTGAGGCCGGCCATGAGAAGCGAGCAGCCGACGTCCGTCAGGCCAGTGCTGGCCACGTTCAGGAAGCGAAGGCTGCAATTGTGCCTCAGGGCGCAGCCGAGATCGGCGGCCACATCGTTGCTGAGGGGACCTAGCCGCAGATCGAGGCGGATGAGGCTCGAGCTGGCGGACACGGCCTGGAGAAGGAGCGTCAGGTCGTCGCCGATTATGTGCGTTCTGACTAAGGAAAGTTCTCGGAGGCAGGTGGACTGATCAACAGCTCGACGTAGAAGGTCGGCCTTCTGACCGCGGCAGAGACACTGGTTGATGAGGCTGAGCGTCAGCATCGGAACGTTCGGCTGGCCCAACTCGTCGCCTATGACCGAAGGGAGGTAGGAGCCCCCAGCCAGCGACAGGCTCGAGCAGTCGATCGGAAGGGTGGGGCACGTCAGGCTGCGTTGGTCATCGGTGAGCGAAACGGTAGGGGTAGGAATGGGAAAGGCGGACGGTTCCCGGTGGCAGAAGACGAGGTCAAGGTCGAAATCACTCAAGTCGGGGACACCGCAGATGTCGCAGGTATTCGTTCCAGGTGGATCCCCGTCGTCATCATCGTCGTCATCACGGTCGTAGTCGGGTGATATGAGAGCGATGAGGGTGTCGAGGGTCTGAAGGAGATCGAAGAGATGTTGGAGGTGGACCTTAGATCCGATAACGCCGAGGAAGATCTCGTAGTGGTCCTCATCCTGCCCGGCGATCACTTCCCATATGAGGTCCTGCGCCGCCTCCGGGTTACAGCACTCGCTCCAGGCAGTCTCTGTCAGTTCGAGGTCGGGTCGTGACCTCTGTACATATTCGGCGATCGAGGCACCGTCGATCTCGGACGCCATAAGTTCAACAGTTCTCTGTAGGACGGACCTCACCTTCTGCGCCTGTAAGCCCAGGAGGTCATCGCTCCTATTGACCCCCTCCAGCCTAGTCATCGGCAAGTCACTTCCGCTGAATTTCCCAGTCTGGAGCGAAACGGAGATCTTCAAGTCCAGGTCAGCTGCGTCTCCTGCTGATGACGTCAGCGCGACGTCATCGAGCGATGACGATCTCTCCAAAATGGCGGGGGTCGTTCGTTCGACCGGTTTTGTCGTCTGCTCGTTTGGCAAGGCGCTATCCTCGTTGGTGGATACGGCTTCGGGGGTCTCCTGCGCAGTCGTGGGCTGCCCCGAACGATGGCTGATGGGAGCCCCGTAGCTGGCGGTCGAGTGTTCGTCGGTGGAGGAGGCCTTGCTGAAGACTCCAGATTCCTCGATAGAGCTCTGCTGGCTGCGTGGTCTGACGTCATTCGATGATTGCGGCGCAGCGGAGCCATCTGGTGAATGCTTGACGATGTCAACATTGTTGAGAATGTAGCAGGCGGACTTGGCAGACGGACTTCGTGATAGGATGGTCTTATGAACACATTTCCTCCCTAATACATCCAAACACACGAACTGCTAGAATTGTGTGCAGCCAGTAGGCAATAATCAATCTCGTGTAACAGGATAGAATACGGCTTAGCACAGCACAGTATAGTATAGAAAATCATCAAATGAAAGAGCGTATACAAACTATACATATATAGCGCTGTACTACATTACATAGTATAAAATAGAGTGTATCGGATGTAGTACTGCTTGTACTTTGGCAGTGCCAGTCCCAAGCCTGGAGAAACGAGGAGGGCGACACTAAATCATCTCTGATATGGATGTCGTTAAAAATCAACAACGCATGTAGCATGGCACAGTACAATATGATATGTTAATATGTGGTATATATATATATATAAAATAGATATATATATATATATATTTATACGTTTATATAGTATGGTATAGGAGCGCTATTTTAAATAATAGCCAATGCATCGTTTTGTACTTGAAACTCAGAGAGCCATGCAGTCTTTGAGAGATGAACTGCATTGTATTGGAGTACATTTGAACTAACTGTGAAACACGATATGGTTGTGTAAGGGCTCTGACGCCAGGATAATACCCATGGCAGATAATTACTCTGAGGTCCGTGACCCGGGTTAAACACATGAATCAAAGTCCGGGTTCACAATGTTCTGATCACCTATCATTTGTGATCATATGCAGCCTAGGTTATGAAGGCTTAGCGGAATAAGCGAGACATTAAAGGTTTCCTGGTCGTAAAAATGGGCAGCTGGGTAGAAGAGAATAGACCAGCATTGGCCACAAAAATTATTGGAAATGTTAGGGAGGGGTAGCTGTTGGGATTGGTAGAAGTTGGGAAGGTTTAGAGACATCCAAACAATGAGACCGTGTAGTAGAGATTGCAATAATGTTGATAACAAGGGAAGGTTGTTATCCTGCTGCCTCAACATTTCTCGTGCATTCTCTTGTAGTACGAAAACGAAGAGGTTTTAATTTGTTGGAAATTTTAATAATCATGTACGATTAGTTTTGAAAAAAATTAATATGGAATTGTAAAGTGTTTCTCCCATTTTCCATGTTTTCATTTTGAATTAGAAATATCGATTAAAGGATACGCGTGCGTGCATTGTGTGCGTCTCATAAGGTTTTTTGTTTACGCATCACAACCTTGATTTTCTAAAGATTAACAAATTTTTAAAGATGTTTTATAAAGCCAAAACCAACAATTTTTAAAGTTCCTCTCTACCCTTCAAAGTTCTCTCAGGACAAAGGCAGATCCTGGCGAAGAGAGAACAACTAATGTGTCGACTGACATTGAAAGCATTAGTCAGTTTCACAGCTGGTCATAACGATTAGTTCCCTCACACTGCTGCGTAAGCGTCGTGACTGTATGCAGGTAACATCCAAGAGGCTCGTTTTAAATAGCATGTGATTTTAAAAGTAATACTTCGTGCATCTGTTTTTTAAAGTTTGCAGTCGCCTACGTGTGCATATGTGTGTTTGTATGTGTGTATATTATACATGCATGCATGCAGACAGACAGACAGACAGACAGACAGACAGACATAGATGGCTATGCCTTGCAGCTAACTTCTGAATTGCATGTTGCACCGTCTACGTAGATTCAACTCAATGGTCAGAGAGAAACGTTAAAACGAAGCGTTCGTACCGATTACGCACAGGCGACTATAAATAGTATGACTACACAAGCATAGAACCGCACATGCAAACACACGTGCCCGTAGCTGACTGCAAGCTTTAAAAAAAGATGCACGAAGTCCCACTTATAAAATCACAGGCTACTTAAAACGAACCTTTTGGGTGTTATCTGCGTGCACGCATGACGCTTACACAGTATAGTGTGAGATGACTAATCGTTATGGCTAGCTTCGAATTTTGAAAGCGCTGTGTACTCTATAGTTAAGAGCGCAGGCACCAGGTTATTCGTGTGCGCTGCGTCACATTAGACGGGCTGTCCAGAAAGATATCAAGAAATGATTTGATCCGGGGTTCCAAAGAATACACCACAGAGAGAGAGAGGGAGATGGAGAGGGAGAGGGAGAGGGAGAGGGAGAGGGAGAGGGAGAGGGAGAGGGAGAGGGAGAGGGAGAGGGAGAGGGAGAGGGAGAGGGAGAGGGAGAGGGAGAGGGAGAGGGAGAGGGAGAGGGAGAGAGAGAGAGGGAGACGGAGAGGGAGAGGGAGAGGGAGAGGGAGAGGGAGAGGGAGAGGGAGAGGGAGAGGGAGAGGGAGAGGGAGAGGGAGAGGGAGAGGGAGAGGGAGAGGGAGAGGGAGAGGGAGAGGGAGAGGGAGAGGGAGAGGGAGACAGACAGACAGACAGACAGACAGACAGACAAAGACGGAGGCAGAGAGGAGGTTTGAGATCTGCCGTAACTATAGAAATCAGTAGAATATAAATGGGTATGTTCTAAAGCAGGATTAAAACGGATGGAAAAATTGTATCTTTGATGGGAAGTATTTTGGGAAAGTGAGAGAGAGGTTGCCGGCAACAGCAAAATCGGCGGGAAAGATTAATCCTTGATAGAAATAAGTCTGAAGAAAGAGAAGAAGAAAGAGCAGCACCTTGAGCTAGTCCTGTAGCAGCCACGGATCTGAAGTGCTAGCGCCTTCATTTTCTTAGCCTCGGCAATTGTGAGGGCGTCACACGACAGTCGTCTCCCTCGCCGTCGTCTCATCCTCCCACAGACAGTGTACTGACCGTGTGCTCATTATAGCTGTGTTGGCAAGGGTGATCCACGTGGAACAGAACTCTCGAACCAAATTCCAGCCTTCGCGGGGAATTGAACACCAAACCTCTCACTTGACAGAACAGCTCACTAACCACTACCAACCCAGGAGAGAGTCTGAACTAGGAAGGAAATTCCGCAGAACCAATAGAAGCTCTGAACGATTTTTTGGTTGGGTGGGGTTCCCCCTTTATAATGAGATGTGAACTTCAACCTTCGGGTTAACTCTACCACTGTTTCCGCTTTCTGACAGTGCCAGTCCCAAGTCTTGATAATGGTGAGGGCTACGCTAATGATCTTTGTTATTACCCAGTGTCGTTGAACAGCACTAATGATATTGGCATTCTAACAAACAAGCCATTAGACTATGAGGCTCGCCAAATTCCTTAATCAATATAGACGTCACGGTCGATTGAACTGTATTTGGTCCACAGGTCACGCACACTACAGAGGACACGCTTCGATGGTTCGTCAGGCTTCACCAACTCCGTCGGGCAATATCCATCCGACCGTAACGTCTCGAGTCTCAAACGTTAAGGATATTCTCACGGAGAAAATTACCACGCTTGAGAAGTTTACACTTTCGAAAGCCTATCATAGGTCAAGCGAGACACAAGTAAACTGCCAGCGCACTGAAGTTCTTCCTTGCCTTGTGTACATAATGACATACTTGTTAAAATACCTTACATACATGCATTCATATGACTGCAGAACACGTGTGTCTATACTGTCTACCAGAATACCAATTAGCCGTCGGTTGATGCCTTGTGCATCAGACACTGACGTTATAGAACTTATTACTTACAATAATTCATTAATTCATTCATTACGAAGATTTATACAGCGCTCCTTCTAGGTAACTTCTCAGAAGCGCTTCCGACCCCAGCACGGCTGAACATAACAGTTTTAAGGCGTGCATGAAAACAGCGTGAGTGGACCCTGGCGGACAAGTGCCACACCAATATGAGCATGTTCCAGAATGAGGGGCCAACCACTGGGAAGGCACGATTTTGTTTAGTATTTGTGTGGGTATGTGGGACGGTATGCTTCATATTACACGAGTACGTCATGTATCGACAATAATTAGATCTCCCCATTTGCTCTTTAACCGCTAGCTATCCCCCAGTCGCAAGAAAATATTCTGAATTCTAAACCAGCCAGTAACAGACAATAATTATAGTAGCGCATATATATATATATATATATATATATGCGTGTGTGTATAAATATATTCGTCCAAATATCTCAGCGCCACACAGCGGTGCCTCGGGCAGTCAATTAGACAGAGCCAGGTCGTGCTTGGCATGCGTTAATATAGCCAACAGAATTGAGTATGACATGACCTTGAAGGACGGAGCAAGGACATGGCAATCTCTGGTAGGTAGAGGAAAGGGAAGATGAAGGGAGTCCCGTTAGATAACGTCCTGAGGCAGCCACGGGTATATGTAGTGCTATAGTTGACTTCATTATCTTAGCCTCGTCGTTTAACGGCGGGGGGTCAGTCCTTCCCTCGCCGTCTCATCTTCACTCCGACAGTGCACGGTCAGTCCACTCATTATGCATACATGCACACATGCTCAAATGCATACATAGTTTTACACACATACATGCATACATACATACATACATACATACATACATACATACATACATACACACATACACACATACACACATACACACATACACACATACACACAACACACACACACACACACACACACACACACACACACACACACACACACACACACACACACACACACACACACACACACACACACACACACACACACACACACACACACACACACACACACACACACACACACACACACACACACACACACACACACTGATAGCTGAAAGCTGCTGTTGGCCTTCCTCGATTCTCCGATATCTCTACTGTTATGGTTGAACAAGTCCAATGGTTGAAGCATTCTGCCCGCAGACAACTCAAGGATCTCATTCTTGTGCTTTTTTTATCACGTTTAGTTACCGCTCGCTGTATATTTCTAATCGAGTATGTTCGCAGCGTCCTCTTCGATCCTCGGACCGTCTTGACCTGTTCGTCCTCTACACATGTCAGAACTGCAATGCAGGGGCGTCAAGCCGTCAATCCCTCCCTGAGTGATGGAGGCAAATCCCCGGTCCTAAGTATCATGAAGTCAAGATATTTTCCACCTAAGATTACAATAGTTCCCCCTCTACCTAAAATTGGAGGCAATTGCCTCCGAACCCCTCTTTATGGACGCGCTTGCTGCAATTGGTCAACCCAGACCCATCGCCTACATATTCATGTAGGTACCTCTCAATGGGAAAGGCTTCCCTATCTATCCGCCCCGCCATTCTCTCTTATTGTCACCCTATCTTGATTTCACCTTAAATCCTGCCTTTCATCTCGGGGTCTATCGCTTCATGCTAGAAAAAACGCTTTAATAATGTGCCTAAATATAATACTATTCGGTATATAATACACCGACGGCTTTGTTTACAGCACATTAACTCTATCTTCAAGGGAATTACCGTTGCTAGGGATATTCACAAGACGGTTACAACGTATAAACCAATGCGTCATAATTGGGTGACGTCATTGCAGCTATGCATCACAGCAATGACTAGTAATACGTCATAATATACTATTTGGAATAATCCAATGTTAGACGGTTTAGTTACGTCACGTGGGCCTGGCTATTATGATACAGTAACATGGATAGAATAACAATGATGGCTGTTCAACCGCATGCCTCGGCCATTAAAATGTTATCTCAACTTAGTTAAATCCTGTTGTTATCATGAACAACGAGATAAACACCATATGATAATCATATGATGTTTATCTCGTTGTTTACTCGTTACTAACTGTTGTTCGGTTCAAACAATTACGCACTGCGCATATTACTAATCGAGCTGCAGTCAGTAAGTAGGCCTAAATGAGTAATTAGATGAGTATAATTATAAGCCTTGAGTAAAGTAAACTTTTGTTTAATGCAAAATATACAAAGTTTAATTAAGTAAGTAAATAAGGAAGGAAGGAAAGAATAAAGGATGAAAGGAAGGATGGAGGGAGTGGAGTAAATTTTTAGCGCAAAACAATTAAGCGCTGGTTATATTAAGCAAACAAATACGTAAAAAAGGTAATGTGGTAAAATATCCTCTGAATCGATGCTCAAGTAAAACAAGTACAAAATTGCAGATGTCCCTTCCTCTCAAGCGTGCATGCAGAGTTCAAACTCTGAGTTTATTACGTCCATAGGATCCGATAGGCGATGCTCCGTGTACCTGATCTAATAGCAAGGTTTAGAAAACGTATGATACCACTTTATGTCAATACTTAATATCACGTTACCATTTGGAGCCTTAGACTCTATCTCTGTTATTTTACCACTAAGAGTCTTAGACTTTGTTTCTGTTATCTTTGTTATCTTACCATTAAGAGTCTTGAACTTTGCCTCTGTTATCTTTTTGTTATCTTACCACTAAGAGTCATAGACTTTACCTCTGTTATCTTAGTTATCTTACCACTTAGAGTCTTAGCCTTTACCTCCGTATTCTGACCACTATGCTGCCTAAACTTTACCTCTCTATATATTTTACCCCTTATAAAGTCTTATACTTTACCTCTGTTATCTTGTGCTCTTGCGCAGCTGCATAGCTGACCCATGTACTATCAATGAAGGAACGAATCGAAGACGAAAACAAATCCTCCTAAAGACATCACAGAAAAAGCATAATTAACCCCATCAAACGCTGCCGCCGACTATCATTATTACTTGGCGAGCGGCTTAGTCTGAAAGCTTTAGCGCTTTGAACACGGCACAATGGATGCATTGGGAATTCATTAGCAATGCAATACTGATACATATATATCGGTAATTTTTACATCGTTACGTACAGGCACTCGATAAGAAGTCACCGAGTACACTCTCATAATAAGTCTTTTATCCTCTTTCGCTTTTCTCAAAACCTTCTTCTTAACGAAATCTCCGCACTGGGAGCGATTCTGAGCGGTTTACTCTACTGTAGAGACGCTTTATAAATGCTTAAATACAAAGAAATACAGTACAATAGTAAATGCAAGCTGGGCTGTCGGAAATTTCTCAGCGTCAAGGGAGACCAGCTTAACCACCGGTGCTATATAGAATTAAGTCCATAGAACCAGATTTTTAGAACTTATCCACTGCTTGTACTCTGACAGTGCCAGTCCCAAGCCTGAATAATGGAGGAGAGCGACGCTAATGATCGCTGTCATCACACAATGTCGTTAAACTGCAACTACAATCAGGTTGTTTAGTTGGTTTCAGAACGAGGTCAGAGGGAGTGGAGATAAGATGGGGAATCTTTGGTCATGTAGGTCACGGGGTGGAGCAAAACAGGAACGGATTAACATTTTTTAGACCTGGTTCCAATATTGTTAGCGCGCCTTCACGAATATGCATATCGCATGTTGAGCACTTCAAAAGTCGGTCGGTATAGTTTGACCAAAGAGTGTTATCGAATTTTAAACTACAGGACATAATCTTATGAATTTAAAACAGAGTGTACAATATTTCCAATATAGCACAATAATGGGGATTGTACTGTGGGGTGCCTCATTTGTTGAAACTTTATCTGCGCTGGGTCCGTGGTCCCAGGTATCAAGACTGTTATTGTACAGCCCCGGGCAGCATTGGAACAGTGGTTAATCCAGGCCTGAAGTAGAACAAGGTCAGTAGGATAGCTTAAGGGCTCGCAGTGGAATTATCTGGTCTTCCGGATCGTATGACCATATTGCTGGGCAGCCGGGTCCAAGGCCCAGTCATCGGGCGGAGAGCTCCAGTTTCATCAGCCTATGCATCTCATCATGAGCGGATGAACTCCAGACGCAGAAGCACCAGCAGCAGCGCCAGCGTACCAGCATCCCTGAAGAACATGATGCGAAAGAGACAGACAGTCAGACAGACAGACCGATAGACAGACGGACAGACCAGTTACGACATAGGGGTATACGGTTAGGTTAGGGTTAGACAGGCAGACATACAAACCTAAAGACAGACGGACAAACCAGTCACGTTAGGGTTAGGGCTTGGGTTAGACAGGTAGTAAGACAGACAGACAGGCTGGCAGACAAGCAGGCAAACAGACCGACAGACATCTACATAGGAAGGAAGAGCCTAACTCATTGAGGGAAAGTGCTAAGACACCTCATGCTGCTAACCTGCCCGAACTGATATATAAACCGACTTCTAAAGCGCACAGCACGCGATGTACATGATGCGTATAGCTATACGTGCGCAAACAAACACACACACTTATCGATATATATATATATATATATCATATTCTAGTGGCCATAAATACGCCGCCTGTACAGCTGGTATACTTACAGTGGTATACTGCTTTCTAATTATATTCACAGATGTGTTTCATTACTGGAAGCACTAGTGCACCACCCAATCATTTCACGCCACTCAGAGCATTAGATATATTATACCAAATATATATATATATATATATATATGATATACATTTTTGATATATACATACGGGTGTATATGTATGTAGTGGATATATATTTATATATAATGATACTAGTTTATGGTATCTATCCCGTGTCGGTCTATGCACACACAGTAAGGCAGTAACAATCTAGATTGTAGGAAGGCGTATTAAATTTTTCCGCGTGACTAATGCCGCAAACAATGCGCTCAGTCCGTTTCACAGACTCTCCCACGTATACGCACGTCAGACGGTGACGTCACCTGCAGATTATATGGACAAATATGGACGACGCTGGGTTCTTGAGAGAACGAAACATCTGTGATGATGCCAGGAACACATTGAAGGGCTTTTCAGCAGACGTTATGGAAATATCATTGAACCAGTTAATTACCATCAATCCTTGTCGATGAATATTTCACAGGATATGCATGTTGCAAGTATGCATAAGTGTATATATATATATATGATTGATTATTTGACTGACTGACTGACTGACTGACTGACTGACTGACTGACTGACTGACTGACTGACTGACTGACTGACTGACTGACTGACTGACTGACTGACTGACTGACTGACTGACTGACTGACTGACTGACTGACTGACTGACTGACTGACTGACTGACTGACTGACTGACTGACTGACTGACTGACTGACTGACTGACTGACTGACTGACTGACTGACTGACTGACTGACTGACTGACTGACTGACTGACTGACTGACTGACTGACTGACTGACTGACTGACTGACTGACTGACTGACTGACTGACTGACTGACTGACTGACTGACTGACTGACTGACTGACTGACTGACTGACTGACTGACTGACTGACTGACTGACTGACTGACTGACTGACTGACTGACTGACTGACTGACTGACTGACTGACTGACTGACTGACTGACTGACTGACTGACTGACTGACTGACTGACTGACTGACTGACTGACTGACTGACTGACTGACTGACTGACTGACTGACTGACTGACTGACTGACTGACTGACTGACTGACTGACTGACTGACTGACTGACTGACTGACTGACTGACTGACTGACTGACTGACTGACTGACTGACTGACTGACTGACTGACTGACTGACTGACTGACTGACTGACTGACTGACTGACTGACTGACTGACTGACTGACTGACTGACTGACTGACTGACTGACTGACTGACTGACTGACTGACTGACTGACTGACTGACTGACTGACTGACTGACTGACTGACTGACTGACTGACTGACTGACTGACTGACTGACTGACTGACTGACTGACTGACTGACTGACTGACTGACTGACTGACTGACTGACTGACTGACTGACTGACTGACTGACTGACTGGATTTATGAATGTATGTATTTACGTAGGTGCGTTTATATGATAGGACGTCAAGGCACGGTTTAAGTTATCTATTTATCTAGCAAATACTTTGCACCATAGTCGGTCCAAGGACCCCGTCAATCTTTGCATCTCAATTACTGAATCATGACAGCGCCTTCAGGCAACTGAGCGATAGAAGCGTATTTGAAGTAGTTTATTGATCTTCTTGTTCTGCCAGATCAAGGACTTCTGTGACCCAACACCTTGCCTTCGCCTTCGTTGGCCCTCTTTGTGTAAAAACCTCACGAGCCCTTGTGAGATTTTATTCGAAGTTTCAGTCACATCTCTTGTTGCCTGTAGACTCCCTTATTTCTGTGGGGCTGTAACTCTGAGAGCGCTTCTGAATACCTAGTACTGTATTAAGCGCTTCAAAATTCTCAGATACGATGGTAACGCGTAATATAGCTGCCGATAAATGTTTTTGAGGCCTTCAATAAAAGCTTCATCACGAACTACTAATGCTCAGATACAGATCAATCAATCGTTCAATCAATAAGATTGATATAGCGCCCATTCAAATATCTACTCATGTAGGTCACTACAACAATCATAGCTCCGTCGCCGTTTGCACTCTGACTGCCTGTCTCAAGCCTAGATACAGGAGGAGGGCGACGCTAATGATCGTTGTTATCACACAAGTGTCGTTAAACTGTAACCACAACAGCCACAAAAGTCACCGAGATTCACTCGTAGACACGGAGAAGCAAAATAGAATGATAGGAACCTGAACAAAAGTCATGTCTGCGGCTACGACTCAGAAATCAATGGAGGACATACTCCAATCACCAACTCTAATCGTAGACCAGACATTTCTAGAGCACCACTTGAAAGCTAAGGGGTTAGGCACCTGGTAATTCGTGCTGAACAGAGTGAACACCCCAAATGCAAGACCCCTATCTCGAGAACAAGATGCATCAATCTAAGAACATAATGTAGGTGTAATGTTCTACACCACTGACCACCCAAGAAACATCTTCAGATCCGTTGGTCTGAAACGTTTAGCACCCATAGTGACCTACTTAAAAGACATTCTACATATCATACACAAAGACACGCCTACATATAAACATACATGCAAACATACATACATACATACATACATACATACAATGGCATACAAACATACGTACATACAAACATACATACATACATACATACATACATACATACATACATACATACATACAAATATACATACAATGGCATACAAACATACATACATACATACATACATACATACAATAATATAAACCTACATGCATATAACCATATATACATACATACATTGATACACATACACATATATTTACATGCATACATATCTAACAACACATATTCACATACATACATACATGCAGGCAGGCAAGCATGCAAACATACATTCATACATACACACAGTCATTTCCTTTGCTCCTTGACCGATGATGTACTCACTTTACCATTCAGTCGCTAGAGGGCCAAGTTGCAGCAGACATTTCGAACATTATACTTCGCCATCTTCTGTGCAAATCATTATAATTGCGCTATAAGAATTCTCTTACTTATCTTATATGCTATTATTAGAAGGCGTTGACTCACCTCTCAACTCAGCGTGGAGCACGACCGAATAGTTACTCCTACATTAGCCAATATGAACGAGAGGGTAGTCGAACCAACTCACAACCTAACTAACCGTCTCTACTGCATCGGCCAATAGTCTGCAGACGTCGCTTCTCGTATATGCAAATATAAACAATTCAACGGACAGACGAACGGACGGACCATGTACAACAGCGGCCCACACCGCAGCCAGAATACCCTCCCCAACACACAGCACCTATATATATATATATATATATATATATATATATATATATATATATATATATATATATATATATACACGCCAGACACACAGACACACACGCGCGCGCCCACCAATGCTATCTCTCGCTCGCCCTACTGATCTACCAGTTGAGGCCAGGGCTATTTGGCATAACACTAACAACTGCGTATATATATACATACATATAAACCTTTTGATATATAGCCATAAACATACTGACATGTTGAAAGCTTTGCAGCATATATATATACATGCAATTATATATAATATATATATATAATTATATATATAATTGCATGTATATATATTATACATACTGTATGGTATGAGTCTGTATATCTGATCTGATAAGCTGTTATGACGTGCTGATGTCTGTAATCAGCCTATGAACTAAAACACTGCGAGGGAATTTCACACGGAAAATTAATGCACTGCCTTAGGCAACAGAATGGAACAATAATTCGTATATATACACAATCTCTTGCGTGAACCATATAGTATATACATGTATATATATATATATATATAAATACCGGATTTGGGCCAGACCCATAAGCATTAGCTACTGCAACGTATACACTTAAATTTATATTTATACAAACTATAGTATACATGTCTGTATATATATATATATTATAACAAATAAAAATATATATGAATAATACAAACATGAAGCCCGTCATTATATATACATATATATATATTATATATACTGCATATGACCAGGTTTGTGATATGAATAGAACTGAATTACTTCTTAATGAGATGCTATTGGCTGCTGATGAGGATGTTGTTGGCGCAAAGGATGCCTGGCTCCGGTTGCTGCAGCTGCTCCCTTCTCATATATATATATATATATATATATATATATATATATATACCTACATGTATTCATATCCATATACATATGTTCATACATATACATATACACACATACGTATATACTCGATTCTGCTTTGGAATGAATTGGGTTACGTGGGATCATGAAAATAATACGTATGTAGACACATACGTATGTAGACACATAGACATATACATACACATACATTTACACATACACATGTTGTACTTATGCATTGCACATACATATATACATATGCAATTTATACACATAATTATACATATACAGCTTCCTTCTCTTTGTTGCAGTAGCCTCGTATTCGATCACTGCGTGGCTTATCCCCTTCCAAGATGAACGGCGACACAGCGTGATGGAGCGGCTGCTGGAGATGAGGGTCCAGATGATGGCGTTCTTAAAAGCAATTAAGTGCGCTACAAAAAGAACGTGCGCCGACCTCTTTGGAGGGAGAACAGCTGTTTTCTATTTAATCCTCGTGGACTAAACTTGAATTTAGGACGTTAGTAGCTTGGATCATGAATTAACCTAGAGCTAGAGCAAGTCGTATTGAGAACTCAACCACTTTTCTTCCTGTGACAGTGCCAGTCCCAAGACTGGGTGAAAGAAGAGGGCGATTATAATTATTTTTGTCGTCACACAGTGTTGTTAAACTCTGAAACTATTTAAACTGCTAGTTGGCCACTTCCGAAATCGAGTCTGCTCGATTCTGCTTTGGAATGAATTGGGTTACGTGGGATCATGAAAATAATACCCATGGGCAGCTCTTGGTTGGCCCAATTAGCTACATTGGTTAGGGCGTAGGATGCTTTTGAAATAGACGTTAATGACCTTTGTTGTCATTAAGACGTCTTTAATCCATCCATCCATTCGTCCGTCCGTCCGTCCGTCCAACACGGATCATATATAGGATTCATCTCAATATCTCACGTATATTTGTAATGCACAAGTACGAATCACGTGCATGCTCATCGCATTAGGGTGAGCTTCTCACGTGTGAGTATATCACACGTGAGTTCATTGCCGCGAGTGTATTATGTGTAGCTGCGAAACACGTTAATACATCACAACGGGTGTCATTATCTCACACCCGCGTAGCTCACATATAGGAGTGGATCAGTTTGTTTCTGTTAAACGACGCTCCTTCATAACATTAGTGTCAGTGTCACTCTCCTTCTTTCTCGTTGCTTGGGACTGGCATCACCATTAGCAGAGTTCACGAGTGTATCACACGCGGGTGTATGGTTCAAGACCTACGCAGGTGTGTAAGGCGACGAATATGTCCACTGTCGCTGTCTAGTTCCTATGTGTAGTAAATGCAATATTAATTTGGTATTATAAAAGGACACTGAGATGAGCATGATATGGCTATTATTACATCAGTGGATGAATTTCATATCACTTGTTTCTTCAAAAATGGTCTCACGTTGCATGCTATTGTTTTCAGTTTCCTTCCTCGACGTCATCATCTTCATCATCGTCATTGTAATCTTTATCATAATCGATATCGTCATCTTCGTCTCTTTATTCGTCATTATCTTTCTCTTCATTTCTCCTTCTCCCAGCTTTATTCGTCATTATCTTTCTCTTCATTTCTCCTTCTCCCAGCTTTATTCGTCATTATCTTTCTCTTCATTTCTCCTTCTCCCAGCTTTGTTCGTCATTATCTTTCTCTTCATTTCTCCTTCTTCCAGCTTTATTCGTCATTATCTTTCTCTTCATTCTGGATATTGAGTCTGATGTTCAATCTCAAGCGTCACCAGCCCTCAGACTCATTAAACTCATGGCTGACATCATTAGACACTGCTAGAACTCATGTATGTCCTTTTCAGATACACCTGTTCCGTAATAAAGGGTGTTTATTGATGGCTTCAGTGGTCAAAGTCCAGGTATTAATAAAAAGCGTTTAGACATGGCCACATATTTGTCACCAAGTCAACCAATACCTCGACAATACAATACCATATCCAATAGGCTCTTTATTCATAAAAGCAAATTACGTCACGATCATGTTATGACGTCATTTTTTGTACATATGATGATGATGATGATGATGATGATGATGATGATGATGATGATGACAACGGCGTCGACGACGACGGCGACAACGATGACGATGACGATGACAATGACGATGATAGTGATGATCATCCTAATGATGTTGACGATGACGATGACAATAGTGATGATGATGGCGTTGACGATGACGACGGCGATGATGATGAATTCTCTGCCTGCAGGCAGGTCCGTTACGAGAATTTTTATGCGTGGAATAGCGGAGAGCACTACGTCCCTGCACCACCGTGGTAGAGCAACAGAACTTTTGTATATAGACAATAGATACGCACATTTTGTATGCCTATGCATGTAATGGGGTCTGTATGGGGTAACTCTATCTTGTCGCCAGCATAAAAAAAGATTCCTATATTATAATCAGTAATTATCTTTGTGCGTTCATACTTCGCGTGTCCAAAAAGACTGCAGGTATACACTGGCTATTGAATCTTGAGCTGCCAGACATTCAGACTGTGCAACACGCTGCAAGATAAGTCATCACGGTCAACACAAACTGGTACCATGAGCGAAATTCCAGACTGAAGTGCCCCAGATTGTTGAGCACAAACCGAGAGTGGTCATTAATGGCATAAACGGCGGCCGAGAAAATATAATAATTAGGCTAGTTGGAGTGACCGATACAGCAACCGGAAAACCAGCAATGATGGTCACGCAAGAGGTCATTGCATAATTGCGTAACGCTAAAAATGGTCGTTTTTATCTGACCACACACTCACCCTGTTGCGCATCGTAACGTTGCCGTAGGCCCTCACACCCTCGCCACAGCGTTACGTATTTAGCATTAACAAAACTCAGTGTGGTTTTGCTTGCGACTAATACAGTCTATATGCCTACTTTCCAGGTCTCGCTATGTAATTGCACAATGACATTTTATGCGATTCATTTTATTTTCATTTTAAGAAGTTCGTCAAAGTGAGATAGCGAATTGCATTTGTCAAAAATGCATTCCTTAGTTTAGAGCAATAGGCCTACTTATAATTGCTTGTTTTAGTTTCTTATAAAACGCATTCATAATTTATTGTCAGGTTTAAATTACAATCATTGGCAGATTAGATTTAAATTTGTCGTCAGCTAATCTTGGTGAACGACCTTTTCGACCTTTACTTCTTAAATTTTTTACACAAGCGTCCATGCACTTCGTTTTTTGCACTTTAAGTAATGCAGACAGACAACGAGAGAGAATGAAGTAA
>OY365818.1:6089837-6148994 GCA_959347315.1 Bimastos eiseni
TCTGGCCCTGTTAACGGTCCTAGACATTAAATTGATTTAAAAAATTTAAGGCATCAGAAGGCATCACCTCAAACACACGATGCCTAGAAGCCAGATAAAGCAAGTTTCTTCCTATCAAGCATTCTAGTACAGTACATGCACCATTCAACCTTCCTATGTTAGATGTTGTGGTATCAGAACACATTCCCACAACACAAGACTCACAATGCCAAAACTGTAGCTGTTCAAGTACTACACTGTCTGCTGCAGTTCCTGCTTCTGATCCATGTGATAGCAGCTCTTCAGTAAATTTTCTATTTACGATGGACTTATTCTCAATGAAAATAGATTTGTACTGCAAAGAAATTCAAAATAAAGTATTTTTTTGATGAAAAACATTAGTAATAATCAGGACATCATGTGATGCACTTTATGATATTTTAGAGCCCTTTGGGGGACCCCTAAATGTTGTTTCCAAAAATTGAAACTTTTTCTGATAAATTATTTGCTATCAAGGAAACTTTTTGTCAGGTGAGACTTTTAAATTTCAAAAGTGACCACTTTATGGGACACCCTGCACACACTGAACGTTACGGGCTGACCGCTCTAACCGATCGGCCACTGTGCCACACCAATAAAAACGCACGCAGTGAAGAGGAGGGTTTACAATTTCGCAGCGATTGTGCATACTGGTGAGTATGGTGGGGGCCCTGCGGGAGGGTAGAGGTCCAAAAAATATATACGTACCCAAATATAATTGTCTAATTACGACGTTCGCAATACGGAATACTAAAATCAGAACTGTAAACCCAATTACAGACTATACTTCTGCCTGGTCAATTTTATGTAATAGTAAAACGTTAACATGCAAGTGTTGCTAGTGTTTTATTCCCTCACAACAGTCAACAAATTTAAGCTGTTAAGTATGATGCTTAAAGAAATAAATAGCCTGTGGTAAATTCAATGTCTTATAGCTGCCTTTAGTTAATTAACCTTTGCGACTGGGAGGGGATAGAGCTAAGATGTACGTACGCATGGGGAGAGGACCACGAAATGTACGCGGTACAACAGAGGGTAGCGGCGTCAAAAAAATCCGATTTTTTGCCTACGTAGTATATGGATGGGCCCTAAGGTGGCGACCTAGATCTGAAACAAAACTGAAGCCAGCTGTATTAATGGAGGTCCAGCGTTTCCACGGCCAGTGTGATTAAAGCGTATGTAACGTGATTTGATTTGTTGCAATGTAACGTAAGCTAACATGTGTATTGAACTATTGATAGGCTTAATAGTCCTATGACATTCAGTCCACTCTCAGACCCGTCGCCCATCGCTTCTCCCTTTTCGGTTGGCCAATGCCGTAAGGTACGGTTCTAGGACATTTGATCACTAGACAGTTGATCAACGGACGATCGGTCACCAGACGATTGATCACTGTTGCTGTCAATTCTTACAGAGATTTATATGTGCACATTGATCGCTTTAATTAATAAGATAGAAAGAGTGCTGTCGTATTGACCGCTATAAAGGATAAAAATCACCAAACGTTAAGGCCCATAGCAGTCTCTTAAAGTATATAAATATGTGATAAATCGTCCGGTGATCAATCGTCCGGTGATCAATCGTCCGGTGATCAACCGGCCACATACCGTAAGGTACGACGGTGAAAGTGCATCGATCAATCCATCGCCGTTGCGACCCACCCCAGACTTTTATCCTCTAAGGAATGATGGTTATATCTGACCAATTCCAATTCGAACGGAGCTACCCTTGTGGCTCCTTGATTGTTGGGGACGCAGCTTTCGATGGAGCGCGTTGTACCAGGTCATTGAGACCCTGCAGGGTGACATTCGGTCGAACCCCATCGGGGCGGACAATCCGTGCTTGCACCTGGCCTTGACAGGAGCCGGAAGGGCACGTACGTTGTACGTGGCTCGCATACGTTTGCTCCCAACGGCACACCCTCCAACACCTTGTCGCTCAGCTTCAGCCCGCGGGAAGTAATGGGCAAAAGACACCAGCTTTTTGGGTATAGACAGAGCTCTCCATCATGATCATCTTAATCATGGTAAACGTCATTAGCATCATCATCATCATCATCATCATCATCATCATCATCATCATCATCACCGCCGCCACCACCAAGTCATTTTCACCGTGTCAGCGTTTACCTATACTAAGCCAGTCGCACTTCGCATTGCCTCCTCTTTCTATTTTGTCCTTTCTTCTTTCGATCCTTTCTTTCGTCAGTCCGTCGATCCGTTTGTCATCATCGTCATCATCGATGTCGTCATCGTAATTATCACCACCTCCACCACCATCCCCCACATCATCTTCATCATCATCGTATCTTGAACTGATTAACGCACGCGCGTACCAAAGCCGCCATCTTCCTCAACCCAGGTGTACCAGTAATCAGCATTATATTAAATATTTATGTATCATGAACAGTATCGTCACTTCTCTCTCGCAGCGCATTAAATCGATCGATAGTGACACTGAGAAGCGGTCCAACCACACCGCTACCACTGCTGTGGCAAGACGGCCCGATCTAGCAGTCTGGCAGAGCGGGAACAATCCAACATCACCCGGACCAGTAGGAACCACCTTCGGTCGCGAAAATCAACGGAAATCCGAAATTACTAACTTTCCCACCTTACGTTCGTTTTAAGTGAAAGCTTGAAAAAAGTTCAGTTATACTTCAATTGCTGCGTATTTTTATAGCAGAATCTGTGTCCTAGCGAGTCACGTAATCGAATGTGAAATTGCTGTTGAAAATCGGGAAATAGAGATGTTTCCGAAATACGTCATCACCTTCAAAGGTCTGCCTTCTAGTTTCTTATCGAAGCATCGTAAACAGGTTTACTCACGGAATGGAATGTTTTTAATGCAGGTAACATAAAGATGGTTTAGAGCAGTGCTTCGCAATGAAAACGAAGCCATTCCAGCCTTTCAAATCGATGGAATAAACTTGATTTCTCTCTCTTTCCATTCAAATGAAATTCCACTTACGATTTAAAACGTTTGCTCAGCTGGCTTAAAATTTTAAATTCAGATGGCAATCAAAACATTCCGAACGGGAATAGTCGAGCTCTACGTTGAATCCACTGCATTACAGAACCAAATCCATGCGATTCTTACTACACTTGGTGCGATTGTGACCTCGACAGCGAGGCGGCTAGTGGTTCCTTGGTGACGTCCGCAACGGCGTCATCGCTGGACCGGCGGAGGGAGGTTTGCGGAAGTGCAGCAGCCGAGAATGGACGTGCGGAGGGAGTCCAGCGGGAGAGCAGCAGGCGTGGATAAGCCTTGGCATCTCATCAGCATAATTGTCTGGCCACCGCTCGACGTCGCCCAGCCGTTGACTATCAGCCCTCTACAACGATTCGACATATTTCCGACCATATGGAAAATCGCGAAGTCGCCAGATTGAAGCAAACACCTGTGTGACGAGTTCTAGGACCAGTTTTTCCTACATACATGACGTGGAGCACACGAGAGAACCAACGCTCCTAGGATTCGATTCCTAGCAAAAGGCCGGCAAAGCAGTTCAGAGATCGAATCTGCCATCGAGGAAAAGCAGATAAAGGCCGGCGGAGAAGGAATTTAGGAAGAAAACTTGGAAGATGTCGAGGCTGCCATCTCTGTTGACGTTGGCCGTCATCCTCGTGATGCGATGGGCTGCTGAGGTTGCCGATGGCAGCAATGACGTCATGACGAACCACTGGCACGTCCATCTCAAGGACGAACTGGGTGAGGGAGCGGCGAAACTGGTCGCCAAAAGAAACGGATTCTCTTATATCGCACCGGTAGGAACTGTTCTGGGTGACCCCATGTCAGTCTGTGTCCGGTTGGTTTCTTTGCTTCGTTTGTCTCTCTGTCTGTCCTCGACTGTGTCTATGACTATGCCTCTGTCTTTGACTATGACTATGACTCTGCCTCCGTCTCTGTATTTGTTTCTGTCTCTGTGTCTCTGTGTCTCTCTCTTTCTTTTTCTCTCTCCCTGTCTCTCTCTGTCTCTCTCTGTCTCTCTCTCTGTCTCTGTCTCTGTCTCTCTGTCTCTCTCTCGCTCTCTCTCTTAGCATCATTTGTCTTTGTTTCTCCATATCCATGCTTATTTCTGTTAAAAGTGATCTCTTCATCATTCTCTCTCGATATGTCTCTCTCTGTCCGTGTTTCTCTATCTGTCTCTCTGCCCTTCTGCCTCCCTGTCTCAGTCCCTCTTTCTGTCTCATTCTGTCTCTCTGCCTCTGTCTCTCTGTCTTTGCTTCTGTCTCCGTCTCCGTCTCTGAGGTATATCTGTCGAAAACACTTTCTACATATGTAGAGACATAATCACTATCATCATCATCATCATCATCATCGTCATCGTCATCGTCATCGTCATCGTCATCATCAACGTCATCGTCGTGGTCGTCGTGGTCGTCGTGGTCGTCGTGTTCGTCGTGTTCGTCGTCGTCATCATCGTCATCATCATCATCACAATCACTACCATCATCATCGTTAGTTTTTGACATCTTCCGTTTCACGGCGACGGGTACGAGTATACGACCTCTGCACCAACAGATCGTTTACCAATTCCGTTTTTCTTACTCGCATTTGATCGATCTGTTCATTTATCTTCGTTAATTAATATGGTTTTCATTCGCAACAGTTAACGTCTTCTTTTGCTTCCATTTCTTCTCATTTCGTGCAGTTAGATTGACTCAACTCTTCCTCCTCCTCTTCCTCCTCCTCCTCCTCCTCCTCCTCTTCTTCTTCCTCTTCTTCCTCGTCCTCCTCCTTCTCCTGCTGTTACCTTGCCTAAGTGCAAGGCAGTCGAGTGCACCTATACCACGGAGTTCACGACCTGGTTACACACAAAATAGTCAAACAACTTTCGTGATCTCTGCTTCATACAATCTACTCTACTCTACTCTGCTCCGCTCTGCTGAACTCTATCCAGCTTTACTCTACACTACTCTACTCTGCCCTGCTTTGTTCTGCCCTATCCAGGGTAGATATAGATGGTGAATGTAGAGAAGATAATAATATCATAACGACTATCTGTAGATGACTATGGCGCCATCTAGTACTCTACACTTTACTCTACATTACTCTACTCTTTCATGCTCTACTCTACTCTACTCCAGTCTAACCCAAGGAATCTATGTTTGAGGAACATATCCGTGTACACGTTCACTCTTAAACATAGATGTCGCCATAAATTTAAAAAACATTGCTTCTAAATGAAAGTATCATGTTTTTAACCTTCAAAAGCATTTTTTCATTTTGCTGACATAGTGATTTGTCAATTTTCTTCATAGCTAAATGTTAATGAATCTACTTTTTTCGTCAGTTAGATGTGATAATTTTTGGTCCCCGATCATCGCCGAAAAACTAGTGACACGACTTGATGTAGAGACTATCCAGTCCTGCGTATTATAGATCCTTGAGTGTCTCATGTAATCTAATAATCAAATCTGTGGATGTGCGATTGTCTAGAGTTTGAGCTGTCAATCGAGGTAAAAATCAAATCAAAAATAGAAAGATATTTCCAGATACGTCTGGGGTAAAACTGCCCACTATAGCTAGCGGACTCGGCTGTAAATAGCTACCATATGAACAAACATTGCCAGCGGGAAGATTGGGGAGTGAACTGGAAAACTAAGACCTTTCCAGCATTAACTCTTATTGTAATCAATTATTGGAGCTGTGTTCGTGTTCTTCTGACTCTTTGATGCATGTTGACTTTAACATCAGGTAGATTAGCACAGGAATCGCCTCTGAGTAGAAGCCTTGAAGGGGCGCTACAGAAATGGATGTAGTAAAACAAAGTAGTATAGAGGGTTGAAAAAATGAAATCGCTTCTGATTCTTGATGTATTGTGTTTAAGTATTTATGGAGCGCTTCTAGTAGGGTGAACCGTTCAGAAGCAGTGCCTTGATCAAGGCCCCGCGAGAAGAAGTAGGTCTTGGGAAAAACAAAAGAGGATGAGAGACTGCCAGATAGGATTTTAGAGCAAACAGAAGGAGAAAGCGCATTCCACAGAGAAGGACCAAATGAACCAAAGGATCGAGACTGAGCCATAGCTGTTTTAGTTCGTGGATCCAAGAGGTCAAGTCTATTGAGCGAGCGATGAGGACGGAGGTTAGTTTAAGGAACGGCAGCTGTGTTTTAATCTCATCAGACGATTTCTACAGTCCTGTCATAATAATTTGCAAAAGCATTAATCAATGACCCACCAAAGTCGGTTCATTATCCACTATAACTATTAATAGGTTGTTTCTATTGTGCATATTTATAATCAGTCATATCATATGAAGCACTGAATTCTGTTGGTATTTACTGCATTTCAACGTCACATCCAGTCTCTTTCAATCATCGTCAAGTCATTCGCCATCCCAATTTATATTCAAAACTATAATTGTTTCATATCTTACTCTTCTTGCTCTCTACCTTCTAACGGCTACTCTGCCCCACCTTCTCTCTCTCTCTCTCTCTCTCTCTCTCTCTCTCTCTCTTTCTCTCTCTCTCTCTCTCTCTCTGTCTCTCTGTCTCTCTGTCTCTCTCTTACACACTGGCAATTGAACTCGGATCTCCTTCTGACCACCCTTCTAAGTCGACGCAGCACTCGTGAATGAGCTAGTGCCCTGCGCTTATCTTTCTCGAATGGCGCTTTAGATTAAGATTGTAAATAGTCGCTACTATTAAGTTTATGCCTTGCCGTATTTAAATGTTATTTGGTTTACCGGGGTCATTAATTTATTTCTGTTCATTCATTATGTTTTACGTCAATTCATTCGTTAATTAAATGATTGATTGGGTCGATTGATTGATTAATTGATTGATTGACTGACTGACTGAATGATTGGCTGACTCACTGACTAACTGACTGATTGATCGCTTGGATTAGTTTTGATTAATTGATTGATTATTTGATTGATTATTTGATTAATTATTTGATTGATTATTTGATTGATTATTTGATTGATTATTTGATTGATTATTTGATTGATTATTTGATTGATTGATTTACTGATTGATTTAATGATTTAATTCGTTAGTCTGTCTGTGTGTTGTGTAGGTGTTGGGCTCTAAGCGTGAATTTCATTTCATCCATAAATTGGTTCCTCACAGCAGAATGAGGCGAAGCGTCGCTCACACACGGCAGCTGAAGATGGATCCATTGGTAAGCAGAGGAAGGCAGTGATGACCGTCTGTCTCTGCATTGTTTTAGCAGCAGCAGGACCAATTGATGCTGATGGAAATTCGCACCCAGATCGACAGTTAGAAATCCAATGCGTGCACATATTACGGTGAAATGCCGGCGGTATTCTCCTGGGAGAAATAATTCAGGAATTAAATTTCTGATGTGACCCCGTCTGCTTGCCTCTGTAGTTGTGTCTCTCTGACTGTCTGTGTAGTTGTGTCTGTCTGACTGTCTGTTCGTGCATCGTTCGTTTTTCCTCTCTGTTTTATGCTCTCATTGATACTTTTTCAGGTCACTCTCCCTCTTCATCTACCTGTCCCTCTCCCTCTCCCTCTACTTCTCTCTCTCTCATTCTTTCCTTCCCCTCTCTCTGGCTGCTTCTCATCACTCCCGCTGTCTCTTTCTGTCTGCCTGTCTTCAGTCTGTCTGTCTGTCTGTCTCTCTCTCTCTCTCACCCACTCCATCTATCTATCGTTCATCCATTCACTCATTACTCCATACAACCATCCATCAATCAATCCATCCATCTATCCGTTTATCCATTCATCCGTTCATCTATCTATTCATTTATCTATCTATCTATCTTACCATCTCTCTCTATGTCTCCGTATATTATGTTGCTGCTTTTCCTTTTCTTTCCCTTAAAATTGTCTTTCTGTCTCAACAATTTTCTTTCTTTCGTTTATTCAAATCACTTTCTTTCATGCAAATCTGATATTTTGATACCCATAACCCATTCTCTTTTTACCCGTCTCTTTCTCTGTCTCATTGCCTCTGTGGCTCTGCCTACCCTATTATAGTGGTTCACTCTGAGTGCCTTATGTCCTGGGTGCGCCATGTGATAGACATAAACACGGAACAAAACCGTCGATCAATATTTAATATCGCTTATGAGCAAAAGCGCCACCTCTCGTTCAGGAACTGTTTCACCGGACGCGTGAACTCACTCAGACGCCGCTGCAGTGCAAATACAATCTAGAATTTATGTAGCGCCGTTGCTCGACCGAACAACTGAGAACCATTAGACAGATTGGCTGGAATAGACACGCATGTGTTTGTACATTGCCATTTTTATAGCGCAGGATATTTATATATGACGCAGTGGTAAGAGTGGTTTGAACGAGCGCCTTGCTAATCGAAGATGGCGGATTCGAGTTTTCTCAGAGATAGTTACCGTGTAGGGACCTTCAGCAAGTCCAATTGCTCAGCCCCATTGATTGCTGCTTGGTCGTTAAATAGTAGCGCTAGAGAAGTCCGTAATGACAAAAAATAGGCAGTCAAGGCCAATGCGTCGTCGTTATTGTTGTTAGCGGATAAACAGTACAGTTAACAGTACAATGGACAATACAATAAACAGTAAAGTAAACAATCCAATAAACAGTACAATAAACAGTAAAGTAAACAATGCAATAAACAATAAAGTAAACAGTGCAATAAACAGTGCAAGAAACTGTACAATGGACAGTAAAGTAAACAATACAATAAAATGTACAATAGACGATACAATAAACAGTACAATAAACTGCAGCGTAAATCGTACAACAAACAGTACAATAGACAATACAATATAGACAGTACAATGCAGTACAATAAGCGCCAAGACAATATCACAACACAAGAAATTACAATACCTATATCGGCTCAACTATTCAGTTGGTTATAACCTTTCTAAGCTGGACGAAATCAATACTGGCTTCTGCATAATAAAACAAGTCATTGTGAGATTCCTTAGGGCAGGCAGGCAGCATGCGTTGGCCTTTCGATTGCAGGAGACTGCACGGAAATATAATGTTCAGTGGACTCTGTTTATATATGTGACGCGTGATGAGCTTCTAAACGGTTGGATAGTTCAGTATTGATTCGCTTAATTCAAGGGATTCTATTTGTAAAGGATTCTATTCTTTGCTGAAACAGAAGAAGTCATTCGCTAGCAAACATCGCATGCATTGCCGACAGATTGTCATCAATCCAACGTTTGCGACAATCTGTGTGCTATTCTTGCTATAGAAAGAGACAGACAGATAGCTATAGACAGGCAGACAGACAGACAGGCAGGCAACCAGATAGGCAGACAGACATACACAAAAGCAGACTCATAGACAGAGAAATGAAGAAGAAGATGACGATGATGATACGAAGAGAAGGACGCAGTCTTGGCGTTCCATGACATGCTCTAATAACAACTAGACGCAGAACATTACCTAGACAGACAAATAGACAGATCACGTACAATCAGCCACACAAATAGAGAGAGAAGCAGACAGACAAGCAAAGAGACGTTGATCAGGAGACCCATTCACAGAGGCAAATAAAGGGAGTTAAAGACGGCAAAGGAGTATATATAGAGCGTGGGAATAAATAGTAGCCTTTCCCTTTTTGATGACGTCGTACGCGTTAGAAGCACGTACGTCACCAAATGTCCCTATGTGACCTCCTTCTGTCCTCAGCCAGAGCAAACAACAGCATCACTTACATTGGCGACGCGTAGTAATAGCAACCGCGTCAAGCGTTGGCGACCTTCGGAAATTGACGAGCTGCTTCGAGTGGGTGACTAGAAAGGAAAGCGTGGGAGGAAAACGAGAGGAGAGACATAAGTAGGAGAAGAGAGAAAGCAGGAAAGAACGGAAGAAGTGGGATGAGGAATGTGATGGAAAAGACAATTAAGGAGAAAGGAGGAAGAAGGTAAGAGAGTGTGAGGAATAGGAAAGGAAAGACGTTATTAGGTGAATGGAGTATAGAGGCAAGAATGGAAGAAGTTGGAGGAACATGATTATATGAGAGAAAATACAAGATTAGGAAAAGAAAGAAACAAGATTGAACGGGAGGAAAGAGTGGAAGGAATAGAAGAGAAAGACATAGGTTGGATAATAGAGGAAGCAGGACAAGAGTGTATGACTGGGCAGAAGAGAGGCGGGAAAAGAAGGGGAGGAAGATAAAAGACGGAAGAGGAGTGGGAAGAAGAAACCTAGCAGGAATAGAGCCGTTGCTGCTGCAACGGTAATTGAATGATCGGCCAACGCTTGCCTTCCCGATCTAAGGTCAACAACCGTTAACAGATCTACAACAAGAGCAAATACACTCAAGGGTCAAGACCAGGGAAAGGACAATCGCATCAGTTCTCGCACGGAGATCACGCATGTCTGTGTCTCAACCACACAACCGGTCTGCCTCGATGCCCACAAGGTCGACCTACGTGCTTACCTGCGTACCCGCAAACCTATCTGCTTGATCTGTCGGTCAGTCAAAAGAAACTGGCAGACGAATAGAAAGATAGGCACCGAAGGATTTGTCTGTCTGTCCGTAAATTTCTGCGAGAAAATTGTCCGTCTTCTGAAGAAGACCCACAGACAGACAGACAGACAGACAGACAGACAGACAGACAGACAGACAGACAGACAGACGAACATACAGACACACATGTACACAGACAGACAGGCACTGGCAGGCAGATAGACATACTTCTTCAACCGCAAATTGATTGCAAATTGAGTGTAATCGGGTTTGAGACGCTGCTCTGGGCCACAGTGACGACCGCAGGGTTAACCCGTTTAAGCAGGACTCTGTAATACTTCGTTTACGTCTTAATCCATCAACTGCGACTTCAGAAGAAAACGCAAAGGCGGAAGATGCATACACGTCTCATGCTGTCTGTCCGTCCGTCTGTCCGTCCGTCTGTCTCTCCGTCTGTCTGTCCGTCTGTTTATGTGTGTATGTGTCTGTCGCTCACTCTCAATTTAATCTCTTCATCTCTCACGCTTTTCATGACCACGAGAAAGATGCAGAAGAAACTGCTTCTCAAATGCATCGGTGGTCATAATAGTGGAGAAAATGTTTGGCTTTTCTATATATGCTGGCGTCCCCTAGAGTGGGATTGGGAAGTAAGAACTAAGTTTTCTAAACAATTACTATTAGTCCCATTGCCAAACTAGGCCTACTGTTAAACTACCAATCCACTATTAAACGCTGTTAAATGCTAGGTCTAAATCTTGGGCAGCGCAGTAGGAGAAGTAATCCAGATTTATTATAATTATGTAATGGAATGGGGGAGTTATGGTCAGAGGGTTATGACCTAAGGGGTAATGTCCGGGGGTAGTGTCTGGGAGGTAATGTCCTAGACCCAGACGGGACCTACATATCTCGTTTCTCTTTCCTTCAGGTGGAAACGGCGGTGCAACAGGCTGGATTCGAGAGGCGGAAGAGAGGATACAAACATATACGAGGCATTCCAGTCGCTGATGTCACTGATCATAGCAACAAAGCGCGTACCGACAGCGTACCAAATGATCCGCTATACCCGAAACAGTGGTATATTGTAAGCACAATTATCGGTTACGTCACACAATAGAAATGGCTTTATGGAGACATAATTATACAGGAACCCATCATCGCTTTCTAATTTCGACACTTTTATAGCGCTATTATGAAGGAAGCGAAGGGAGGCAATGGGAGGAAGGCAAAGGAAGGGCTGGAAAGGAAAGGGAAAGGAGGCATGGAATTAGAAGCGCGAAAAGGAATGGGAAAAGAAGAAAGGCAGATGAATGGAGGCAATTGGAAGGAGACAAGGAAAGGAAGGTAAAGGAGGTAAGGGAGAAGAAATAAAGGCAAGGAAAGGGAGGCAATGGAAAGGGAGAAAGGTAACGGAGGCAAGGGGAGGTGAGGAATGAGAGGAAAAGGTGGCAACGGAAAGGGTAGTCATATGAGGAAAAGTGAACACGTGTGCTATTTCGAACACTGCATTTTCTGATTTTCCGGACGTCGTAACTGATCTTTTTGCGGTTGCTGTAGAATAACACTGGCCAGGCAGGAGGTGTTCCAAAGCTCGACCTGAACGTAGAGCCAGCCTGGGCTCTGGGATTCACGGGAAAGGGAGTGACAACAGCCATCATGGACGACGGGATTGACTACATGCACCCAGATCTGTACGACAACTATGTGAGTACGATGACGGTGACTTGTGTTACGATGAATCACTAATTACACCTGTTATATTTTGCATAGGCCTTGATTTCATTTCCTACATGAGGTGTAACCTGGCCCCAGCAATTGGATACAAGAGGGAGTTGACCTTCTCTTTTCAACGACACTCTGGAAACGTCAAACTTCACAACGACATCGCATTCTGAAGGACCTTTTCGGACATAATATCTATTACAACATCAGTCCAGAATTTGTGTCATTTGCTTCAGCCTCCAGCCATAGTTTGGGCCACCTGTTGATCCATTATACTCCGGTGTAACAAACATTATTTTTATTTGTGCAGAATGCAGAAGCCAGTTACGACTTCAGTAGCAACGATCCGTTTCCTTATCCACGCTACACGGATGACTGGTTCAACAGGTGAGCTTATAAGTACACCTATGAGAACACCTATGCTTGTGCACGTGTTTCAGCGCTATGACAAGCATTAGGGCCTATATCATCTACAGCTACAGTGCGTTCCGGAGATGAGAGTCGGCGACTACTCAGACGCCCGAGCATTGCCCATCCTGCTTAATGCCGAGCATTGCCCATCCTGCTTAATGCCGAGCATTGCCCATCCTGCTTAATGCCGAGCATTGCCCATCCTGCTTAATGCCGAGCATTGCCCATCCTGCTTAATGCCGAGCATTGCCCATCCTGCTTAATGCCGAGCATTGCCCATCCTGCTTAATGCCGAGCATTGCCCATCCTGCTTAATGCCGAGCATTGCCCATCCTGCTTAATGCCGAGCATTGCCCATCCTGCTTAATGCCGAGCATTGCCCATCCTGCTTAATGCCGAGCATTGCCCATCCTGCTTAATGCCTGTGGGTGGACGAGGAGGGCGACGCTGATTGTTTTCGTTGCTACGCGTTATATTGTATTGTATTTTATTGGCGACATTGGGTAGTGTCGTTGAACTGCAAATACTACTGTTATAGCGCATAACTCATTGATAATCATAAGAAATAAGGCACTAAAGGTCAGCAAAGGTCAGCATAGGTCAGATGAGTTCAGTTAAGTTCAGTTAGGTAAAGGAAATGGCGATGAAATAGATGGAAGAAGGGAAGAAGTAGAAGAGAGCCAGAGAGGAAGAGGGTAAGGGAGAAAGCAAAAGAAGAAAAGGGTAAGGGACGGGTACATATAGCAGGCAAGGTTTCATCCAAGAATGAGCAACAGAAGGATTTCACCCTGAAGGGATATACGTTCCCAATTTAGCATGCTGATACTTTGCCTGGGGTGGGATTGTATACCGGCTACCGTGTTTTTTGTAGTCACGGGACACGTTGCGCTGGAGAGATCTCAGCCAAGAGAGACAATGATATCTGTGGAGTTGGAGTTGCTTATGGGTCGAGAGTAGCAGGTAACGTTGTTGTCTTCTATCTTCGTCACCTCTGATTTTATCTTGCTGTCATTGTTTGATCGTCCACTTCTAAATCTCATTTTCTCCACTTCCTTTTACTTCTGCTGGTTACTCTTCTATTGTTTCTTCCGCATTCTCATCTCTCTTCTCCTCTTCATCCTCCTATTTTCCTCTTCATTTTCTTCTCTTCCCCTTCTCCTCCTCTCCTTCACCTCTCTCTCTTTCTGCTCCTCCTCGTCTTTCTGCTCCAGAACTTCCTCCAATTTTCTCCTTCTTATCTTCCTCATCCTTCTTCTGATTTACACTGATGTTCACCGATCCAGTTCTAAAATTCACTAATACATTCTTCGTCACCAGCTTACACCACATTACACCACTGTTGCCCAGAGACTCTGAACATCCATGCCATCTGTCAGCTGTCGACAGGCATCCGTTAACTGTTTCTTCGCCTGTGGGTGGGTCAGCCACTAGCGACTCTTTCAGCTTACTGTGCACTGTTTTGCCAACTGATGTTATATATTCGCCAGTAAGGACATTCGATAATGATGACGATAATTCATTGCAACCAAACAGCAGCAGCATATAGGCTAACTCATTGTAGAGTAGGACTTGGCCTACACTATTCTGTTACGGGGGTATCCATAATATACACAAATTCAACCGGGAATTACAGGGCTCCATGTAACGGAAAATCAATAAAGAAATTTTCTGTGATCATCTATGCTTCTGTCATAATTTCCTACATTTGCGCAGATTTTGAAAGCGCATTCAAACAACATCTGATTCGAGAAGTTCTTGTTGTACCACAAGCAACAAATATGCAACAATTTCGACTGATATCCATGAAATAAATAACTTCAGTAACTTTTCCTGGAATTAGTTTTAAATGGTCTTACATTACACTACTACACGCACCACTTCTAACCACCACACATCACTACAATGCAATTAAATGCGACACAATGCAATTCAATGCGATGCCATTTACGTGTGTCATGCTTGCTAGGTTTGCGCATGCTTGATCAGCCGTACATGACGGACCTGATCGAAGCGAACTCGATGGGTCATATGCCACAGGCGATCCACATCTACAGCGCCAGTTGGGGACCAACGGACGACGGAAAGACCGTCGATGGACCACGCAATGCCACCATGAGAGCCATCGTCAAGGGAGTCAACGAGGTCAGTCTAGTCTACTACACAGTAGCTCCATCGATATTATGAATGGCATCGTCTCATCTTCAATCATCTTTTACTACGCGCTGGTCACATTAAGTTGCTTTAGGCTACATTTGGAAACTATTGGTGGCGTTGCGATACTTTTGAATTCGTTATAACAGGTTTGGATACGTTATAATATTTTCAGAAGCGTTAAAGTACTTTTGGATACGTTGGAATACTGTTGGATGCATTAAAATACTTTTGGACATGTTAGAATACTTTGGATACGTTCTAATACTTTTTGATATGTTCTAATACTTTTGGATACATTACTTTGGACACATTATAACACATTTGGAGACGTCAGAATATTTTTGGATACATTAAAATATTATTGAAAACATTAGAATACTTTTGGATACTTTTGGATAACATTCGATACGGCATTATACTGTTTGATGCGTTCGGACACTTTTGGATACAATAGGATACTTTGGAAACGTTAGGATACGGTAGAATAGTTAAGGATACGTGAGGATGCTTTAGGATGTTTCTACAAAGACGCTTGCATACATGCATATATACACATACATACATGCATATATACACATACATACATGCATATATACACAGACATACATGCATATATACACATACATCCATGGATATATACACATACATCCATGGATATATATACACATACATTCATGGATATATACACATACATACATGGATATATACACATACATCCATGGATATATATGCACATACATACATGGATATATACACATACATCCATGGATATATGCACATACATCCATGGATACATGACGTTCACACATCCGCAATCCACAAGCATGCCTGAATACATATTGACGTTGCGTAGGGTCGCAATGGTCTGGGTTCGATCTACGTCTGGGCTTCTGGTGACGGTGGTCCCAATGACGATTGCAACTGTGATGGTTACGCTGCCAGCATGTGGACTATCTCCATCAACTCAGCTACGAACGATGGACAGACGGCCAGCTACGACGAGAGCTGTTCTTCAACCCTCGCATCCACCTTCAGCAACGGAAAGAGCGGCAACCAGGATGCAGGCGTTGTAAGTAGCACACAGGCGCCATATAAATGCTCGCTTCCACACGCATGCACAGGCATACATCGTGTGCATGCGTGCATGAATGGAAATGTATGTAAGAGCGTAGGTATCAGGAAGTCGGGGACAACATGTACACGTACGCACACAGTCATAGCCACTCAATATACATGTAAGGGTTGCAAGCCTATATTTTTGCTAAAGTATAATTTTTGACTGAACAAGTTTCTGGAAGAACGCTATAGTATACAAGTCTGAATGAATGAATCAATCAATCAGTCAATCAATCAATCAATGAAAGAACAATCGAATGAATGAAAGAGCGAACGAACGAACAAATGAATTAATGAATTAATAAATTAATAACCTCATGACGTGACGTTTAGCATTTAACACACACAACCATAACAGGCCATAGGTAATGAAACATAATCGGTGGGCTTACAATAAATAGCCCTATTCGATACTGACATTATAAAATGATTGCATTTACGATGATGGTCGTATTGCTCAAATTGATGTGCACTAACGTGTCATTGATGTTCTCAGGCGACGACCGACTTGTACGGACTCTGCACCACAAGACATTCTGGCACATCCGCCGCTGCTCCTGAGGCAGCTGCCGTCTTTGCTTTAGCACTGGAGGCCAAGTAAGTGCCATCTCAGCCTTCGCAGCCAACATCCTTTGGCTCTAGCATCCGCTTGATTTGGTGGAATGTGATTCCGTTCTCTAATCATATCCGTTCTCTTATAATCTAACCAGAAATAATCTCTCAGATCTTATCTGATTCGGTGTATTACAATTTGATCCATTTTAATTCATCTAGTTTATTTATCGTATTGTGCTTATTTATTTATTTATTTTTATTCAGAAATTTGATATCGCCCTTCTTCCAATGTTTCTTGCTCAAAGTACACACTCCTCGACGGCACAACTGCAGTTGTACTGCAGAGTAATTGTGCGCAAAGGACTTGCCCAAGGTCCCTACACAGTGACAGACGCTTCGGACGAGGGTCGAACCCGCTCACTCAGCGCACACTGAGCGCTACGGGCCGACCGCTCTAACCAGTTGGCCACCGTGTCATACATTTATTTATCCTGACTGTACATATATAAGGTATTCTCTTTTCTATTAAAATCTATTCTATCCGCTCAACTTCTATTTTAACCTGCTTATTTAAAAATATAAGCGGCGCTATATATATGTAAATTGATTTTACTTGCTCTAGGTCCATGCACAGCAATTAACCATTTGGTTGCATGTAGACTCGAACCAGTACTCTCTTATTACATTACATTACAGTCAATCTACCACTGTGCCTCAGCAATTTCTTGCGTATCAGACACCGTGCGATTATAGCTATAACTAAAATTGTGTTTACACGAAGTAGTTTTCGGTTGACAGTGAGAAGTTGACTTGGCGCGACGTCCAGCACTTGAGCGTGTTGACGTCGAAGCGCAACCATTTGAATGACCACACTGGTCACCACAACTGGACAATCAACGGCGCCGGACTCGAGTTCAACCACCTGTTCGGATACGGGGTCTTGGACGCCGGGGACATGGTGGACATGGCAAGACAATGGAAAGCAGCGCCAGATCGCTGGCACTGCACTGCAGACACGATCAAGGGACAATAGTAAGAACAATTGAATAGATAACTGACTTAGGAGACAATATGATAAGATTCGTTTGTGTTGCGTAATCGGGAAATGATCGTAGATGACCGGTGAGAAATAACAACAGACGAAGAGATGAGGGTAGACTGCTGGAAAGGTGAACGTTACCATTTACGCGTGTCGCGACACTTTGTCCAAGCTTGGCCTAAATAAAGGTTGAATTATTTTTTTGGGGGGGGGGGGGAATTTTCTGCGTCATGTGAGTCAGTCAAGAACGTGATGCAGCAATTCCTTTACACTTTAAGGTCAAATACACTTGTGTACTTAAAGTTTTAACTAGCCAGCTAGTCATTCATTGATTCATTCATTAATTCATTCGGTCAGTCAGTAAGTAAGTCAGTCAGTCAGTCAGTCAGTGGGCCGGTCAGTCAGTCAGTGGGCCATTCAATCGCTCAGTCGGCTGACTAGCCAAGCCAGTCAGTCAATTAAAACTTAATCTTTAACTTAACTGGCCATCTTTTGAGCCACCCATCAACTATAGCCAGTCAATCACAGTTATCCGCTTTAGTAATCGTAGTCGTAATCGTGATCTCCAAATTTCTAATGCTCAGCTCAGAATTAAAGTGCAGATTACCATCTCATTGACGAGCGCTGCGTCAAATCAGAAGCGTTGTCCAGAGGTTACGTATTACCGTTTATATTTCATGAAATAGACAAGAAGGTCTACCTACGAACGAGATGATTTATCATTATATTCAAAAACAATTATTTTAGTAATTTCTCGACGAGTCAGCCGCTTACTCTGACGATTGACACGACCGCCTGCAAGGACCTTCCGAACCAGGTCAACTACCTGGAGCACGTCCAGGCCTACATCACCGTGAAGGCAACGAGGCGTGGAGACGTCAACATCTTCCTCGTCTCGCCGATGAATACCACGTGAGTAGAAAGACGCTTCTACTTCAGAGGGTTCAATAGGAACCAGGCTGAACGCCTTAAAATGCAAGATAGGACCGATGTCGCTTGGAGTTTGTATGTTGTTTACTGTCGATTACGTCAGCTTTCAGCTTCATTCTAAGACTGTAAGTCATTCGTCACAATTGTTAGACGTCATCTGTAGTTGCTATACCTTGTATTGTTCGTCATTGGTTGGTGACATCATGTCTCACTTTTCCGTAATGATTAGTTTTGCGTCCTTGATATCTTTATTTTGTTGTCATTGGTTGGTGGCGTCATCTTCATTTATGATTCAACTCTAAATGAATATTTCACCTATTTCTGAACCGATCTTAATTGAGATACCAGTGCAACTCATGCTGTGGTAGATTTGTCACTGGTTGACGTCATTTCTTTTGTGTCCTATTCCTATTGTTACAACAGTTACATTAGGTATTGACGTAATCTTTGTTTCCTATCTTCATTTTTCACTCGCTGACGTCATTATCTGTTTGTCTCCTATTCCTACATTCAATTAGCTAATGACGTCATCTTTGTTTCCTATCTCTCGCTTGCTAGACATCATTATATTCTTTTGTAATTATTTTCCTTATTGCAAACCTTCGCACGTCTGGTTTCTACCGCTTCAGGTAATGTCATCAGCAGGTCTAATCAGGTCAAATCTGTTCAAACTTTAAAGAAACGTCACACACCACAGCCTCTCTTGGCTGCTCTCACGTTGATTAATTCAACCCTGTGTTACCAGGCATTTCACTTCAGAAAGTTATTAAGCTTCAACGCATCCAAAATGCTCTGTCTCATGCTGCAACTGCCTGTTTCTTGTCGTTCAAGTTGCATAACTCTGCTCGGTCAGCTGCATTGGCTTCCTGATGGGTTCAGACTAAGATTTCAACTGGCCTGTCTGACCTATTGAACCTCAAAGCGTGCACTCCTAAATATGCCTACCTTCAACCACCAGTTTCTCCGTACATCCCGTCTGCAGTCTGAGATCTTCTGTTAAGGGTCTTTTGGTTGAGCCAATAATATTATATATAATATATATATAATATATACATATATATACATATTATTACATAATATAGTAATATATGAGCTTTCATGCATTTCGTGCTAATATCCCAGCGAATGGAATCGACTAAAACTAAAACTCCTGTTCTTCATTCAAGAAATGATAATAATTGAATGATGACGTCATCTCCGTCTCCTATCACATCTGTTTGTCATCAGTTGGTGACGTAATGTTTTCAATTGTTTATCAGCTCCATGTTGCTTGGTAAGCGCGCCAAGGACGATGACATGCTGTCTGGCTTTACGAAGTGGCCATTCATGACAACCCACACCTGGGCGGAGAACCCGCGTGGTACCTGGAGGCTGTATATAGTCTTCGACTCGGACGAGCCGCAGCACGGGACCCTCCACGAGTGGACCCTGCTGTTGCACGGGACGCGAACTTCACCCTACGTCAACCAGAATGTTGATCTCCTACGTCATCAGAAGTTGGCGGTTGTGAAACGTCAACATGAGCAGAGCGCTCGCTTCAAGTTCTGATTGGGTTGGAAAACTACACCGGTGACACAGTATGACATCAGATGCACACCACTCTCCACCGACATAGGCATATTTCAAGAAAATTTTGATTAATTAATAATTAATAATTTGCAACATTATTGAAATTATAATTTAGTAATGATTTCAATTTATGTTATAATTTAGTAATAATTTTGCAATTGATTCAATAATTTAGTAAAGATTTATAATAGTTTCCGAAGTATATCTTTAGTCATACCCATTCCGTTCGGCTACAAAATCATTAGAAAACATTAAATTACAGCCAATAATTACAGAACATTTATAATTACGGTTTTTTCTTTGAGTTTAGCGTATTTTAAGTCGAACTCAGCTTTGTAATCAATCAAAACAAAATCCTATCAATTACCCTCTCAAATATACATGTAAGACATGTAAATATTAACGAGCTCAATTTAGGCATCTGCAACTAATTACCAATCTCGTTAATTATACATTGTCGTTGAGGATTCAGGCTAATTATGAGCGAACTTTTAAGTAGTTCTTGTGTGAAATATAATATTGGTGAGAACACGAAGGATACGACGAGGTTTGGATCCCTTTAAAGCGCAAAATATTGACATAATTACCATTACTAACAAACTAATGCTTTGTGAAGTCTTCACTGTTAGGCGCATTCGGTATTCTACTAGGCCTACGCTATAATAGTATAGATTACTATTAGACCTATATTACCAGACCTATATTACACTGAACATGATCACCTAGACTGAAGAATAACAAAGTTGATAACTAACTATCAGCACGTTTTCTTCCGAACGAAAGGCCAGACTAACACTGTTTTCAAATGGGGATTCAAGGGCACACAGCAATGAACCCCAACTTCTAATAATCACCCAGTAAGTCCTAGACAGTAAAATGCAAACTATGGACGGATCAGACCTTGATGTGAAGTGAAACCATATGTAAACGATCCGTCATCTTAGAGAAGCTCTCTCTGTGACAACTGGTACAAAAGCAAAGTACAAGTACCGCTCCCACAGCCCATGAGTAACGAGGAGGATACTGAAATCTATCACACCAGGCAAAGCCCAAGAGCAAATGCGTCACGACTTTACATTCTAACATATATGATAGAACAAAATTATACTGAGATATGTGAGCACAAAAGCGTTGCCTGGTGACCAAGCGTGTTGCCGAATGATGGTGGAGCAACACTAGACAACAAGAGTGTATCATATGAAAAGCAATGTGGTGCATCGTCAAAGTGATGTATTGTCGGATTTAGAAAAACATAACCAACAGAAAATACCCACCTGCAGAATATCTGCCTAACATTGTTATTTCAAATTGGAAGAATCGATGTAGAGTGACCATATCTTGTAAACATTACGGCAGTTATGTAGACAGTACGCTACCAGAGAAGCTCCTATGCTAGATAGTTGATATCACCGCCTTAGAATCGAGCCAGAAAGCTTCTCAATTCTAACACATCTCTTATATCATTTCGAGTTTGGTGATTGCTTTGAATGTCGCGGTTTCTGGTTTCGAAATGAAGCGTCATGACATATATTTGACTATTATTACATTTTAAAAAGTGCTTATTTTTTCCTTTCCTTATCCATTGTAAATTGTGAATAGGCCTTATGGTTTTAACTGTAGCTGTTTGCTATCTTAGAAATGATTAATACAATGGGTATAGAATGATTGTTTCCTTCAGAAATCAAATGTTATTGGTTATCATAGTTTAGCACTTGAGTAATATTAAACTCGACGATATGTCTTAGCAAATCATAGAATTCGATCCTACAGATTAAAAACCTTTTTGTAGTATTGCATTTTCGTTTAATTGGAATATTAGCTAATATAAAGCACATACACTTCTACAACTTGTGAGGTGTAATATTAGTTCTGTTACTGTTCTTCGGGATCGAATTTTACTGACATTCATTAAGAAAATCACATGTGAGTTTGCTAAGCTTTCGACTGGAGAAATTTTTTGGAAATAAGTCCTTTGTCCGCTTATTTTAAAGAACATTTTGTTGAATTTTTTCTTCAATCTTGTAATCCTATCCTGAACACTCAAACACATCTCCATTTGCTCTACGTTGATTTAAATGACAAATTACATTAATGTAACACGAGATCAGGTTTGATAATAAAAAGCAAACCATATCCATTTCTTTCATCACTGAGTATCCTGCTTAAATGAAAAATTAATATTGTTTGGTTATAGGTAGAGCTTTTTTCGAGATACTTATTGATATATTGACCTGCAGATTTGTTTATACAGAAGCTTTGCTGTTCTAGCGTTAGCAGACAGCGGAAGCTAGAGCATTTGAATATTTGATAGTGACTCTTTTACCCACCTGAACACTGTTAACTGATTATCGTTGTTTTCAATGAGCGTGGACACTATTTAGCACTGGCGATATCCTACTTTTACGAGTTACCAAAAGGCGCTATTGTAATAAGCAATTTTAGTTAATTGACTAACAACTCTGGCGGTGCCAGCGGTGCCGTGGCTTAGGGCGTATATATAGCAGGGGCGCAAATTTCAGGATGGAATAACTTTAATTATATAAATTCATTCTTTCTTGAAAAACGCGGGAGCACAGGGCGCAATTTTGGCTTGGTACGGCCCTGCTAGCAGCATCCTACTGTCCAATATGTGAGAGTGGATACTCGGTATCTCTAAGAAAATGTAGCTGATGATAGTCTTCATGCATACGGTTGCTTTTTGGAGTGACTCAAGAGAGTATACTACTTCCATGATTTTGGGGACGCATAGGCTGATGTTTTATTTTGTGTTCAATATACACTGAACCGACTTTTGGAAGGTCCTTCCAAAGTTTCACTAATGCTACAACTTAACGATGCTATAGTTTATATTAAACAACACTTACGTAGACAATAACAGCCTCATAAATATATTTGTATTTTTGTCCGGTTCGACTTTTCCTTTCAAGAATCCGTTACGATTTGGTGTCTTTTCGCAGGTGACCATAGGAGCTTTCGGTTATGTTTAACTTGTTTCTGAGACTTGTGAAGCTTTGGAATAATGTTTTAAAGGTTAAATTGGTAAAATATGCTGTAAATAAGCCAACATGCTGGTTAAAGGTTGGCGTCAGTTCAAGTTCTTTCAAGGTTCTGGCTTGAAAAATTTCTTCTGCTAGTGATTGATGCGGCTCTATCCGGAAATTTTTGGTTTTTGCTGGTGATGTCCTCATTTGAACCATTCTGAGTGTTATTTGCTATCAACACTAAGTCGTGTGGCTGGGATGTTGGCTGATTGCTAGAAGTTAATACAACAACCTGACTCCAAGGTTAGAATGCTGAAGCGCGTTTATTGAATGTTTAGATGCTATAGGGCAAGCTCTTCAAACTGGGTGCTTTCAGTGGAAGTGCAGTGTTGAAATGTGGTTTTGTGGGTAACATGGTCTAACGTCTGCATGAACGTTCACTAAACGTTGTTTTTGGTTGATAAAAAAGTTATGCGCAGGCGTCAATATAGGCCTACTTTATTAATAAAACGATTCTATAGGATTCTATAGGACCGACAGAGTTAAGTACGTTTGCTAACTGTATTCTTGCTGCTGAAATCCGCCATATATCTGCGGATCAAATGTAATCTTTATCATAAACTCCAAACTGATTAAGCGCCACTCGAGATCCAAGCGCAGGGCACCAGCTTATTCTCGAGCGTTGCTTAAGACAGCTTGCGCAGTACATTTAAATATCATTAGTTTTTAAATGGGTGAGAAATTGATTTCGTCAATTTTACCTCTTAAGCGAATGATCTCCGTCTTTTTCGAAAATGTTAGTACACGGTTGTCATCAAAATGTCTTAAGCATTCGAAGTCAGATGATTGCAAATGTGCGTCGACACTAGTTGCTGCATTTAGCCTACAGAAATCCTGACTCAAGTAGTATTTAATATCGACGATAATACATTGAAGTTTTATTTTATATTGAAGCTTACGCATTCAAAATGATTCAATATTGAAGAGAATGCATTTATACATTATTTAATATTGATATGAATATGTAAAAGTTGTTTTACATTGAAATATGCTCATTGAAGTGTTATTCAATATCGAAACAAAAACATTCAAATTTTATTCAATATTGAAGGAGATGTATTCAAGCATTTGATATTGAGGTGAATGCATTGAAGTTTCGTTTAATATTGAAGTTTATTCATTCAAGTTTTATTCAATATTGAAGCAAATGCATTGAAGTATTATTCAACATTGATAGAATACATTCAAGTTTTTTTATAATAATGAAGTTTATGCATCAAAGTTTTATTTATATTGAAGCAAAAGAATTGAAGAATTATTTAATTCTGTACTAAATGCAGCCAATCTATATTATGCATAATGTAAGGACCCAAGCCTGTATACTTTGCCATTGATCCGGTATATTGTGAAAATGACTGCAGAACCATTTTTAATTTAGGAATCTAAACTAAATGAATATTTCGCCTATTTCTGAACCGATCTTAATTGAAATACCAGTGCAACTCATGCTGTGGTAGATTATTGTATTAAAATATGATGATTGTTGTTGTCAATGCATTACAGGTCGTTGTTTTGTCGTTGTTGATGTTGTTGTTGTTGCAAATGAATTAATACAATTCGGGTGTCTATGTTATGTACGGTCACTGGCTCTCCATATTAGCTTCGTAATTAATGCAATGCAATGTAAGTGTATTCGTGTAGCGTCATGGTTCAATGGTGCTGACAACCCAATTACATATCACCTTATCTTGAAATATCTTACCCATTAAACCTAACTTAACCATATCCTGCCATTAATATACACTTCACCGATCATACCCTACGTCACCCGATTCTGACTATGCCTAACCTTAATCTACCCAGTCCTGTCCAGTACCAAACCTTAATCTACCCAGGTACAATACATTGTTAATTTCATAAGACTAACCCTACCATACTTTCATCTACACTCTTACCCACCCTACTGTGCTACTTTTGCCCCAACTTACCACGTACCATGGTAACGTAATACGTATACTACACTATAGTGACTACACCATATTCTGCTGCAGTATCATACCATACGCCTCCGTATACTTTGATCCTTGCCACCATAACCAACGCTACCCAACAAGTGCCCAATTATTCCGAATCCCACATTGCCCCATCCTATGCTACAGTACTACCCTACGCGTCATCCTACCTAATGCAACAATATGCTTAGTAAGCTATCGTATGCCATGTCATATGCAATGTCTACCTCATTTGCCGATGCATATAGCATAAGCTACCTCAGCTTAACATGCACAACCGTACCATAATTTACCATACCCCATTCCTTATCTCATCTTACCTATATCTTGACACACTTGCAATATTAGACTGTCGTCGGTTTGTTAAGTCAATAATATTAGGACAAGTCGTTATAGACAACAACCAAAGACGAACCAAAAGAGCAAAAGACGTTGAAGTAATCCCACTGTACCCTGCATGGGTATATGCGACAAACAGACACATCTATAGATACCTAAATATATTGACGAACGTAGGCCGTACATATCAACAAATGACCACAGAAATCAATGACTGATATATATATATACATATATATAGTGTATGTATATACGTATGTATGTTAGACTTATGTATGTATTATTTATATACAACTATCGGATTTGGTTGTTGTTTTGCTCAGTGCAATATATATCATCGTTTGCAAATACGACGTAACCTCAAGCTCCATTTCAATCTATAATACACAGACCCAACCATCTATATATATATATATTATTTTAAAAATATATATATATAATATATATATATATATCACTGTCTCTCTAATGTATATATATATATCAACGCATATATAAATGCACGCCCACATAAGGTACAGGCATTAAATACAATAGTAACTAACTACTTACTATATATATATATATATATGTATATAAATATATATTATATAAATGTGTGGGCCTATTCATGTAGGCCTGTAGTAGTCTTTGTAGTAAAGGTTATGTATGAGTCGAGAGTGTCGTATATAACGAACAGCCGTTGATTGGTTGTACAGGTTAGATTATCCCTCTTTCTTATTCTTCCTCTGTGTGTGTCTCTCCCTGTCTCTGTGTGTCTTTCTGTGTATGTCTCTACGTCATTCTCGGTCTGCCTGTCTATGTTTCTCTCAATTTCTCTCTATGATTGTTTTACTCCCTGTCACACATCCGCCATGTCTTTGTATCGTTTAGTAGTCGTATTGTCTCTGTCTGTCTGTCTGTCTGTCTGTCTGTCTCGTTCTCTTTGTTTCTGCTTCTATCTATTTCTCTCACTCAGTGGTTCACTCACACCTTTCCCTCTTTCTCTCTGCTTCTTTCTCTGCCTATGTCTCTCTGCCTATCTTCCTACCTGTCTGTCTGTCTCTCTCTGTCTCTCTCTGTCTCTCTCTGTCTCTCTCTGTCTCTCTCTGTCTCTCTCTGTCTCTCTCTGTCTCTCTATGTCTATCTCTGTCTCTCTCTGTCTCTCTCTGTCTCTCTCTGTCTCTCTCTGTCTCTCTCTGTCTCTCTCTGTCTCTCTCTGTCTCTCTCTGTCTCTCTCTCTCTCTCTCTCTGTCTCTCTCTCTGTCTCTCTCTCTCTCTCTCTCTATCTCTGTCTCTCTCTCTATCTCTCTCTCTCTCTCTGTCTCTCTCTCTGTCTCTCTCTCTCTCTCTCTATCTCTGTCTCTCTCTCTATCTCTCTCTCTCTCTCTCTGTCTCTCTCTCTGTCTCTCTCTCTCTCTCTCTCTATCTCTGTCTCTCTCTCTCTATCTCTCTCTCTCTCTCTGTCCGTTTCCTTCACCAACCAACCGTTAGCTGTACAGCTGCTCCATTTATAGCCACTAGTGCTTGAGCGTGACTCGCCTGATAAGAATCAACCCTCCTCCCTCCTCATACACATTATATATAGAAACCTATATATTTTATGCACATAATATCAATTCATAGCTTCATACCTGCATACGTTCATATCTTCCAATATATACGCATACAGTATATTATGCATATATTTAATGTGTACTTACGCGGTTGAAATATGTTGATATTTGAATTGGCCCTTCATGTTTATATATATACATTATATATATATATATATCATATATATGTATTCACATGTGTGTATATACATATACGATAGTGTTAGTGGCGTGTAGCTTATGTGTATATTATCGTAGGTAGATTGGGACTCAATTGTTACGGTTATTTGGCTTTCCGCGTCATTCATAGGTACGAAGGCTAACTGCTTGCTCGGCTGTCGTATAGTAGTATCGGCTGAGAGATTGCTCGCTCTGCGCAGGTCATCGTACGAGTATTCTGGGACTTTGAGCTCCGTAGTACGTTCGCGCTTATTAGGGGACAAAGCGCAAAACGAAATTCCGCGATTAATTTACGCGGTAACCGGGGAAATACTTTGGCGGCGAGTTGCGTAGTATTCTCCCGCGGTTCTTGGAAGAGAATCGCGATACTCGCCTTTGTCAGGTTTACGTGTTTTCGACGGATTCGAATACCTTTGAAGACTATTCGTTTCGTTCGTGTTTCGTTTAGGTCTCGGGGCGTTCGAAATACTTAAAATGTCCCCAGTGCATAAACAGGTTTAGGAGGATTTGAAATAATCGTGTATAACCGAATGCAAATGCCTTCGAAGAGTTCAAAGTGTCGTCCTTGTTTGGTTCGGAACCTTTGAATTTTTTACAGTGCTAGATCAAGATTCTGAAACATTTGAAGGATTCAAAGCGCCAATTTTCGGGGTAATCTAGTTCAATCTCGCACACGTGGTTTGGATTTCGCTATTCCAGAAGTCGGTGTCCAGCAGAAAACGCTCTCTCGTTTTGTAGCGCTACTCACCGTGAACTGCTGTTTAAGCCAGCATCGGCGATGGTCAGCTATGCTCAGCTTCGACTGCCGCTGGTCATTGTTCACAGGTATGTGCATAGAATACTGACCACGGACTGATGGCCATTGAAGACGCGCTGACCAGTGTTTGCCTCCGGACTGGTGCCCTGCTGTTCCTGATGATGATGTTGCTGACGACGATGGTGGCGGTGGCGAGAGAGAACGCGACGGACATCGGAAATGATGAAGGACGGAGTACCAGCGTCACAGACGAGCGCATTCACCAGGTGCCCAGCGTAGACCATAACCTGACGAATGGTTCGTTGTCTGAAAGAGCAAGACGTCGACCAATCTACCTCAACCCAGGTAAATTATCCATTATAATTATTTGTAGACTATACGATGGAGAAGATCAAGTAGAGTTCATTAAGCTAGTAGCCATGAGACAACAATGTAGGTACAAAGTGTTAGGTACGAAGTTTTGGCGACTTCATTCTATTTGCTTCGTCGTATGAGCGCAGATGGCCAGTCCTTTTCTAAGCAGTCTCGACCTCATACCTGTTACAATACGTGTGTGATGTCATGGTACTAATCATAGCTGAGTTGTCCCGAGGTTGAACATGGAGCAGAAATCTGGAACGAAATTTCTGCCCTGGAAGGAATGGAATAGATTAAATGCTCATTTAAACCCAAGTTGATGCCGTAGTCTATAAATCTTAATCCAGATATTTACCTCGATCCTAACAACTCTTAACCCTTGTTCTTATCTCAAAGTATTTTTCAATTTATTTCATTATAACTCAGTTTGGACATATGCCACATTGCAAGTAAGCTTATGGAAGTCGGTTAGGATATTGCCCACATCTATGGTGTCTTCTTAAACCCAGGTATAAATCTCAGATCAAGTAGGTCTCAATCAAGGAAGTATACAAAAAAGTCGTGTTACCCACTTCGGCACAAACACGCTCAGGCGTAACGTAACCTCAGTACAGATATTCACATTCTGCAGGTATTTTCATCGATGCAGGCAGTTGTATCATTCATCCGTGATATCGCCTCATGTCGCTAGTATACCTACCTCATCATCCCAGGTGTTTTCTCGCGAATCCAGTAAGATTTGAAGGATGCTGATGCTGCTGATGCGCTCGGGTTGGTTCCAACGGTGTGTGATTGCATTTAACTGTGACCTTGATCACTGTTGAGATTTGAAGGTAGCCATGAAAGACCTGTATGACTTTCTTGTTGGTGCAACTGTGCAGAATGCGATGCTGGCGTCATGTAGGCTCTAGCCTCCACACTTTCTCTATGCTATCATGTCACCCTCAAAGTGTAAATGTAACTATCTTTGCTGTTACGTTACCTTCATCTTCAAATTGAAACTGTAATCATGTTCAGTAACTTGTATGGCGTCGATATCTATTGTACACAGGATCATCCAATGATCCGCCAAAACAGAATCGTTATCAGTTCAAAAAGACTTGTCTGTCCCATTGCCCAAGCATGGACGCCCGTAGAGAGTGCTGCTGATTCGAGCGGCATTATATAAGTGCTTGATTACATTACATTACATTACATCCAGAAGATCCGCCAGCTAGGACAGAGGGTAGTCTATGGTTGATAGCAATTTAAAAATGTTTCGTTTCTTAAAGCAGTCACAGAGAAGAACTAGCAGACAGCTGCATGATCTATAGGTACATCTTCGATTCTCCAACTACTATTGAATAATCGTGAATGAGCTGGTGCGCTGCGCTTGGCATTTGCGTGGCGCTGTAGAAGCTCGTTGATAAAGATTACCATTACAGTTGTTGTAAATGATTCTCAGGGAACCGTTCTGGATTGGGCTGCGTCGAGCTACGGTCGAAGCGTTACGTCTCTGATGGTCAATGCACCTCCATTCGACCGCTGATCGAGGTCGTATGTAGCGGTCTCTGTCTCCCCGTCCGGACGCTTCCCTGGTACGCCGACTACGTCAGGGCCTGGGCCGGAACAAGTCCTACGGAGTGGCGATGCGTGGACGACGTCGTCCGGAAGAGGAAACTGACACTCATCTGCGAGGATGGAACGACGAGGTCCTATCGGGTCAAGGTCGTCAAGAACTGCCGCTGTAAACAGATGGAGCGCCGTCGATTCCACAAGGTTCCTTCTGCGACCACCAAGAGGGAAAAAGGAAAAGGAGGACAACGAAGAGGAGGAGGAGGAGCGGGAGGCGCTCGCCGCCTGGCAGAGAACGGAGAACTCGTACGGCCGCGAGAGGTGAATGAGAAGAGGCGGTTGAGACACGAGAACGGAACCTCCTCTTTGTCATAATCGGCCACTCAACAACTCGACCGTTTGGAGCGTGACTGTTTTCTACCGCAGGCGATGTATTGCCAAAAGTCGCTGGCAGTGCCAGTGCCAAGCCTGGATAAAGGAGGAGGGCGACACTAATGATCCTTGTTGTCACACGGTGTCGTTGAACTGATAGTACTACTCCCAGTCGGCGATTACCTTCGTTGCTGATTGAAGACTACTCGGTACAGTCCGAATTGTTCGTGTACTCGTGAGGGTCAAGAGGTCAAAGGGATCGTGTCTCCCATTCCTCTGCCCTAAGACAACCCAAAACATGTTAACGATTCGGTCAGAGGGATTTGTTGGATATAAGAGAGCCTCTTTCGGTCATTATATCGAATTATGAACTAGCGGAAACCTACGGAAACCAACGGAAACATACTGAAACCAACAAGTACATAAGGAAACCTACGGAATCTTATGGAAATCTACGGGATCTTACGGAAATCTACGGGATCCTACTCTTATGGCTGCAGTGCTCAAAGCTTATCGCCACGTCGTATTCGTTTTACTGCGTGCATGTATATATATATATATATGTGTATATATATGGTAAAAAGTATATATGTTTACATATATAGGCCTTTATATATGTGTGTGTGTCTTAATCTGAAGGCGGGACAAGTGTACAGCACATATATTAACGGCCGGCGTGAAGGACAGCTGTACTTTTAATGAAACTTGGGTCGTACGGTCTGATCGATTATGACGATTGTCCCAGTTCCTGCAATCTCTTTGCGCTCTACTTTTAATGCGTAGTTCAACACTAGCGTGGGATGACACAGACTCGTTTACTGCGTTCAGACGATCGGAATTGACTTATCAGGTGTGATCATGATGATGATGATGATGATTTTGGCGAAGCACGTGTTGGTTAGCATTGCGTATTTTCTCCAAAGCGAAGTTTCTACTCGGAATCGGATATTCTTCAATGTGGCATAATCCAGGGAGCGACATCAAGCTTGTGCCTTGCGCTTGGCTATAGAAGTTTGGAGATTGCGACTATGATTAATTTGTGCGATACGGATTAGGTGGAAGCTATGACCATCCAGCTTTCCATCGCAACATTCCACCGCCTTTCCTCTTTCCTCGTCCTAAAGAGGATTCTCGGTACATCGTACGCTAGATTGTTTTTTCGTCAGACACACGAATTTTGTTCTTCAGTTGGAATTTTTGGACAACCTTTCTGAATTGACGTAGTTCTCGTGAATAAGCCCAGTGCTCGACGTGTAAGTGTCGCATTTCAATGATCCGATGTTCCGTTGTGATTTCAATCTAGACGCTGGTACGAAGCAACTTTGCATATTTATTATGTCAGTTACCTCGACAACCGTTCGGATAATGTTTGAGATGGTCCCTTACTGGTTGGCGTACATTTGAATGGCACAGAAGTTTCAGTGACTTTTGGACGATGTTTGAGACGGTCCCTTATCGCTAGGCGTGTATTTGAATGGCCTGAGCTTCCTGAACCAAGACGGGCATTATATGTTCACGACCAAGAAGCGTAACGCTGTACGGGTGAATAATTAATAGGCGAGGCCATTGTTGTTTTCGGAGACCGAAGATTGCGCTACTATCAATGGCTACTACTAAGCGTCACTATCGCGTACTAAAGCACCTATTAAAGGCAGTTTCAGTGGCATCTGAACCTAGGACTGAAGGTTGCTCGTCAAGAACTAAAGCACAGGCCTTCACGAGATCAGACCCACCTACATAGGTTAGGTTAGGTTAGGTTAGGTTAGTTGTGATATAGGCTATGCAGTGATGGCCTGTCTTGAGTCGTGATAGAGATCGAAATGTTCTGTTGTAAGGTCGACCTATATGGACCTAGATATCCAGTCGATACAATTCTACCGTACTGTAAACTAAATTCAGTATTTATCGATTGGAATTTTGTTCTGAATATTGGATTTGCGCAGTAACAGTTCAGAATCCTGCTCTCAGCCGTAGTATCTCGCCCAATCAGTTCATTGAAAAATCAGCGCTGTACATAGAGGTCACACGATCGCCATAGAAGTAACATGTATATAAACCTGGAGATAAAGTACTTTCAAAATGAACAATTATTCGTTTGCATAATACCAGAGGCGGCTCTGCAGAGTGGCAGAGAGAGCCAGGGACCAACTGAGTAGGTGGCTTCTAAATATTAGTCCACTTTCAGTTTTGAAGAAACCAGACACCCGACTGGCCCCTTTACAAGGTTCCCCGGCCCTTCCGTGGTCCCCTCTGTTTGAGAAGTCCAGAACCGCCACTGCATCATACATCCATGTACAAGGGTCTATATTTAAAGCCACCGTTTCCCTCCGTGTTTTGAGTCCTATTCCCGGTTGTTACAGCATATCGATATACACTTTTGATACTGTTTGCGGAACGCAGTCGTGTCAGCACTTTTTCTATTTCATTTTAAAAAAAATGAAGATTAACGTTTCGGATAATAAAGACGTGTACAAAAATGAACGTGCAGTAGCAATGGTTCCTTTACAGTACGGGTCAAGAACTCTGAATAATATAAATTATATGTTTCGCCTACACAATAATACGCTGCAAATATGCAAAAGCGCTTCTGCTTGTTGATGGCTAAGTCCTCCACTTTAAATGGCAGTGTGAAGACCTACAGGATTAAGTCTACTAATTGAAATTTATTTGTTTTATTGGCTCGTTTTTATGCGTTGGAGTCAGTTATGATTTCAAGCACACGCTTGAACTCTTTCAGAATGATACAAAACAACTGTGTTTTGATACTACCCGCCTACGATAGTTCAGAAGTAACAGATTATCGATAAAACATCGATGTCGCTGGACCGTAGGATGATAAATATTCGTTTATTGATAGGTTGGTTGATTTAGACCTAAGCACTCGACTAAATCGGCATAAAAAGCGAAAACAATCTGACGCTTGGCAGTCGTAACGGGCTCTCATCCTTTCAGAAGGAGAAGGACACGGTGACCAACCCAGTGGAGTTTCAAACCAGTGGTACTTTCATAGGCAAAGCACTCTATCCATTATAGGCTACAGCAGGGGTGCCAAAAAACCCAAGTATTAAAAAAATCAAAAGTTGTTTTTTTGGGCTTTATTTGGTTTTACTTGCTTTTTGGTTTTATCTATCATTCGGATTTTGTCACAACAGTAACTTTTGTTATAAAAGCATCAAACACAGGCTACACAGCATGAAAAAGAGATCAAACTCGTTTTTTAATTAATTTAGCTTGATTTCGGACTGAATAACACACAATTGGTAATAATGTATATAGTATTAATGTTATTAGTAATTTGAATAAAAATACTTTACAAACCAAAAAATTAAAATTGCTATTTTCACAAAAACCACCATATTTTCAGCCCTGGGCCACAGTAGCCCAACTGAAACGACCCTCTCGAATACGTGCGCAAATTGTCGAGGGCTGAGTTGGCTCACACCTTTTCAAAATTCGGTCTTGGCAGAGTCCGATTTGTAAAATAAGCAGTATGGAGTCGACTCATGAGAATTTTTGGGAATCTAACGAATTTCGCTATATATCAACGTTCTTGTAGGCGAACCTGTCTTTGAATCACCTCCGGCAATTCAGACAGTGGGTTGTGGCCTTGTTGGCCTCTCGCAGTTCTGCTATCACAACTCGTTGCAACATTGTATTTTGATACAGCGTACGTCCCCAGACTGGGCACTGTTCTTAATTTCCATCCACAGTCCGGCCAATAGGGGACAGTGGGGAATAAATCCCTAAACTTTTTGACCTGACCCGCAGTAAATTTTTGGAAAAGTTCTGATCAGTTGGAGCTTGTGATTTATTCTTAGCTAAATGTAATATTACTGACGCTTAACTACAACAGTTTATGCTTCAATCATCTGAATATTACCTTACTTATCATATCTTGATCAGATCCCTCTGTCTTGGGCCTGGAATTTCCCTGCCTAGGGGCCCACCATTCCTCTGCCTTGGGGCCCGGAATTTCGCTGCATGGGGCTCCGGAATTTCTATGCCTAAAAACCTGAAATTTACCTGCTTCGGGGCCGGGAATTTCTCTGCCTATATAGGTACCCGGAATTTCTCTGCTTAGGAGCCCGACATTTCTGTCGGCGGGCCTGCCCATTCATTCATCTCTACTAATCCTGCCTTACTTCTACAGATTTGCATCTTCTTACTTGCGACTCGGCCAAAAGACCAAAAGTTCAGGTACTCGTACATATGGACCAAAGGGTCGCAATATATACGGACCCCGAAATAGGCCGAAACGGTCTAAGGCTAAGGGCTCGTGACTATACGCTGGAGGAGCATCACGAGAACGATAAATTATATTTATATGCACGCATTATGTTCTATGACCGTTCTATTGATATATATATATATAATTTATATATAATATATATTGCATTAGTCATTTATTCAAGGTCAGTTGCTCTCTGTTATAAATGACCTGCGGTTTGTGTAATTCATAAAACCACTGCTCGTGTGCTGCTTGTAGTATATACGTCCCACACAAACACACGCACATACACACACGCGCGCACGCGCACGCACACAAGCACCCACACACACACACATATATATATATGTATATATATTTATATATAGTTAGTCAATACAAATGGCCATTGATAGTAGACTACCTACTGATAAATGGATCTCGCGCTGGTATAATAGTTTAAAATATATATGCCTGTATGCTTGCATATTATACATATATATGTACATATATATTTATATACTTGTATACATATAATTACAGTTAAATATATGTACTTCCATATATGATATTATAATATACGAGGCGTCTAATTTATATGGACCACTTTATTTGAAGCTGAGGTCTTCTTTGTATGTGTTTGTCTGTCTGTCTGTGTAACTGTCTGTCTGTTTCTGTCTTCGTTTGTTTCTCTCTGTCTGTGGCTAGTTTTGTTGTGTGCAACTTTCGTTGACTCGTGTTCCTTGTTTTGCTAAAACTTGACACAGCTCTGTTCCTACAGCTTGCTACATGTGCAATGCCAGTAGGGAATTTACATAGCGCTATCGTTGTAATTGCTATCAAAACATCGTCGTTAAACGGAAGCACAAATATCACTAAAAGCTTATACTATTTCTGTCTTAGTAGTTATATCTTCGATGCGTCCAACCGAGTTGGAGTCAGTCTGTGATCTTGTTTCAAATGATGACACCACTTTCTTCATATTTTTTATCCGGTCTACACGAACGAAGTCGGATATGACACAGGTCCAGATCTCTTCTTCAAAGTGGTTATGAAAAATGGCACCACAAATGCTGAGAAGTTGCTCGAGAGGTTGTCGGTTGCTTTTTGGTTGTCAGCTTTCCAATTTTGCCATTCGGAAACGTTTTCCGTCACTACTCACTACTCCTCAACTTGCAATAAATTTCCTTCTTCGTCCTGTCCAATAACATCATTGTCGGTCTTCTTCTAGACTTTTCCCATCCATTCTCCTCTCAATTATAGTTCTTATTAGGAAGTCTCCCCTCAAAATTTGGCCCATCCATTTTTTTTGGTTTCAAATTACTCCTCCTATCAGGGATCTTTCTTATCTACCAATTGTTGTATCTTTTTATTTTCCCTGTCTTGCAGCCTGCTAACTCACCCCATCTTTTGCCACATTGCCATATAGAATGCCCCCAATTTGTTAACGCCTCTCTGCCCCATGGTTCATATTTCCAATCCGCTTTTAAAACACGACACTCTGTATCATAGACTTGATAATTTGTTTCTTGAGATTTTTATTTAGATTACCTCTTATTAATTGCTTTGTTTTTATCGAAGGCATCTCTTCCCATAGCTGATATTTTCTTTTTCTATTATCAGATTTAAAAGCGTTTTCCACGTAACCTGCCAGCAGTGCCAACACGTGGCACACAGGCAAAACAGTAATATTATTACTGTCTTGGCTGTTTGCCACGTGTCGGCTGTGCTCACAGACTGATTGTCGCTTGGGATTTCACTTCCGTGCGGTCTAGTTCAGCGAGGACAGGAGGCTGAGAAAAAGGAGCTAAAGGAGGAGCTAGAGGAGGAGGCAGATGAGGATGCAGAGGAGAATGAGGAACTGAGAGGCTGGAGGAAGAGAAAGGGGATAAGAAGAAGAAATGTATGAGGAGGAGAAGGAGTAAGTTAAGGAGGAAAGGGAAATTGAAGATGAGAAATAAAGAAGGGAAAGGTGGAGAACGAGGAGGAGGAGGAGGAGAAAAAGAAGAAGAGGAGAAGACAGAGCACAAAATATTAAAAGAAACAGGAGAACAGGAAGAGGGAAGAATGCAAAGAAGAGGAGAAGACTAAAGTGATAAGTAGGGGAAAAGGGAGATCGTGGAAGAGGTTCATTTGTAGGCTTGGGGCAAAGAGGAAAATGAGGAAGGAGAAGGGTGAAAAAGAATAATATTCAGATTACGAAGAAGAAAGAGAATACGAAGGAAGAAGAGAAGGTAATAGAGGAAGATGTTGAAGGAATGGAAGAATCAGACAAAATAATACATCGAATAGATGGATGGAAACGAGAAAGAAACTTTTAGGATGAGAGAAGGGGGTAAAGAAGGATGAATAGGAGTAGATGATGAGGCTTCCAACATTTACTCTCGGCTATTACAAGGCTCAATTCTAATCTAACTATAGAAAAGAAATAGGTCTCCATGTCCCACATGGCAAAGTCATGCAGCCACACATATCTCTATGGACGGCTTATTTGTTGGCCTACAGGCCACCAACATAAACGCATCAATCAGAAATCCAAGGATCAAAGACCTGTTTTATTCAACACGTGTCGTCGTCGGTCTAAATGCAACTTAAACGTCTGCATACATACTGTCAAAATCACCGAACGTATTCATAAAAGTGCATTCATATTTCTGTGACGACAACATGTATATCTCTAGCCTGAAGTTAATTTACTGTAAACGATATTTCACTAGGTTGGAACATATCGATATACAAATGTAACCACGTATGATATACACTGTGTACAGAGTTACTAAAAAAAATTAATAATTAATTGAATGTGAGTCATGACAGCTGAATAAGTTCAGATGACAGATTGGTTATGTGAATTTATAGCGATGATGTTGGCTACACATCAACGTGTTGATTTGCTTTTCAATTTTCGCTTCGTGCATTTAGACGCAGAAAGAGTTGTACACTTTTATTTACTGCCAAACTAGTTGATAGCTTGTAAATTAACAGCAGAACCATCTAAAAACTATTTAGTTTACTACTTAACTATATAATAACTACAAAATTGGCCACGTAACCATTTAAAAACTGATTAAATGACTACATAACTAGGCCCCTATTTAAAAATATTTGATTAACTTCATAACTCTCCAAAAACCATTGCATTAGCCACTTCGCTATATAATAACAATGTTATTAGATTGGCCATTTAATTCCTTAATAACTATTAAATTAACTGCCCAGCGATGTAATGATCATTAAGTTAACTATCTAACTATTCAGTCACTATTGAATTAACTATTGCGCAATAATTATTCTCTTGAAGGATGATAACCTGACGCATATATGTTAAGAATTGACCATCGTATTGGTTTGCTGATAAGTTTAATAGGAGAGAACTCAAGTGTGTGACTGGTCGAACAGCGTTTCCGGTCCGTCTAAGAACCCACTTAACCTCGAAGTCGACAGACGAGGAACCGTTGTCAATGACCGGAATTCTGATGCAATCATGTACTATGGAATATGGATGACACGCTCGTGATTGACTATGTCCGCTGGTTGATTGACTGTTTTATGTCTAACTGATTTATTGATTGAGAGATAGGGGCATGTTATAGCGCTACATCGGATTCATATTCAGACGAGTACACTGCATTGTATATTATACACTGCATTGTATATTATACACTACATTGTATATTATACACGTGCATTGTTGCAAAACGCATCTATAGCGCCTCTTCAACCCTTCCCCTCAGGGCGTGGTTGACTGATTGACCTGCTATGCTACGACAGAAGGAGCCTGCAGTAATCGCTGACGACCAAGTTCTCTTCGCAGCATAGATTATAGATTCTGAGATCGTGGGCCACCTTTCCGCACAGGTAGCAGTCGACGAAAGTCGTATCGTGAACGGCGCATGAGTGCGGTCGTTGGATGTCGTAGCTGTACGTTGCCGGCGTTACGAAAGGTTGGCGCCTGTCTCTGAACGCATGAAGCGATGACGTCAACGAAACGAGCGCTAGCAACACGATTTTCCGTGACGTCAGGCGTTGCCATGTTTCACCCATGTTTCGAATCCTGAAAAACATTCAAAGCGTTTGCGTTAATGATTATATTCTGATTTCCTCAAAAATCCTATTATTATCTGTTAACTTAGCCAATATTAAGCAAAAGGAGTATTACTCTCTGCAGTTGAATATCTAGAGCTTAGAGTGGTGTTTTGTTGGTTGAACATTCCGGAAGCACGTCCGCTTAAAAACCTCCTTTCTCAAAACTACTCGCAAACAGAGACTCTTATAAACATAGTGTCACCATGCGCTCTATCGCCCCGTTAAGCGCAGACTTCCTTCCTGCCCTCCAGTCACTTCTCATCTCGAACAATTTCATCAGCGTTTAGTTTAATTAATTCTAAACTGTAGCAAAGTTACCAGGCCAACACTGGTATATCGATTAGTGTGTTGCATTTTACTTCTGTGCCATAAATTAGCCTACACATGACATGAATATCATACTGTAGGCTTTTAGGCCCTGCGCTAACGGATTTGAGGTATCGCAAAAGGATTTGAGATACCACAAACGTATTAGAGATATTGCCTAAGGATTTGAGATACCGCAAAAGGATTTGGGATACCACAAACGGATTTGAGATATTGCAAAAGAATTTGAGATACCATAAACGGATTTGAGATATCGCAAACGGATTTTAGATACCACAAACGTATTTGAGATATTGCAAAAGGATTTAAGATACCACAAACGGATTTGAGATATCGCAAACGGATTTGAGATACCACAAACGGATTTGAGACACAGCAAAATGATTTGAGATGCCACAAACGTATTTGAGATATTGCAAAAGGATTTGAGATACCACAAACGGATTTGAGATATCGCAAACGGATTTGAGATACCACAAACGTATTTGAGATATTGCAAAAGGATTTGAGACACCGCAAAATGATTTGAGATGCCACAAACGGATTTGAGATATTGCAAAAGGATTTGAGATACCTCAAAAAGATTTGAGATACTACAAACGGATTTGAGATATGCAAGCGGATTTGAGATCCTGCAAAAGGATTTGAGATACCACAAACGGATTTTAGATATCGCAAACGGTTTTGAGATCTTCGTCAACTTGACCACGATCACATTCGCGCCCCTCTTTCGGCAACTTCTCTTTGACCTCTTCGCTTTTTGGACGACCGTGTTTTATTTCTTCCCCGAGGTAGGGTTTATGGTCCAAACAAGATCTTTTCCACCACTGGGCGCCTGTCTGGGCCTCCCTACGGAGTGCAATCCTTACGTGTTGCCATTCTCTCTTCTTCATTTATTTGTCCTCTTCTCTCTCCCCAAATCACTGCGAACGCTACTGAATGGCAATTGCTCTTTTCGGCGATATATAAATTAATAGATAGGCCTACAATACGACATGAATAACCTGGTGCCGGTATAAGCAGAGAAGTAAACGACGAGTTCTACGATTCGCTGGCTTCTTTGCCCAATGGCAATGTATTGTGTATTCCTTTCCTGTTCCGTGGCCGAAGGGAAGAAATTGTCAAATTCCTAACGTTCCACATGAGAGCTTTTTACTTCACTTGCCAAACTTTATATTTGAGAAATCTGTTGGATAATAATTGTTCAATGTTAAGCTAAAAAAATGTTAAGGAATTGCCTGCTGTGGCAGTGTAGGCCCCCTAATATTGAATCTTAGCGCTATTTACAATGGACAAAATAATAATGAATTATTTCTTTCCTTTCTTAAATCGAATTCATGGCTCGGTTTTCGTCGAGTTCCCCAATTACATAGATTTCTGTGAAGAACTCACCTTTCAAAGTGACGTCCAATCAGAGTTTTCTGGAGCTTAGATTGACTTCAGTTGTTGATGACAATAGTCAGACTTAATTAAGTACTTCTTAATTGTATATGCTAATTAATTACAGTTTAGTTGTCAAATTTTTCGTCGGATCAGACACAATCAGGTCTGAAAACCTTAACTATTGTCTGCTATAATTTGTCTCCTATCTCAACAACATCAATACAGACTTCTATGGCGTCAGCTAGTGTGTAGACGTCTCTCTATCTCTCCGCTTGGCTGTATGTCTCTCTGCTTACCTGTCTGTCTGTCTGTCACACAGTCCGTATTTCTTTGTCTCCAAGCAAGACGTTGTCCACTCGCGAGGCAATGGATGCGATGCTTTTATAGACATCGGGGCACGAGGTGGAGGATGAGGAGTCGGCGGATGGCATCATCGTCATCCATGAAAGACACGATTCTGTGTCTTTGGTACGATTTTTAGATCTATTCATTCCAGCAACATCTTCTCGAGAGCTCATCGCATCCACACGACCATTAACAAGTGCATATCTACACGCACAGACAAATACACAGACATATACAAGCAATTGACAAACGCCAACGATTATATTATATAAGTCCACAGATATAAAATCTGTGACATTTATATATCCATAACTATCACTGTGAAATATAATTGCAGATACATATTTATATATAGCAATATACATAAGTTCATCAGATTCGCATGGCTTTTAATGTATAGGCCTACATAACAATGGTTAATGATATATATATATATATACATACATATATATATATACGTCCTAGCGCATGCGTATTGATATGTATAACGAAATATGAGATTTATGAACGAATGGATAAATGGATATGCTTGTCTAATGATATAATATAGTCTACGATTGCAAAAGAATAAGAAAGTGACGATATTCTTAAACAGTATTTATTTGGACAAGAACGAATTCGATACTTATATCTAATATATTTAATAATTATTTTTATTTACATTGTGTTTATATATATATATATATTAATTTTCATTTATATCTACATGCACATTATTATGATTTTTGGCATGATATAATGACACTAAAGGCGTTCTATCAGAGATATTATTTAGTCAGGACAGAGAGGAACGCAAGCTGACCAAGACACACACAGACGAACTGAGAGAGACATTAGGACAAAGGAAGCAAACAAACCGAGACATAGACTGATGGACGGAGACAGACATTTGGACAGAGAAGAAAGACCGAGACATCAACACACACTGACTGACATCTGACGCCGACAACGAAATCACTTAAAGAAAGGAAGCGAATCATTATCTTCGGTCAACAATCTTTTGATGAGTCACTCTCGCCATCGATCGAGGCGAACTCCGGTCCTCCCATTACATTGCCATTACATTTCTCCAATAACATTTCTCCAATAACATTTCTCCAATAACATTTCTCCAATAACATTTCTCCAATAACATTTCTCCAATAACATTTCTAAAATAACAGCCGCAATTTTTCCTTTAGTACCACTTCCAGTCAATGCATGCTTCCAGCAACAGCTATTGTTTCTTAATTATTGTCTGCGACAATGAATGCCACAACTCAATTGGTCATTTAGATATTATCAGTCACTAAGTCATTAAGACATGTTGAGTCGTTTAGACACATTTAGTCACGTAGTTATATTTAGTCATTTAGATACACTTAGTCATTTGGTCACATTTGGTCATTTAGATACATTTAGTCATTTAGTTATATTTGGTCATTTAGATACATTTAGTCATTTAGTTATTTTGGTCATTCGGATGCGTTTAGTCATTTATTTATTAATAGACAATGGAAGCAATAACTACACGGACATTCCAACATATAAGCAAACAAACGAACAGACAAGCAAAGCAACTACGACGACCTACATACACACAGACACCCATACAGCGTCAACAGACGTATTCAAAGTGACATTTAGATATTCTGAGATACACAGATACGACCGAACAGACAGCCAGACAGACAGACAGACAATAATTCAGAAACGCCTTCCTTTGCAAATGCAAACAGAACGGGGGTGAAACGAAGGAAGAACTAAATTCTTCCTGGAATAATAATTCTGCCCTTCAAATATGACGTGATCACAACCCAGGAGAGTCGACAACTTGTCACGCCCATACTCCGTCGTCTTCGGTCCCAGTCGGGACGCAACGGAGTTTAAATCAACCGGATATCAGGCGCTTCATTCAACTCTTGTGTAGCTGCGTCAACTCCAGAAGAGGCGTCTTCGCAGAAGTTGATAATGGAATTGCCTATCACAAGGACTTGGCACGCAACGACGCCGCTGTACAGGCAGGGGTGGATGGAAAGAACGAGACGTGGGAGACAATCGAACTGCATGCTGGTAATTATGGGTCGATCAAAAGTAGGCGTGTTGGTTTTAACATGGTGTGTTTTCTTACACAAAGAGTGCAGATGTAATTTGCAATGTTGTAATTAACATGTCTGAAGTGCGCAGCGTGTTGTACGATTTCTTATTATGCATTTATTTAGCGCCCCTTTCCGACAACCATGACGAATATCAGGACGTGCGTCATCTTCTACCAGTGAGAGACTTCTCGTCGACATCGTCCCCGTGTCTGCGAATCGATGTTGACAGTCGTCGCTCTATCCATCGACGCAACTTGGCCCAGAGACTCTGAACATCCATGCCATCTGTCAGCTGTCGACGGGAACCCATTGGTTGGTTTCGCGTATGTGCGTGGGTTCGTCATTGGCGATCCTTTTGAGCTTATTTTGCACTGTTTTGCCAACGGATATAATATTATTTGTTCTTAATATCATATTGGCCAGCGCAGAGAGAGCCTCTTTGTAGATTTCTTGATGAGGCGCTATATCAAGTTTCATTGATTGCGAGATTACAACCAAGAGGCGTCGATCGATGGAGCTGAGAATTGAGCAGTAGTGAGTAAGGAGTATCTGAAGGTTTCTATACGGTACCCTTCTGAGGAGACTAGCAGCCTTGCCCTAATCGTTTCATGGCATGCGCTGCAATTAACATAACAGTGATTTATAGTAGTTCAGAAGAATGCTTCTGTGTGAGAACCAATTCCTGCGTCTTCTTCCTTCGTCCTAACATCCAAATCTACTCAACTTCTGCTTTATCGACCCAGCCGGGTTTTTAAAGACCATATCCCTGTGGCCTCTGGTTATTCTATCATCTATGAAAATGTGAAGAGTTAGCGAGCGGATATTAACTGTATATTTAGTAGCATGTCATATGAGGTTTTTGAGCTACGCCGCTAAAGAAAATTATCTTTATCGGCAGTACAATACTAGGCTACTTGTTTCTCAGTTGCAGCCTTGTAACGCCTCGATTCAAATCTCACCTGATTCTTCCTCTTTCTATGGTTGTTAAATCGAATTCCCTCAAATCATTCTTCTCGTGACAGTTTACTGAGTAGTGAATACTTACCATTTTTTGTCTTCCTCTGTGCCTTCTCAAACTTATCGATATCCTGTGTGAACATGGACTCCATGACAACACACAATACTCCAAATGTGACCCGATCAATGATTCACTGCAATTGCCTTCCGCGTTCCACAAGTGTGGGAAACGTATATTATTTAAGGTGGGTCTATTTGAAGCGATACTGGAGAACCCGGGTCACGTGCTGTACCGGTTCCTTTCTCCAATAAAGACGACTCCGAAGGAAAATGTTTTATTGTAACCAAATCCAGAGCATCAAACATATACACATAGTTTTAATTGCTCAATTAATTAGGTTGCAAAGGGAGGCTAAAAGGGATTACCTCCCGCTAACAGGGCCACCCACTCCCTACGCCTATGACCGCATGACCGTGTTAACGGTATTATCCCAAAGCATATAAGCTAAAACGAAAATTCTTTGTATTTAAAATGCTATATTTTCATATGTGCTGTTCACCAAAGTGCGGATATGCGGTTTGTCAAATAAAGAAAGCACTTACTCATTCACTTACTTCATTTGGTATACAGATCCAGCAGCAAAATTCAGACGGATCTGATGACCAACAGCTCGGATTCCAGGTTGGCAAAATGACACCGAAGTGCATGTTTGTATCAAAATTCTACCCTTATATATGCCTGTCTCACGTATCTTGTGCTTAGACGAATATCAAATTGCGAAGATATTGGTTGTAGAGACTCGCCAGATATGTAGAGATTCGTCACCTATGCCCTGGATGAGCAATCTAACCCCTGGACAGATCATGATAGGCTTTTTACGAGCTTTCCGTACCTGTCTTAAAAATTATTATTATATTTTTGTTTTTATTTAAAGCTGACAAGCCGTGGTATGATTACAAGTATACAGTATAACAGATGACGACGAGTTATTACAGGAATCTGTGAACCGTTTTTATATGCCTACTGTTGCAAAATAATTAATAATTCGTTCCTAATGACATTAAGCATCATATAGGGAAGTGCAGAAATCGCCCGAGTAGATATCTTGAAGGGACGCTATAATCGATTACAGTTCATGTAAACTGTAAAGTACACAGTTGGCCTACGTAACAGAAAACTTATCGGAAGTTGTCTTACGATTGAGCAGGTTTGATGAGTTTGAGCTTCGAGAACAGAGGACTATCCCCAGCATTCCAACATTTCTTCTTTTACCATAAGGATCGATAGGACGTCAGAACCGGGGCCGTCCTCGTTTGCCCGGTTTACTGCCAGCATAACACAAAGCCCCAATCACAAACTCCTACACTATTAGCACTCAGTCCAAAGCCTGGATGAAGGCGACAGGCCGCGGGCGACGTTAATGGTCTGTGTTAAATAACACTGTTCTTGAACTGCAACTACTAATACCTACCGTCCAGTCACTCTATATAACCATGCGCAATTTTCTGCGCTGGCTTCCCGTTTTGCAGCGCATCTCTTTTAGGATGACGGCGCTCGTCAGGCGATGTCTCTCTATTTGAGCTTCATCGTGGATGGCTGTCGAATTCTGTCTTCCGTGTGTTCGATGTGGCCCCGTCGAGCCCTTGTTTTTGGTCTGGTGTAGCCCCTTCTTCTCGTTTCTTTTTCAGGCAGCGTCAAGCCTTCTTCATCAGTGGGCCCTCCGCTTGGAATAGGCGCACGTTTGAGCCGCGTCTGTTAAAAAGCATGTTAAAAAACGTGGTGCGAGCATGGCGGAAAGAAGAGCAATGCGAGCGCATTTTAGCGTGTTGTAGGTCGTAAATATTGGCTTCCCGATCTGCATACGATGTCGTTAATTTTACGTCACGCCCACGGCGATGTCCCTGCGACCTGACCACGCTCTCGCTATGACAATAATGAGTCGCTGTCAGGCTCAACCAGTTCTTAATACGATTGCGCAACGCTTAACGCGCGCAGACAACGCCGTTTTTTATGTATGTATGCATTTATGGTTTGATGTGTGTATTTACATATATGTACGAAAATAAACGACTAGTTATCCTATCATATCGATGGCGAAGTGAGGGAAAATCCCAGCCTCAGAAATTTTTAGTTTTATTTCATATTTCAGAAATACAGCCGAAATTACTTCATTTGACAAACACCTCTCCGAATAGTCATTATACTAGCATTACACGCGTATCTTGAAAATTTAATACTACTACTACTACTAATATCACTACAGTCAAATACAGTGCAGCAATTCAACTCCAATCATTTATGTGCCACAAATATTGCATTATCATATTGTAACATTTGTCCACTGTCCACTGTCCAAGGCACTTTCGACCACGTGCCCCTCTTCATCGTAGCATACAGTCCTGCATCATCCTCCTCCTCAGCACAATGATGGCTTGGTATTCCCTGTAGAAGTAACATGGCGTGGTCCTATTTTGCTTCATCCATGGCTGACACTACCATTTGTGATGCACCCCAATTTATACACAAGGTCATAGTGGTTGAAATGAGCATGGTAGTAACGTAGTCTATACGTTATGAGAACGTCACAGCGGCGTTGTCTGCCCGCGTTAAGCGCTGCACAAGCTTATTACGAACGGGTCAAACCTGACGGCGACGCATAATTGTCATAGCGAAAGCGTGGTCAGGTCGCAGGGACATCGCCATAGGCGTAATGTAAAATTAACAACATCGTGCTCAGATCCGGAAACCAATTTTTACTACCTCCAACACGCTTGCAATGCGTTCATTAAGTTCGAATTACGCTCGAGTTACGTCGGTACAACGCTCGCCACGTTTCTATTACGCTCAAATGCACTCGCACTGCGCTTCTTTCCGCCACGATCGCGCCACGTTTTTTTTAACATGTTCAAAATTTTACCACGCTCTCCACGGTCATGGTGACAGCGCCACGCTCGATCGCGATTGCAATACGTTCATAGAAGATCGAACTGCGGTTCTACTGCGTTTTTCACGTTTCCACCACGCTTTACGAGCGTGATGGAAGTATTGTGAGATCGGGGGCCTAGTGTGACTGGGGTATAACCGTGGTTGGACTGGGGGCGCGCCGCGCCTCAGAGTAGGCACTTGAGGGAGGGAAGGACGCTATATAAATTTCAATAATTAATGACGTTGAGCGAGTATTCCCACGTATTCATTGCCATGCTTACAGTAAGGTAAACATTATTGACACATACGCATGCGGTGTCGGCTATAGGCGTAATGACCAGTGTTTGGCATGAGACCAAAACCTCGAGACCAAGACCAAGACCGCGGTCTCGAGACTACATCTCTGGTAATGACAGGATGCATTCAGTCACGCTTGAATAATGACACGTGCGCGTGCAGCCAAAAACTAAACGTGTATGTGGAGAAAATTTCTTATCCAAAAAACCCACCTCGCAATTTTCTTGAAATCCGCTTGCAACATACGACTTATCGAGCCAGAGCAAGTGGCATGATACTAATTAAAATATCATATATCAAATAATGTGGAATTATTCCGGGGGAGGTTCTGTACACTAGAATAACACAACGAGTCGTGCAGAGGATATCGCTCTCTTGATGAAACTCAAAAGTTCGTTGTCGTATGAGCTTTGTCAAATGGCAGCACAAATCACAATTGAGAATAAAAGGACTGATTTGTCGTTTTTAAGGCTTCCAGTTCTCTGTTATGTCTATACTTGATGTTACATAATTATCAGAAACACGTTTTCAGAGCCTAATTCAGCTGTTTATATGATTCCTCTGAAATCCCTAGACCTATATACCTTGTTTCCTTATTATTATTATTATTATTATTATTATTATTATTATTATTTTTATTAATATTATTATTATTATTTTTATTATTATTATTTTTATTATTATTATTATTATTATTATTATTATTTTTATTATTATTACTATTATCATTATTATTATTATTAATATTTTTATTATTATTATTATTATTATTATTATTATTATTATTATTATTATTATTATAGGTAGCATTTCTGCCGACTGTCTAGGTGTCACACATGCTGTTATCGTCCATGTCGGCAAGCTAAGTGAATGGTGGCAATGTCCCGAAGATACATGCGGAGTTCCCACGTTGAAGAACCACGGAGATTCTCTGGAAAAGATATGACGTCTCCATTGGGTCGTGGATTGTATCACTCATCCGACTCCGTAACTCTGATATGAAATGCAGTCCTTCGCTGCTCCAAGCGCCTCCGGATTCCAAGGCGAGGGCTATGAAATCGTGGGTGTAAGTGATTGTGGCAGGTTTGACCCTCTTGGACGCAGCTGCACGTTCGGCGGCTTCGCCAGCTCCGACGCATGTATCGATTAGATGAGATTTGGCGTAGGTGTCGGGCACTGTCACATCCCATGCCAGACATCGACCACGTGTCCAAGGGATGAAGGTGACACAGTCTGGTCGCTTTCCATCTTCTCTTAGCAAGCCGAGGGGTTCTTTTTGCGCTGGGATCTTCGCTCTGCCACGAGCTCTCCAGACGATCTCATTCACCATATTGTGTCGTTGATGTTTTCCACCCCCTCTTCTACATAATAATAATAATAGTATTAGTAATAATAATAATAATATTATTATTATTATTATTATATCATTATGATATCATTATTATTATTTTTATTATGTTTATTATAATTATTTAGCATGATAGTGTGTACAAAAAGCAGAATCTGACGGCGTTCCCTCGCTGGACAGCTACCGAAAGTCTTTGGAGTAGGTAGCTTGTCTCGAGTGGGTCATGGGTCACATCGATTAGCCTTCGTCCTAGCTCCAATACAAAGTTCAAACCCTCATAACTCCAAGCACCGCTGGACTCCAGTGCCAGTGCCACAAAAGCATGCGTTCAGATGATTGATAAATTTGATACATACTTTGCACTCTTGACGATGGCTGCTCGGTTTGCTGTTTCTCCTGCTGCAGTTGATGTCGCTGTCGAGTGTGAAATTGCGTAAGTGTCTGACACAGTCTCGTACCAAGTGAGGCACCTGCCGCGTAACCACGGGATGAGCGTCACGCCGTCCGGTCCTTTGCCATTTATTCTGGTGAGGCCCAAGTGTTCCAAGTCATCGTCATCGTCGTCGTCATCGTGTTCCTCATCATCATCGTCATCGTCGTCATCATCATCATCATCATCATCATTATTATCGTCGTCGTCGTCGTCATCATCATAATCATCTATTGTTATTATTAATTATTTGTTAATATTAGAGTTGGTCCTAAGATAAAATGCTGATGTACCGTGCACCAAATTGCCAATTAACGAGGTTTAAGTTTATATATTGCATCAGTGTAGTTCTTTTTACGGGTGTCTTCCGATGGCTAAACAGAGCATGATATATAATGCTTATACACTGTTTTATCATTAATTTATTATTATTATTATTATTATTATTATTATTATTATTATTATTATTATTATTATTATTATTATTATTATTATTATTATTATTATTATTATTATTATTATTATTATTATTATTATTATTATTATTATTATTATTATTATTATTATTATTATTATTATTATTATTATTAATATAATATAACCGGAAACAGGCTGCGAAGGTGTGAAAGTTTGTAGAGGCGAGTCTCGTATGTTTGCTTCTGAATAGCATGAAGGAATTAACTTAAGTAGCGTGAACCTAATGATGCAGTAGTTAATTCGGAAGCTTCCGCAAGACCTGTTTGAAGACAGTCATTATAAAAGATTGAGAGTCAGTTTTGTTTCCAAGTTAAAATCGACAGCCATCAAATTTGAATAACTATCTGACGAAAGATGACTGGAAGCAGCGCCTCTAGCGAATGAACTGTCACAGTTCTCCAAAAGCGAGTTTTCTTATCTGTTCACCAGATGGAGTTCTGGTTATAATGCGCACCCAAGCCCCTCTACGCTGGAGCCAACTTTGGATACGCCGAAAATCCGCCAAAAGTATTTCGGCGTCAGCTGCCATGATTTATTAAATAATTATTTGCCGAATAATTCTTTGGTTATTTACGGCAAGACATTGTTGCGTAATTGTCAGTTCAAGCGTTCTAACGTAGGGCACCAGCTTATTCATGAGCGATGCATCTAGTCAGACGGGTTGTCCAAAACTTCGAAAGGTTGTCTTAAGCAGATCCGAGTTCGGTTGCCTGAGGTGATGCGTAATGCGTCGTTGAAATCTTTTCATAAAGCTCTTCAGACCGCACGATTAGTGAGTGAGTCATAAGAAATGACGATGATGGCAGGGATGATGAGACAAAAACCACTTAAATGACGATGATGGTGACGATGGCGATGACGATGACGGCGGCGGCGACGACGACGACGATGGCAATGGCAATGGCGATGGCGATGACGATGACGATGATGATGATGATGATGACGACGATGATGATGACGACGACAACGACGATGAAGATGAGGGTCATTGGGACGGTGGTTATAAATTCTGTGGCTGATTAATTTTTCATATAGGCTTATGATCATAGGACCATGTGTTACGTAGGCATGAACATTTTCGCTCCAAATGCCCTGTGGGCGTATGTGGAACGGTCAAACTCGAATTCTTTCATATGGATTCATCAGGGTGACTTACTGCAAGGGTGAGGGCTGACTAAAGAGCTGGAAAATACATTAGGCCTACGTGCATCGTAAAGATTGGTGTTGGTGATCACATCAAAGAGAGCGAGAGAGGAAGAGAAAGAGTCAGAGACAGACACACAGACAGACGGACAGACAGACGGACAGACAGACAGACGGACAGACAGACGGACAGACAGACGGACAGACAGACGGACAGACAGACGGACAGACAGACGGACAGACAGACGGACAGACAGACGGACAGACAGACAGAGATAGCGATGGTCAGAGTAATAGACAAAGTGATAGAGAGTATTAGAGATAGAGATAGTAATAGAGATAGACGTAGACATAGACACGGAAACAGACACGGATACAGAGACAGGCAGAGAGAAAGAGACTGACACAGACACAGAGACAGAGACTTAGACGGTGATTGAGGCAGAGACAGAGACGAAGAACGCGCAAGAAATATAAAGCTAAATCTATATGCAGCTATATATACATGTATATTATATATATATATATATATATATATATATATATATATATATATATATATATATATATATATATATATGTATGCTGTATCCGGAAATAAAGGGACCACTAGTGATAATATGAAAATAAATAGCAAATATTCGTCGATTTTTAAATTCCAAAATCGTTTTAATCCTGATATATTTAATTAGCAGTGCGCAGAATATACAAGCTTCTGTCGTTCAGTAATGACGTCACAATGACGTCATTTTCTTTCAGATTCAAGAATTAAGAACTGCCTAAAATATACATGTATCTGCAGAATTTTCAACTTTTTAAAAATGTTTTTGATAAATCGCCATAAATTTAGTTCAAATGCATTCTTATATTTGAATGATATTAGACAACAAGGTGTGTTCAAACTGTCCGCCTTCAGCCTCAACACAAGCTTCAAGAAGCGTGCGTCATTGGCAATAGATACATCAATGATCAGCTGATCAAAGTCCTTCCGGGCATTAACTATGTTGTTTAAAGACGTCACTGCGACCAAATTTTTTAACCAGGACGTTCATAAATAAATTTCTTTTTGGAAAAATATGTTAGAATTAAAATGGTGCTAAAATTTTTTAATATTTATTTTCATATTATCATTAGGGGTCCCTTTTCCGAACACAGTGTCTATATAGGCCTATACACATATACAGAGTGACACGTAGAATTAGAGACGGAGACAGAGACAGAGACAGACAGACAAATAAACACACAGCGACAGTCTGAGAGATAGAGACAGACAGACTCTGTAGAGAACACACGAACACCTGTCGTTCGGAGCTGTCAACATCTTGAAAACCTGTCAGAGCATGAATGATGTTTAACAAAGTCCAAGGCAAACACGACAGACTCCGAAAAACAGGAAATATCACTTATCATCCATCTCAACAACTCAAAGCCGTTTGTCTGGTGCCACACCTCAGTTTCCAACATACCCCCACCAATTTTCGACAGGGCAGTATGCGCACTTGCACGAGCGCCTCTGAGAGCGTGTAATTAGATGTAACATGTAATTCGACGTTGCATGCAATTTAATTGAACATATCATCTTATATAACATGCAGAAATAATTTTATGTAGCATGTAATTTAATGTAATATGTCATTTAAATGAATATTTCATCTCATATAACGCGTAATTGAAGGTGACTTATGTAATAAAATGTAACATGTAACTTGAACTAAGGTAATTTAGCGTAGCACGTTATTTTTGTAGCGCGTAATTTAATTGACTACATGTTGCTTAAATGTAACAGATAAATATTTGTATTTTTCTGTAGCAAACGCATGGACGGGATCCTTTTCACTTTCACTGGATTTATCGGTTGTGATCCACGTAGGATTCTTGTGTGTGTGTGTATGTGTGTGTGTGTGTGTGTGCGTATGTGAATGGTACCCAAGACATCTATGGTGTACACATTGCTCTAGTCAAAGGTTGCGTGTGTGCGTGTGTGTGTGTGTGTGTGTGTGTGTGTGTGTGTGTGTGTGTGTGTGTGTGTGTGTGTGTGTGTATGTGAGTGTGTTTGCGCATGCGTGTGAGCGTATTTAGGTGTTTGTGGACCAGCGGATGTGTGTAAGTATGTGTGTGTGCGTCAGTGGTGCGAGCGTACCGGTAGTTTACTGACCCATACATATATACATACATACATACATACATACATACATACATACATACATACATACATACATACATACATACATACATACATACATACATACATACATACATACATACATACATACATACATACATACATACATACATACATACATACCTACATACATACATACATACATACATACATACATACATACATACATACATACATACATACATACATACATACATACATACATACATACATACATACATACATACATACATACATACATACATACATACATACATACATACATACATACATACATACATACATACATACATACATACATACATACATACATACATACATACATACATACATACATACATACATACATACATACATACATACATACATACATACATACATACATACATACATACATCAATACATACATACATACATACATACATACATACATACATACATACATACATACATACATACATACATACATACATACATACATACATACATACATACATACATACATACATACATACATACATACATACATACATACATACATACATACATACATACATACATACATACATACATACATACATACATACATACATACATACATACATACATACATACATACATACATACATACCTACATACATACATACATACATACATATATACACACATGTATGTCCTCAGTACATTATGCATTCGTTTCTCCAGCGCCCCAATGTATGCGCAATGTTCCTTCGACAAGATGTTCCTTCCTGCTCCATGGAGCGGCTGAGCGAGCCGCCTGTCAATCACCGCATCATGCTCCTCCTCGCACGAACCGGCCCCGCCCACATCGCTAATATCCGCCAAGCATCAAAGCGCTGCCGGGCGAAAAACCTCGCCTCGACTTTCGTGGGCCAGCCCGACGGATTAAGCGCTAGCGTTGAGTGAATCCGGTCATAATGCGCAAAGTTGGCATCTCCGCAAATCGTTCTTCGTACGTTCGCTAGTGCTTACTAATCTCGTCGGTTTTATCAGATCGAATAAGTTTTCCTTGTTTCGATCGCCCGCCCGCTCGCTCGTTCGTCCCCCTCGCCCGCCGGCCGCAGACCGCGCGGATAAGCGGCATTAGCAACGGGGAGGACTGCCCTACAGCGCTCAGCCTGCGCCGTCTAATTAAATGTACAGATATGAAAATGAATGACGCTGCGATGAAATCTAGTCTCGACCGAGTGAATGTTGAGAGCGAGAGAGTGCGAAAAGAAATGAACCGACCCGATCGGCCTCTTGACGGATGCCACTGGGGTCGCGCAGGGTAAACCGTGGGCCGTTTGGGGCCGCCGAAGGGGCCACGAAGGGGTGGAACCATCCGCAGCACCGGCTGAGATGCCGTCTGCTTAGGAACCGGTTCTGACCGACTGGTTCTAATCAGTTCCCGTCGCTCGCCGTGAGTCACTTCTTGAGCGGAATTAACTCTTGGACTGTAGTCACCTCTCGTCGAAATCGCTTGTTTATCGCCGATGGTTAACAGTCGATAAACAGACGTTCGTGTGTTAGACGCGTCAATCGAATACGCAGTTGTTTATCGGTCTCGATATTATACGTTTATCAGAATCGCAACTCCGCCGATAAACAGAAGACGTTTGAGAGACAATATAAAAAGACGCTCGAATTCGCTACTACTGACCATCTGTGGTCAGCAGGAAACTGGTTTTCAAACACTGCTTTATCACTCTACGTTGAATGCTTCATACACAGCAGAGTTCAACGGCTGCCGTGACATCTTCATAAGCCGCCATTGCGTGGAAGAGAACATAATTTTGAGAATCGACGCCTGTATAATTTTGTTATAGTCAGAAACTTGTGCATAATAAGGTTTGGCATTCGATTGCGTGTCTCATTGTATTGATATGGAGATCTTACGTTCAGATTACGTCACTGGTCACCTGCAGAATCACTGGTACAGCGGTGAGTCATCATCTTCTATCTAATTCATACAACTGTATACAAAATAATGTGTTGACTCATCCATGTAGATATTTATTTATGTACGGGTTTCTGTAATGTGAGTATTGATTCATGAATGTAAGTATGGGTGTATGTATGTATATACAGTATATATGCATGCATGTATGTATGTATATATGTATGTGTGTATGTATGTATATATGTATGTTTGTATGTATGTATATATGTATGTATGTATGTAAGTTATGTATGTATGTAAGTTATGTATGTATGCATGCATGTATGTATGTTTATATGTATGTGTGTATGTATGTATATATGCATGTATGTATGTATGTATTTATGTATGTATGTAAGTTGTGTATGTATTGCATGTATGTATGTATGTATGCATGTATGTATGTATGTATGTACGTATGTATGTATGTACGTACGTACGTATGTATGTATATATGTATGTGTGTATGTATGTATATATGTATGTGTGTATGTATGTCTCTATGTATGTATGTATGTATGTATGTATGTATGTATATATATGTATGCATGTATATATGCGTGTATGTATGTATGTATTTATGTATGTATGTAAGTTATGTATGTATTGCATGTATGTATGTATGTATGCATGTATGTATGTATGTATGTACGTATGTATGTATGTATGCATGTATGCAATGTATGTATGTGTAATAATGTGTCTATGCAAGTGTGTATTAAATTATCTGTATTTGAATAACCAGAGTGATTTAATGTGCGTGCGTACGACGAACGTACAGAGGCCTATATACGGAGTTGCTCCTCTTCGCCCTATTACAATGACTGTCCCATTTTCTCTGCGTGAATTACATGACTGGGTCTCGTGTGCATCACCATATTAGTCATAATCATCGCTTCATCGTCGTCGTCGCATTTTAATTGTTCCTCGTTAGCATAATCAATCTCTCATTCACTTTGTGCCATTACCTATTTTTTCCTCTTCCTTTTCCTCTTTTTCCTCTTCGATCTCTTCCTCTTCTTCCGCCTCTCCTACTTCTTCTTAATCCTTATATTCTTACATGGTTTTGCACCCAGCTTCGCCTTGGATCGAATTTATGACTATAGGCGGGTGCGCCGCTTCGCCTCTGAAATTGTTTACATACAGCTTTACTCAAAGATGTTCTCGTCGCGAATGTTCCATTTGGAAAGAGCACCCGATTTGCAACTTAAATTAGCCCGCCTCATATGACGTCATGCAAATTGCCACCGTTATTTTATGAAATGTCTGAAGCTTCGTCATGTCGAAAGTAGAAATGCCAAAATATCGGAATCCAAAGTAAACTGTGTACTGCAAATAGTCGAGTTGACAGAGAAATTCGCACAAAAACGTTTTCTATAAATTTTCGAATCGCCAGAGCGTTCCGTTCGTGAGCCTTTGTTGGGACGGAGAAATAGATTTTCTGCCTAACAGTCAAGATTCATCATTATTGCTACGCATCAATTGTCTGCTTCAGCGTTCAGATATAAGGTATATACAGTGTGATGTTGGCAGTTTCCGAGTTTCAGTTTAGCCCTAACGACAAAGATTATTAGCGTCGCCCTCCTTCTCTGTCCATTCTTGGGACTGGCACTGTCACATTACGAACAATGGCGGATTTTAATGCATATATCGAGGTAACGGTCAAGAGACCAGATTATTAAATGTGGCCTGAGGCATTTGTTGAGAAACTTACGCTAAGTTTCAGTCAAATCATTCTCAATTTCGAATCGTTTCTACCGTTTCTGTTCATTTTCTTTCAACATTGCTATTCAGAGACTCTTTAAACGTGCAATAAGTATATCAAGAGTTGCAACTAAAAAACACATACAAGTCTCTAGATGTCTATAAACATTACTCTTCCTTATAAAGTGTCGCGTTTCTGCCTTCTGTAAACAACTTAAAATTCAATCCATCAGCGAGAGAGACTCGGATTGAGGCCGGGCTTCCTACATTACTGCATTCTGGCCTTGGAGTTTAACGGAACAAGTCGACGTTCAGCTTCAGTTACTATATCATACGAGGACTTAGTACCAGCTTCTGGTATGTTAATTGACAAAACTCATTTGGACACACACACACACACGCATACATACACACACACGCGCGCACACACACATATATATATATTTAATATACGATATGTGCAGGAATGTCGACAGACATATATACACGAAAAGCATTGTATACCTCGGTCATAGTATATATTGTGGCTACAGAAACTGAAAAACAAGAGAACGAAACAGACACAAACTACACCCTCGAGAGACGGCCGTGAGTATATGAAATGTTGGCGACTTCATTTTCTTAGCCACGGCACGTGATTAAAATGCCCCATTTTAGGTCCCAAACTTCCAGCGAATAGCTTAGGGTGATATATATATATATATATATACATATATATAGTATTCATATAGAAGATGAGTTTAAAGACCACATTGTTAAAAAATACTGTTATCTAAATAATATCACATTTCTTACGCATTAACAGTTGTGCCAGTCAACCTGTTGAAATCCATTCTTAGATCGCAATAGAAGTGGTACCCGCCAGGTATAGTACCCTGCAGGGTCCAACTGCTTGCCATGGAATAACCTTCATCCATCATTAAGGACCCAACTATTGACTAGATTCTCTCCATCGGCTTCTCGCTCTTTAAAGACGTTTCTTTTCCCCCGGAGTTTCTATGATGAGAACGTCTCTGTATAGTTATTCTGTGTGAGGCGCTGTATAAATCTAAAGATACGATAGTGAAGTAATAAGGTGGACCATAATGGTTCTGGAAGCCACAAGATGGTGTTGATAACTGTGTGCAGGAGTGGCTGTTGAACGCAGCCATTATAGTCTCGGAGGTTGTAACCGGAGACAACGGTTGCCCTGGAGAGGGGATATTCGATGCAAACGACCTCAAATGCCCCGTGAACATCTTGGGAATATTTCGACGGCCAGGTCTTAAACATAGATTGAAAAGATTTATAAAGCGTCACCCCACCCACCCACACCCCTACATGCCTCTGCCTGCCTTCCTCTTTCCATCACTCTCCGTCTCACTCCTCTTTGTCTCGGCGCTTCAACACTCCCTCTGCCTCTCTGTATGCCCTCCTCTCTGTCACTCTGTTGACCCGTCCGTGTGTGTGCTTCCGTCCCTGACTCTTCCGCTGGCGTTTTCATTAGCGCATGCAGTGGAGAGACGGTTGCTTTAGCGCCTTTATGAAGCATCATCCGGTGAAATTCAGAATATGGTTCTAGATTGACGATTGGAAGTTTCGGAAGGAAAAGAAATTCCAAAGACTTCCGAACATGTTTCGCGTCTTCCAGATATTGTTCAACTATAGCAAAGCACTTAAAACAAATCACACACAACGATGTACACATGTATATATAATATATATATGTATATATTTCTTGCGCTTGAATAAATTATCTTGTATACACGAATTTATATATATATATATATATATATATATATATGTATCCTTGAATGTGTATACGAATTTGCATACACATGAACGCGTTTAATGTACATATATTTTGTATACAAAATGTGTGTATAAATATGTATATGGTCAAATATGTGTTGGTACACAAATGTGCTCATAGCAATAAAGTCATATATATATAGGCCTACGCTTGTATATATATATATATATATATATATATATATAGGAATGTGCTCTAGTCTATATACATGTATACATGTATTTTTATATATCATACATGTTATATATATATGAATGTACATGTATATATATATATATATATATGTATGTGTTTTGACGAGAGTTGACTGGGTTTAATCTGCGATGGGGTGGGGCTAGGTTTGTGATCGTGCATATCATTCTCCATCGAATGGTTTCTTCAGCCTTTTGGTCTTCCTGCCGAGGCCCACGCGAATAGAGGTCAGCGCAAAGGTCACGCATCAGTCACACTGGCAGGGTCACGACCCCTGGTCAAACTGGGTCGCCGTTCAAAGGTCGCCCGTTAGGTTTTTTCTTATTAAGCTGGGACTCGTATACAGTACCATGAACGGTAAGGTACAGAGCCGGGAGAATGAGGAGGGGCAGAAGGAGGAGGAGTAAGAGGAAGAGGAAGAGGAAGAGGAAGAGGGAGAGGAAGAGGGAGAGGAAGAGAAGGAGAAGGAGGAGGAAGAAGAGAATTGGAAGGAGGGTTTGAAGTAGAACTGAGAGGTGTAGTTTAAGGAAAGTACAAACGGTTGTCTTGCGAAAGAGGGGTGTATGGAGATGGGCAAATTGCAACGATGATGAGGGTTTGGTATTATTTGCAGATAGAACAGACAGACAGAGACAGACAGAAGAACAGATAGATCGGCAGGCAGACAGAGAGACAGAAAGAGAGCTGCTGAGAAAGAGAGTGACAGACAGACATTCAGAGACGGACGTAGGCAGAGAAAGAGAGATCTTCAGAAAGATACTTGACCTTCCATGTCCTTACCTCTATCCTCCTATAAACTACTTAGTAGTTTTAGTTAACATCAAGAATCATTGCTAGAGTGCAAGCAGTGGAGGGCAAGCAGTGGAGGAGTTACATCTCCCCTTGTTCGCGTGCTCCCTTTTATTCTCCACCGCTTACGAACTTTGTCAGTGCTGGTCCCAAGACTGGATAAAAGAGAAGGGAGGCGCAAATGATCTTTGTTATCACAACAGTGTTGTAAAACCGCAACTGTTACTACCACCACCTTTTACATCTGACCCTCTACCCCTCTCCCTCGGATACGCTGCTTTGACTATTTGATGGGACACCCTCTCCCACGGCACTCGAATTCCCGAGATAACTCAATCAGATGCCGGGCGATAAGGAAGTCTTTAATAGGTTGCAATTTGTGCTTGAGATAACCTCTGATTGGTTCTCGTAATTAGCAGATAAGACCCGTCGAATACTTCAACTGAGTAGATCATATTATAGACGACGTTTCGCTTCGACGACTTTTAATTGGAATGAATTTACGGTTCTTTCCTTCCTTCCTTCAGACTCATT
>OY365818.1:6149194-6191694 GCA_959347315.1 Bimastos eiseni
CAACACAATATAATCCAATGCAACACGATATCATACAACTGTTATTTGATATTGCCATTCTTACAATCAGCTCATAAGTGCGCACACGCCAGAACGTCGCAACTGCAGTTGAAGCCTAGTGCAGAGCAATCATTGTGCTCAAGGTCCCTACACAGTGACTGACGCCTCGGACGAGGGTCGAATTAATCCGATCACTCCGAGCACATTGAGTATTACGGGCCGACCGCTCTAACCAGTCGGCCACCGTGCCACACCTTACGACAATAAAATAAAGATTTTAAGTTATCTCTGTCGACTATGCCGTTTATTCATTTATTGTCCGTGTCATTATTCATTTGGAACTGGTCTCCATTGGATCTGTGTCTTGTCATCCTGGGGATCATACTTGCACTTTCAAATGTCTTGTCTGTCTATTGTATACCTGTATGCATGTATTTACGTATATAGGTATGACCGTCTGTCTTGTATGTCTTTCTGCATGATTGAGTCTCTTGTATACAAACGTTTGTCTATGTATGTCTTTCGTTCTATCAATCCGTTTGCATGCCAGTCTACCACTCCATGTGTCTACCACTCCATGTGTCTACCTACCTTTTGAGATGAGTCATACAAATGGATGGAATTTATCAATTAATGAACAGATGAATGACGAGGAGGCAAACAATTATTAATTTAACAATTGTTAATTTAACAATAGTTAATTTAACAATTGTTAGTTTAACAATTGTTAATTTAACAATAAGCCGTTCGGGTCAAATCAACATAATATTGACTAAAGTTTCCTAAGTTGCATTTGCAACACCTTTCTTACATTTCCAAAGAGGACAAGAAGACACACGGACAAATAGAAAGACACGCACACAGAGGCAAACAGACCTAAAGAGAGAATTGAAAAATTGCATTAAAAAAATGAAATGGTTCATTCCAATCCTAAAAGTTTTAACAGCAATGTATTTAAAATGCTTTAATTGGTCGTCGCTCGAACTCGAACCCTCGCTTCTCTCATCACCTGCGCATTTCCTCCCGCCTTATACATGCACAATATATATATATATGTACGTTTATATATGTATTGCATGTATATATATATATATATATATCTTGCTAATATGTTTTGCACCAGATGACTGTAGCGAGGGGAAATCGGTCGTGAATGGCTTTGCTAACAGACTCTGTGTTTGCTAAACTTGACATTTCGTTTCCGCAGATACGAACGACTAATACAAGCGATGCACACACACACACACACACACACACACACACACACACACACACACATGTACATATATATATACATTATTACACACATGTGTAGTGTATACATATATAAAAATATATATATAAATATAATTATGTATAGAAGGAGTAAAAGATGACATGATTAAAAACTATTTTTGTGACATTCTAAAGACAATGTCTAAAATTGTTCTATTATTCTTTTAATAATGGCAACTGGTGGACTCACCTCACCCGATGTATGTGGTGTGGTCAGTTGGTTGACCTTTGCTTAGATTCAGCCCTTCTATAGGCCTAACTCTGTTTATATAATATGGTAAGTGTCCGTTTGTGTTGCCTCAGTCGCTATTTTTTACGGTGTTACTTCAATCATTATTTTCAATGGTGTTACTTCCCCTCTTTGAATGCGTTTCTTTACCCCGAGGTTTAAGTGTTGAGAGCGCCTCTGAATAGTTATACTGCGAGAGGCGATATTGTATCAAAAGATACAATACGACACTTCAATCGCTACTTTCAATGGTGTTACTTCGGTAACAACTTTCAATGGTGTTACTTGAACCGCTACTGTCAATGGCGTTACTGCATTCGTTGAGTTCAATACTTCATTTGATATTTTTCAGAGAGATTGGACCGAATAATCTAGACTCAAACTTCGGATATTCGAGCGATAACAGACTCGAACCGAAAAGCGAACCGGAATCGCCACCCTCTTTATCGGCAGAATCATCACCACCGGAACTGGATCATCCTGAATCATATGCGCATGCGCATGCGCTGCAGGACACTTCCGGCGTACAGCTCTTCTCGCCGACCAGCGCGCTGCCAACATACCGAAGCCTAACAGGGAATCCGTACGGTTTTCACAAACCAGAAACTGAGACCCAGACCGGAAGTGACTGTCCGAGGACGGACCGTGACGTCTACAGTTCTTTTTATTCGCAAATCTATCACCCCGATATGTTCTATGACTCGATCAAGCATCTCGGGCACCAATAGTCGGCATTATAAATTGACGTCAAATTAATTATCAATAATTATTCGTATATTTAGTATTTTGTAAGAACAATAACAATGATGAGTAAATCGTTTATCTTTTTTGCTGTTATTATTTTAGCAGAAAACTGTCTGTCGAAATGAACTCGCCTGCGTGCACACAATCATAATTTGTTGAATAATAATAAGAATAATAATTATCTGTTGTGTCCAGCTGTTCATGCGTTTTCGATTCGCTGCGCTTGTAAAATCCGCCGAGCTCTGTGGTGTTGGCGACAACTCAACTTGGGTAACTACATCATCGGATTTCTGAACGCCTCTGAAAAGAATCTTTAAAAGTGGCGCTATATATATAATGCTAGAATTAAGAATTTCCTACATTAAAGGTTATGGAGTGTGGGGCCCACAATGAAGCAGTTGCGACGTGAAATGGGGTCAGCTGTTGTTGTATGTCCGGGTTTGTTGAAACTGAGTATTCACATGTTTTCTCACGGACTCAGAAATTGATTAGAGATTCGGTTGGAGTGAGATATTGGTTATTAATCTTTTCTATTTGTCCATAACCGTATCTTCTACTCCAGGCAGGTTTTAATCTGAGAAGTCACTGTGGCCGGCGACGTGGGCTGTATCTTCTTAGAACTTTGCCTCTGTTTCGCAGTAGACAACAGTTACTGGAGGAAGCTGTTTGATCTTGTGTTCTCTGGTGGCGAACACCTCTCTTGAGTATTATTGAATGACCAGAATTTGCTGAAGGTCCAAGTAAATTTTATATTTATGAATGTGAAAGTAAGTTTTATATGTAAGTAAGTAAGTATATTCTCTAATCAGACGTCTCTGAACGCACGACGTGTACAAATAAATTGGGACGAACAAAACATCTATATACAATCTGTTAATTGGGAGTATAAAAATTAGTAAATTGTCAGGATAGCAACAAAGGGTCGCGCATTATGAAAAGTCAATGGGGGTTAAGGTGCTGATACAATAGTCTTTTAATAAAGCCACACCGGGTGAAATCATCAGCCCGGGAAACAGACCTGTTGTGAGCACGCGGTCGCAACTGCATGGTGCACCGCACTACTAATAGGAATGAATGTGAAAGTGAGTTTTATATGTAGACCCTTGTACTCTAATGAACCACCTTCAAACACACTGTGAGATCAACAGCTACAAACAATAGAAGAATGTATAGGGTCTATAATTGCAAAAGCAATTAGCAATTAAATAAAATCAAATGCTTTTATTGATCCAGTAATTGGGCAGTAGGTGGTTGTACAGAGTTACTGGTAGAACATATTAGCAACCAACGAAACGAAGAAACTATGCAACAGGACATTTTATCTTACACAATTACTAAGCAATATTAAGCTGTTGCAAATCAGACGTTTTCGAAGTTTGGATAGACTGGGATAGTGCTAAAAGAAATTTAGCACTATGAAAAAAAAATCATGATTACTGAAATAAGCATTTTTTACGAATACAATGCAAAGTTCCCTGCAATTGAAGAGACAAATCCTACAGGTCGCGTTTACATGCACGAGAGTAGTAGAGGTCACGATTAGCGCTCCAAACTGACTCCTAAATGACCCATGTTGTCCAAATAGGGACCTAGCGGTTCTCACGCCAACTCTTATCCCATTAAATGGTTTCTAACTACTTGGTACACACAGCTTTCAACGACTACGTGGCGAAAACAAACACGAAACGACATTACTATTTGTCATTATTGCGATTACCTCATCAACACGAAAAAGTTGCAACTGTCAAAGCAAAAGCATGACACACAACGCATTGTCATCATTAGGTCATCGATTTCGTCATTTCGTCTTGAAATGTTGCGTCATCGAAGCGTCATCGACTGCATCTTGTTCATATGATGGCTAAATGTATACAAAACAAACGCCTTGTGTCAGAATATATTTGAATATCCTTCGAATAAATATAGTTCCTCCAAATATTCAGACGTGCTATCTGTATGACCCATGCAACTTAGGGGCCGTCCATAAATGACGTCACGCAATTTTTGACAATTTTTACCCCTCACCTCCTTCGTCACACGTCGTCACAAATGGCATGACCACCTCAAAGCTCTGCTTCTGCACCCCCATAAAAAACCGGATGTCTTGAATGCAATGCAGATTTTCTTATAATTATCAACAAAAGTAATTATAAAAATACATGAAACTATAATAGCAGAACGAAGAAAATGGAGAAAGTATAATCATAACAGTTTTATGCATTCCTCAATATGGAAGAAAGGCTCCGGCATAATCATCACTGCAGTCATTAAAAAAAGTTTAATAACAATAACTCGAAACAATCCAAACCTTATACCTCTCCATTCTCTTACGGTGAAGCAAAATGCTTCTTCGTGGAATAAATAATATCGAATCCAAATACTCTCCCTTTTCTTCGTTTCAGCGACTCACCACGGCCTGTGCGTTTGGGCGGCATAAGTACCGTTAGTTATGTGAAACTTGTTTTATTGAGTATTATTGTAAAATAAAGTCACGCATTTTGATGTTTGATGTGATGATGTGACGTCACATTTTGTCGACCCCTCCTCTCGTCACACATCGTCACAAATGTCTGACCCCCCCCTAGGCGCGTGACGTCATTTATGGACGGCCCGTTATGTAGTAAAAGAAGATAACAGAAAACTAAATACGCGAGATGCTGTTTATAAATTCAATCACGAAAAGTGAGTTCTTCAATATATTAAAGGAATTAAATCTTTACCGACATGTAATTTTCATATTCCTATTTCAATTCTAACCTATTTCAAATTGTACCTATTTCGAATCTTACCTATTTAAAAGTTGCCTCTTTCACCTGTTACCTCTTTCAAATCTTATCTTTTTTAGATCTTATCTTTTCAAATTTTGACAAATTGCCAATCCACCATTCACTACAACACCTGATCGTATTGACCTTTTGAGTGTTTACTGCTGTTGGTGATGATGCTGATAGCGATGATGATGACAATGTTGATATTGATGATGATAATGACGACGACGACGATGGTGATGATGAAGAGGATAATGACGATGGCGACGAGCAGTATGAGGATGATGACGATGCTGATTACTACAGCTTTGTTGTTCTTCAGTTTGTCGCAGAGACCCAAAACGCAGAACTCGTCGTACTCGCTCTGACGAACGAGAGTCGATTGTGCAAACAGATTTACGTCGGCATATATAGGAAGGCTGCAACGCCCCTTTTCGACGACCAAGCAACGTCACCCCTCCCCTCCGCCTGCCACCGGAAACACGGTCGCCTCCTTCTGGTGTTTGTCTTCCGGCTTCCGTCATTGTCGTCATCCCCGTCTCTAAGGAGGGGAGCTGTGGGAAACTGCACCCCGCGGCAGATAGACCCCTCGCGGGATAGCAACTGGTTATACCTCACGGTGAAATAATTTGTTCTATTTGCCTCTGTGCGCATGTAACTCCTCCACTGCCTGCAGTCCAGCAGTACCAGTCCCAAGCCTGGATAAAGAAGGAGGGCGACTCTACATATACACGCATACATACAAGCATATATTCAAGCATGTATACATGCATACATACACGTTATTTACATATATTTAACATACAAACATACATACATACATATATGCCTATACAAGCAAGTCTATATATTCACAAGCATGCACACGGACAAGTAGGCCTATGCATGAGTTTATGTTTAGGCCATACGTATACATACAAATATTTTCGCATGCAATTATGTACATGTATAGTGAGATGCCATTTCGCCGTCGTCATGGTTTCATCCCTTGCTTGATCCTGGATTGTAAGTAACCTGGTTGCTTACCTTGGTTCCTCATCGCTCACCTGCAGCGGGGTGGAGAACGTGAAGGTCTGGTATATTAGGGTCTTTTCAAGGGCATATTCAAATTGTGCTTAACCAGAGGTGATCTGAGCCCAGGGTCATGACCGTATATAGTACTCATGGTCGTATCTCACCTGTAAAACGCATATCATCCTAGTCATGGATGCGTCGCTAAATAAACTTATTGCACACATATACACCTGTAACCCCCTATAGTTGTCCCAAGGCACATGTCTTTAGTGGTGATTCTGAACCCCTCCAACAGAGGGGGCCTCATATAGGGGCCGGGAAATCATGACAGAGGGGCCAAAACTGAAAGTGGACCAAAAGCACGGAGGGGCCACATTAGGGCCAAATTCTTAGTTGGTGGGTCACTGGCCCCTGTATACATCTGTCACTTCATGCCTTGCTCCAGCCTTCTGGTTACTTTTCAACAACATTACTCTTATATCTATACCCTAAGATGCCTGTGGGAACATAGTCAGCGACTCAGTGATGTGTAAATACACGTTTCGCATATCGTGCTACATTGAACGTGCTATTTGTGTATTTCGAGTGTATTTTTAAGACTGCGTTTAACAGTATCAAACGACTTCTTCTGATACCCAAGACCTGAAAAATAAATAGAGGATCGCTCTTTCGCCTGCCATCAGAACCCATTTCGAACACTCATGTATAAAAATGGAAATAACTCTAATGTATAAGTAACTTGTACAAAATATATTTTTGTAGGGAACTTCATAGATCATAGATATGGCTGTTAAAATTGGAGGTTATATAATCGTATTGCGTTGAGCTTCTGCGTCCGAAACTTCGGCCTCTCAACGCACGGAAAAACTACTTCTGCAGCCGAAGGTCCTTCGGATATGTCTAAAAACAACCCTAACCATATAACCGAGAAACTAAACGACCCTCACGATGCCTAACCTGACCCTAATCCACGAAATTGTATATGTGTTAGGCCGTAATAATAACATTTTCGTTAGTATTGCGGCCGAAGGAAATGTTTATCCAATTTTATTACAGTATATCCGAAATGATTATTTTTCGTTTCTGAATCGAGTTGGAAACGGTAACCGAGCGAGTGGTTAGAACTCTCGCGCTGGAACGCAACGTGTAGGTTCGATGCTTTCTGAAACGGTTGGTGCATATATGAACCTCGCTCACAACTGCATGCTCATCGACATCGATTGAATCTTGGTCATCATACGCTGGCGCTATATAAATGAAGAAATACTCAACAGGACGTACCCTTCTTTTAAATTTCCCTGTACATCAATGCAATAATTCTACACAAACATATTGTTCAAAAATTCTCATTTATACGTTATACGGTAATACACGTTAACTGTATTCTCAGACCTGTGACAGCAAAGGTATACAGACTGAAGCAGCCGACGGTGAGCAGGCTGTGGTTGATCTGGCCTGGTCCTTGTGGGCGATGAGCAATTTCCAAAGACTTGCGTTAGAATACATTGCATCTACACACACCCACGCAAACATACAAACATTTGTATTTATCTATTCATAAGTTACCCATCTCTAAATATACACAAGGATGATTTTTCTCATCCCAATAATGTATACATTTAGATAGATGAAAAATTAATCTATACAAATATATGTGTGATTGTGTGTGTATGTATATATAAAGTTATATATATATATGTGTGTGGATATATATATACATGTAGGTATACACATATATGTGTATATATATATGCATATAAAGTATATACATGTGTTATATATACATGTATCTATATATGCATATATACATGCTTATATATATTTGCATATATAAACATAAATGTATATATATATATATATATATATATTCATGCCTCTTTTGCATTATTGATTTATTCACAGATGTGCGGAGACGTGTGTCTGATATATGAGTTCGAAGGCAGGTGCGTTGATGTTTAGATAGTTTTGGTAGGTTCGTCTCATCTCGAGGGCCAATCGTGAAGAGCAATCGGAGGATCGGACTCAGGTTCCAACGCCAAATGCAGCAGCAGCAGCAGCAGCAGCAGCAGCCTCCTCCGCTGGTAGCATCGCCGATTGACTTTGGTTTAGAGACGCCAGGTATCGGATATACATACGGTCGGAAGAAGGCTACACAGAGAAAGAGAGACAGACAGACAGACAGACAGACAGACAGAGATACAGAGAGAGAGAGGTACAGAGAAAGAAAGAGATAGAGATAGAGATTAGGAAGAGGGATACCCCAGGGTTATCCGGTGCACCAACGAAAGTGTTTACGTCGGATATATCACACTCGTCCGAGCTTTGTGGATTTTGTATAAATGCGCACATTTCAAACAAGAACGATAAGCGCATTTATTTACATAAAATATTTTATATGTAATATAAATGCGACCTTAGCTTAGCACGTTTTATGCAATGTACGTTATATATATATATATATAATAATAATAATAAACTTTGCGGATGCGTCCAAACGTCTTTTGACCAGCTGGCAACTGCCTTTGATATGCAAGTTTTGCTTCTGTGGTGTAGAACCCATGCAGATTGATTGTTAATCTTCGGTGCGATTAGCTGGAATATTTCCAAACCCATTTCATGACGAATAATGTATACACGTCTTGCCCATTATGACTCACTTTAATTTATCTTACCTTGTATAACATTTATATTACTTTTACTAACCTCCCAATTCCAACCTTACTTTACCATATCTAACAATCCCTTACTTTGGTCATCCACATCCCTTCTTAACACCCATTTTCTAATCATGTTATAACCTGGCTTATCTTCATCTCTCACCTAATTATCTCTCACCAAATTATCTCTTACCTAATTATCTCTCACCTGATTAGCTCCTATTTAATTGTCTCCCACCTAATTATCTCGCGCCTAATTATCCCTCACTTAATTATCTCTTACCTAGCTATCTCTCACCTAATTATCTCTTACCTAGTTATCTCTCATCTATTTATCTCTTATCAAATTATATCTCACCTAATTATCTCATACCTAATTATCTCTCAACTTAGTCACCTAATTATCTCCTATCCTATTATCTCTCACCTAATTATCTCTTACCTAGTTATCTCTTACTTAATTAGCTCTTACCTAATTATCTCTCACCTAATTATCTCTTATCCATCCCCTCACTACCTTCTAAAAGAAGATAATCTTACTCGGCTAAGCCTAATGCTATTACCTTCATTTACTATGTCTTATCGTAAGTCACCTTAATTTCACTTAATAAACAAAGACACATTAGTGTGTTATGGAGAAAGTGCGTCCTCCCGCAGCATATGCCCTAATTATCGCATTAATTGGGGCGCTGCTGTCACATCGGTGCTAACATATTGGTGGGGTATCAAGTTTCGCTGCCATCGCTCTTCATAGAACGCGGCGTTTCCGCGCATAATACTAGAACAATCATCGTACAGCATCCAGAGACTGCAGTACACTACAGACGGCATATTTCCAAGTGGATGCCTTCGACAGGTTTCGGCTTTCTCGTTTTGATTCAGTGGTATTAGCGGCTGCGTTTTTTGGTGAAGACTGGAGAGCCTCCTGTCGAACTGAAGAGGGCTTGCCAGCCGGCCTTCTTGTGTTCACCGTCGTTCTTCAAACAGCCGCCGACTCGAGGCAGCGGAGAGAGCGCGCACACGGAGCACCTACAACACTTGATCCTAAACGGCAGTGCATTCGAGAGGCCGACCTTGCAAATTGGCTCATCAGCTTAACATAATGGTTCGAGTAAACACTGGCCTCTCGAAATTCTCTGCGCAAACTAAACGAATGTCGCGATTGGACGCGCGGCAGAGAGGGTTGGTGGTCCATGTGTCCCCTTCACCAATCCCACCCACCCCCCGTGTAACAGAGGATCCGGCCCAATACGACCAGAAGGTGAGACTGTTTAGTTGAAATAAAATGCTTAGAGAAATAACGTAGTTTGTCAATATACGAACAGTAATTCGACGCGAGACTTTATGTATTTATAATTACATATTGTATATGCGTGAATTAATTCATGTCTTATGCTATATGCAAATATATTATGCATGTATGTGGGTATATATTGTATGCACGCAAATATGTGTATTTATGAAAAATGCGTATTCATTCATTCGTTCGTTCATTTTAGCATTTATATAGCGACCTCTCAGAAGTATACTCAGAGGCGCTCCCAGCTCAACGACGACGATACAACTAGTGAAACAATGACGCGTTACTCATTGGCAACAGTCGCATCTTTAAGTAGAGTGTATACGTAGGAATACATGTATGTCAGTATGTGTGTATGTCTGTACATCGTATGTGCATGTATGAACGTATGCATGCATGCTCTTGCATAACTGCTGCGTTTGCTTGGTTGCCATTCTGCTAGTCTTTAGATTTCACCCATACATCACATTCAGAACATAATTCACACATGATGTATAAAACTCCACTGATAATTATTATTTCGATAAACACTCACAGTGTAGACTCGTTCTGCTTACGAATATGCAGTGCGTATCTCGTGTCGCAGTCTGAGAATGCAATTCGTAGCAACGGTTACCATAGCAATGAATTGTCTCTGTCGTCGTCAAGTGGCCAACTTTTCCCTTCACTCTTTTTGCTCCCCGAAAGATACTTTGTGTTGGCTGATCAATCATTCAGTTTCCACTCGCCAGGTGGCGAATTGGTATCAGCTCAATCCATTGGCCGCGTCGTATTGGTACCTATAACTCACTCACTTAGTCGCTAGATGTGCTGTTATCTTTGGCTGTTTAATTCCTCCCTTTAGTCGCCAGATGACTTTAGTCGACTCTTTAGCAGTTGGCTAATTGTAGAGTTAGTTGCTTGGTGGTTCTAGTCAGAATGCCAACATGGACATCTGGGTTGGCGGTCCTGACAATATGACTGACTCTGGTCTAGGGCCAGAAAGATGTATTGTCAACGGGAAAGGAAGCAAACGGAGACATTTCCAAACTTTTAATGATGAGTCTTAGGTTTTCAGTTCAATTTAAATATCAAGAACTTCAGTTTAAAGAAAGGCAACAGATATTAAATCACTGAAAAGAATTTTTCATCGTCTTTAGTAAACTTGAAACAGTTCATCAGAAGTCAAAGAAACAAAACTGGCTTTAACACTTTATCAAGTCTTAGGGTACGTTGTTGTCTAGTATTTATCAAATTGGCCCGACCGATATTTGTCATCTGTTCAAAAATCTTGATTCACCTGTGCCCCTCTAGCCAACTCTACCATAATGAGTACATTGACCGTACACTGTCTGTGGGAAGCTGAGACGGCGAGTGAGAGGACCCTCATCTGCAGCGATCAAGAAGATAAAGTCGCTAACACTTCATATTTATGGTTGCTTCACAGTTAGCATAACGGACTGCTCTTCCTATTCATGCAGGCTTTGCTCATTTATTCATTCATTCATCCACCCATCCATTCATTCATTCATTCATTCATTCACTCATTACAAAAGCTTATATAGCGCCCCTTCAAAGCTATACTACTCAGGAGCGCTCCCGACCAGTGCACCCAGGAATTTGGTATGCGCACACAAATTTTGTTCTTGAAAAAATAATATAGTGATGAATTGTAAGCCAATATTTAGCTGGGCAGAATAGAAAATTGCAAATATATTGATAGCTAATTTGGTACAATTACGTACAATATGATGTATGCATCATCTGCTCTAAGACACATTGTAGATAAAGGCCTTTCTTATCAGAACGTATCACCATAGACGTTTAGATAAATCATGTTCTTTGTTTAATTATCATCATCCTCAACTTTGAATTGCGCACAAAATTTCTTGCGCACACTGACTCCAAAAAATTATAGGGAACATTGCTCCCGACCCCGGCACAACTAAAAAGAACAGTTTTAGGGCTAGTATAAAAAAAGAGTCTGCAGTGAGCGGATACTTGGCGACAACCGCAACGCCAACTGGAGCGTGTTCCAGAGCGAAGAGCCATCCACTGAGTAACTGGAGAGCACAAAGTCTGTATAAATCTCAATGCAAAGGCAAGTGTTCCTACTATTTGCGAAACTTCGGCATTTTAATTTTTTAAAAGATGTATGTATGTGTCTGACTCTCCGTGAGTTTTTGCTCATAACGTGTGTTGCCATAGACGCAGAGAAGAAAAAGAAGGACCTTAAGGGACCCAAAGATCCCCTTAGCCGGGCCTACCCTTCCCATAAAATATTAGTAAGAAGTCTGTAGGGAAAGTTGGAGAGAAGTATGTAAGGAAGGTCGTCTGTATGCATTCAATTGAGTATCTCTCTTAATTATCGCTAATTGCTTTTCTTTGATGTTCCTCCTAATTGCCGCGTTGGTGCCATATCATACATCCGTATTCGACGTACTGGTCAAACTAATCTGCCCAGCGGGCTCCAACCGTTGATCCGTTGCTGCTGTTGATGATGGTGATATAATTGAAGGAAGGAAAGATGCTCGATAGGGGTCCCCTCAAAGGGGATTCACTCAAAGGGAGTCACTCAAAGGGGTCCACTCTGTGGATCCGGTATTTCCGTTCCCCGGATGCTTCCATCCACCCTCTCCGTTCGTTTCTTCCTACCTTTCCCCTCTCATTCATTCTTATCCGTCCTTCCTTCCATCGTTACTTCTTCCTCCATTTCTGCTTGCTTTTTTGCTAACTTCACTTTTCGTTTTCCTTCTTATCCCTGCCTATTTTTTCCCAGTCTCTCTTTCCCTCCCTCCCTCATCCACTCCCATTTCTTGCTGCACATCCCATCCCTCACTTCTTTCCTTCCACCCTTTCTTTCTTTCTTCTCTTTTCTATTTTTCTTTCCTGTGTATACATTAATCAATATATTTTTGCCCTTCTTCCCGTCTTCTTTCTTTTCATCGATCCTTCATTGCCTCCTTCCGTTCATCCACTCTTCCATCTATTCCTCCTTCCTTCTTTTCTCTCTCTTTCTCTTCCTTATTCATTTCCTCCATTGATCCTTGTGTCTGCATTACTTGCCTCCCCCTACCTGTCATGTTTTCTTCCCTCCCCTTCGCTCCCTTGTCTTCGTGTCTTCCTACTTTCCTTCGATCTTTTGTCTTCCTTCCTTCCTTATTTCCATCCTTCCATCCTTCCGTTCTCCATCCCTTTTCCCCTCCATTCCTTCCTTACTTTCGTCCTTCCATTCTTTCCTTCTCCATCCCTATTTTCCTCCATTATTTCCTTCCTTCCGTCTTTCCATACTTCCTTTCTCCATCCCTTTCTACCCCTATTACTTCCTTCTTTTCTTCCTCCGTTCCTTTAGTCATCCATTCGTACTTTCCTACCTTCCTTACCTTCGTTCCATCCTTTTCTCCTTCCTCCTTCCTTCTCCCATTCCCTTCTTCCTCCGTTCCATTCGTTAATCTTTGACTTCCGTCCTTGTTTTCTTTCATCCTTCCTTCGTTGTCTTCATGCTACGCCGCTCAAAATTTGAGAACTGCAAAGTTCATCCTCACCACGGCTCATTCGCGTTCATCGTGAAGGGTGTTAGTCGAGGCAGATGCCCTGAAGAGTGGAATATATCCCTGGTAACCTAGCGCTGTCCTAAGCGAACTATCCACGCCCACCCAACCACCTGTCGACGCCCACCCTGTTGCCATCTACGCCCCAATGGATGCCGTTTACGACTCATTTGTGTAGCTGCAGCGAGTGACGGGCGTTTGATCTGAGGAAGTAAATGGGGTTTAATGCGGTGACCGACCCAACTGCCAGAGGTTCACCCGGGAGGACCAAATCGCATCAAAGATATCGACCATACTTCACTCAAGACAGCGTAGCATACCATTGAGTACCTTAATCAGACTTAAGATTTACCATACCTCACTCCTCACTGTAGCAGAGTCTTAAGAGTCGTGACCCGACAAGATATAGCCCCGACAGAATAGCCCCAAACAAAATAGCTAGGGCCTATTTGTCGGAGCCATAATAAGATTCAAGATTTACCATACCTATCTGCAGACAGTAGCATCCCTTATGCGGAATGGTCTTGCTGGCTCTGGTCCACTCTACCTTGGGGCCTACTATAATTCAGTATCCTCCTTACCCAGTAGTTCCTCCCTACAGTACTCAGCTCTGGGGTATTTGGTCGTCCCTCGGACGCTTACACTTCTATGGCTCCGTCTAAAGACTTACGTTTCGTCACTGACAGCGTAGCATACCACTGGTATTGACTACCAAAGTCATTATTCTTCCTTAAAATTTGATCAATTAGGTTACATAAGCTTCTGAAAAACTACCCTCATCGTCAGTGATGACGTTGGCCCGGGTAGGGACCGCCTCTGACTTATAGTGGCGCTATACCAATAGACCTACTTGATTACAATTACAGTATCATTTGAGCTTTCTGATGAGATAAATAAATATACGATGTCTCACTGTGGCCAGAGGAAATTTGAGCCCATCCAATGCGCATTGTGTTTCGTGGCTCCTTTGGCGCGTGCATTATATTCTTAAAAGGGAGACAGTGAGTCGGTAGGCAACAGTGGAAGCAACAACGACAGAAAGTTATCAAGGTCTAGTCCTGGTCTGTGGACCAGTTAGCGGGTTGTTAAAGGCGCCACTTCCTAGACTATCCTGGTTACAAAGCATTTAACTGTGATATTATATTGGATGAGTCGTAAATGGAGTTGCCCTACTCCAGGCTGCAGGATTTAGAGGACGGCATCTAATTCTCAGCTATTGCATGCTTAAAACCGAAAACGTGACACCCTATGATTCGTTTAACTCAATCAATAGCGTCACTCAACCTCAACTGTCAGCCCAACCGCATGTAGACCCTAAAGTTCAATTGAGCCCATATCGACCATTATCGTACTCTTTCCCATATGACCATATCACCTGAGCCTACTCATTTACTTACTTACTTATGCTACCTTACCCTAACAAATTCCATAAAAGGTTAGGACTGGATAAGAGCCAGGGAGCTATAGCAAAGACAGACTCCTACACTGCTATCACTCAGGCACTGCCAGTCCCAAGTCTGGATAAAGGAGGAGGGCGTCGCTAATCATGACACAGTGTCGTTAACCAACAACTATTGCCAATACTCAAACAAAGCTTCTGACGATCATGTCACTATGTGTGTGTGTGTGCGTAGGTGTGTGTGTAGGTGTGTGTGCTCTATGTATTAAAATTTCTCCTTAAATTCAAGATATCGTAAGTAATTCACCGAATCTCGACCAATGCGCTGGCTACGGCTACATAGTCAGACTGATTCATCATCAGCCAATTCAATTGTCACATGAGAATATTCGGTATGGCCATTGAACAAACAGTGGCCAAGACGATGGAATTTGGACGGCAGTCGCCAAGGCCAAAGGACAAACAGTGACCAAACAATGACCAAATAGTGACCAAATAGTGACCATAGGATCAACTGAACAATACAATGGTGAACCATACATATCCTTTATTGAATCGATGCAAACATGCATTCTTAAAATATCCATTCTTCAGTGTGTGTGATGTTTATGTATAATACACGCACAGTGTCACACATATGCATATAGATATATATATATACACACTTATATATATGCATATAAACATACATATATACATATTTACATATATATATACCCATATACATATACATATATATACACATATATACACATATTTATATATATGTTACTCCTAAATACCTATAACGTGATTTCATCTTGGTTCATGCATGCTATGTGTTGGTTTACCGGACACTGCGTGTCTGGTCAGTATGGGCGATCGTAAATGGTCAGTTTCAATCACCTGAGGAACATATATAAACACACCCCACCCTCATGGTTGTATACGTCTGTCAAATATTTGAATGAACCCATTGACGCACTATTAACCAAAGTTCAGTAAGAGCTTTTAACAGTGCACCAGTATAGTATAGTATTGGTGCACCAGCGTATCTGATGCGGTCTGCATGTACACCTTGACCCCGTATACGTAAAACCAGCTGAGTGAGCACGTGTATACATTCAAGTCGTAATCGTATTTGTAATCGTAATCTCTACACTTCTAAAGCGCCACTCGAAAGTCAAGCACAGGGCACCAGTCTAGTCGAGAGCGCTGGCAGATGGATATGGGTATACACGAATGGATTCATTGTTAGACAGCCTAAGAAAGAGAGGACCCAGATTTCAATATTATAGCAGTTCAGCAGCTGCTTCAGTTGGTAAAACGACGACAGAAAAAATGAAGTGTTTATGCCAGGCTTTACTGTCTTAAGAGCAACGAAGTGCACCTAGCTTAGCACATCTGCACATGACGCAGTGGTGTAACGGTGTGTTATGTGCCTTGTAACTGGAGGGTCGCGTGTTCGAATCTATTTCAAGCCATTGCGTATAGCGACCTTGGAGAAGTTGCTCACCCATAATTGTCTGTGAGGAAGGCAACGGGAAACCACCTCACTCACTCACCTTATCCCCGGGTGGCTTAAAGACAATGGACATGTCTTCGGGCAGAGAACTCATCATCATCATTATCGCCGTCGTCGTCGCCGCCGTCGTCGACGTCGTCGTCGTCATCATCATCATCATCATGACTAAGTGCACACAGCATATCTTACAGATTAATGTACTATGTATCCATCCACATATTGACTCAAGAGCAATGCAGGGTTTAACTAAAGACGCCAAGCAAGGATGAGCGGACGCTGCGGAACCTGACATTGCTCTGAACGTCATTGAAGGCAAATTTTAACAGATATCCGATCGTGGATGGGTAACTACGGCGTAGTTGTAGAGCGCGGGTATTGTCATCTCTAGGGCCTTGATTTTGACTATACATGAGCTGCATATAACAGAGGTAAACGGTGAAAAGGTGGATTTTAGCTGACTATACAGTATCGCATTACAGTAGTTAATCCTGGAAAATACAACAATTGATTTGACAAAAACAAGGAGACAATTTTCATTATTTTAAGCATCGTCCAATGGCGTGAAGGTGACCGCTATACGAAAACTTGTCTCTCGGATTCATAGCAGCGTCTATTGAAATTACCGAAATAAAATTTAGAAAGAGCATTTATCGTTTGATCGATTCGATTGTTATTGCCACGCATGAAACAAATTAACCGCTACAAACGGCGTCACAGTTACTCCAGGTGTGATAAACTTTCAGTGGCGATAACGTCGAAACAATAGCCATATCAAACAACAATGAGAGTCTTTTACAGTCGCAGTAATTGCAGAAGGGAAATTCCGTGATTCCGTTTGCCGATGCTATTATACAGCGAAATAATATATATATATATATATATATATATATACGATTCTGTTACATGCTTGAAGATTCGCATTTCCAGATCTCCCTCAAGGATTGACTTCGTATAATTATTTATAACGTAACTCATTAGATTTGACGGTACATATGCCAGGTGGTATACATGATGTTCTGTATATATATATATATATATAGATGTGCCTATATATTGCATATGTATACCTGTATGTACCTCATCTGATTATCCAATATAACACAGATCTATTAACTTGCGTGATTGCTGCATCTTGTGCTTCACAGACGCCATGTTGTTGCACTTCGGTCGTTGTTTGTATAATCATAAAATTTTATTCCCGTCAAACATAATTTTCTATAAAAAATTGGCGCCAGGAGCCAGCTCTGCATTGCATCATATTTAAGCATTTGTAAAGCGTCTCTAGTTGTTCAATTAAGTACCAATTAAGTACATTATACTTAATTGGTCCATCCATCTCTGGAACATGCCTCTTTCTTCTATTCGTTCTAAGAGTGTATAATTGTAGGATCCTATCTGGCAGTCCCTAATCCTCGTTCGCTTTCCTAAAAACTTGATTTTTCTCACGGAGCCCTGCGCTATTGAACAACTAGAGACGCTTTACAAATGCTTAAATATGATACAATGCAGAGCTGGCTCCTGGCGCCAATTTTTTTTAGAAAATTATGTTTGACGGGAATAAAATTTTATAATTATACAAAAAACAATTCTTAGATTATATAGTATTTCAAAAAATAGTTTAAGGCTAATTCCCTCCCGTTCCTTCCCTAGCAATTTTCCGATGCCAGAATCGTCCAAATTTTTGGCCAAAATACGCCTTTTTACGTGCTCCGTGCAGTGTGCCTGATTCCATATCTCTCACATCTTACTATCCATGTAACGGGATTGGGCGCTCTTATAGATGACTGCATAGGGCGCAAAATTACCTGAGGCCTGCTCAGGCTGCCCTGATACAATACACTACAATACTTCAAGATTACTACCCAGGTTCGCAGTGGCATTCTAAATCCACAAATGAGCTTAATTGCACTATATACACGCCTGTGACTCCAGCGCCATATATACACACAATGTTTGGGCGGCGGATGTCATCCTTGGCTGCACTTCACCATTTAGGTGATGCGGTGCGGACAGGATGGGCTGCTGCAGCAGGAGCCAAGATGCTCTGATCACTTCAGCTAAGTTGATGACAGTCGAATTCTTTCAAGTCCTGGAAGCCACCGCGCAGGAAACAAGCTCCGAAGATCAGAGGCCGCCCGCTGCTCGACTGGCAACATTAAAACACCATAAGATGATCCGCCCGCCACTGGCCTCAATCGCCGTCCAATCCGTAACGCTCCTTAATCTAATTAACCGTCAGCGTCTTTATCGTCGCCGCTTGACCAACTGTACTGGAAGTTATCAATCAGGGCCCGTTGCGGTGGTCAGCTCGGACTGGACAGTAGTCGGCGGCCTATAGTCCGGAGGCAATTGCAAGCGTACGTCATGGGGTGATATCACCTGGACAGCGGGCGTTTGAGGAGTGACAGTCTGTTGACAGCATTGCCCGTCCGTAATGTTCAACAGCCGGCGATATCAAACGCCATCACCCCTCTGCTTCTGATATCGCACCCGAGGGTTCAATGCTATATCGCCCCAAAACCCCGAACCCAGATGCGACGCGCGCACACACTCTGAGTATGCATAATATACACACGGGAGTGATTTTCTTCTGAAGAGGTCGCGAGATAATACACAAAGTTCTTTAAACGCTGGAACTGATGAATATATATATAATTGACCAGCGACAGGCAAGCAGGCACAGGCACACAACTAAGAGAGACACGCAGATATATATGTGTGGCACAGTTGCCGATTGGTTAGAGCGGTCAGCCCGTAACGTTCAGTGTTCGCTGAGAAAGCGGGTTCGACCCTCGTCCGGGGAGTCACTGTGTAGGAACCTTGAGCAACTGCAATTGTGTGTGTGTGTGTGTGTGTGTGTGTGTGTGTGTGTGTGTGTGTGTGTGTGTGTGTGTGTGTGTGTGTGTGTGTGTGACAGAGAGAAAGAGACAGAGAAAGACAGAGAAAGACAGAGAAAGACAGAGAAAGACAGAGAAAGACAGAGAAAGACAGAGAAAGACAGAGAAAGACAGAGAAAGACAGAGAAAGACAGAGAAAGACAGAGAAAGACAGAGAAAGACAGAGAAAGACAGAGAAAGACAGAGAAAGACAGAGAAAGACAGGGAAAGACAGAGACAGAGAGAGTTTGTGCGTCCGTGTGTACTGTGGTCCACATTATATAGTTCAATGCAACTTGTACTGGACATTGGCGCCGAGATGTGTTGACTGCGATGATCTCAAATACTTCAGTCTGTCTGGACTTGGTTCAACTCCCTCTGTTGCCGTAGCGCTCGTCAAATTAATGTCTAGTGCCGGCAGAAATTGCTAAGAACTCGAAGTTTCGCCACGAAAATCCTCACTTCGCGTATCATTGCTGTATCTGCTTATGTTATGCCTGTTGAAAGCAGTTTGCAGTGCGATGTTGCATGCGATTGTATGTCGACCTTTGTCGTATACACACACCGACGGAAATCTGGAGGTTTGGTTCCATGCGTGTGCATGGGTCCACCGCTAATTACTTTTTATCCAGCTTAGTGTGCATGGTTTTGCTGTTAATTGTAGTCTATGTTTACTTGTTAACTGTGATATTTTACATCGTTAAGGCCATTATAGAGAGTGCCTCTGAGTAGAAACCTTGAAGGGGTGCTATATAAATGTCTGATTACATTACATTATTTTACAGCTGTTGTAGCAGTATACATGAGCAGTTTATTGTATATATATATATATGTATATATGTGCTCCATATTTGTCACATGTTACTATATATATATATATATATATATATATATATATATATATATATATGCCACACGAACAGTGTGCCACAGTGCAGAACCGAATGAACAGCAAAATCAGACAGAAGGTTTTGGGCCCACATGATTAAGCAAACAACGGAACGTTAAACGTCGGTGGAAAACGCGGTCTAGTGCAAACATTGTATGTATGTATCTTGTAGTGCAAACATTGTGCTTGGTATATAGGCCTATGCTATATGCGGCTTACATCTAAAGCTCAACGCATATGGAATCTGTAAGCAACCACTGTCACCTTGAAGATCATATATCTGTATATATAATATAATTATATATACAATATATATATATATATAATATGATTAAAAGTAATATATTTATACACACATAAAGAAGATCGATCGATTGATAGGCGGTATTATATAAAACGTCGGCGATTGTCCTACAATTAGGTCGATACTGTACGTGGTAAGTCAATATTGCTATAGCGGATCTTTCACGTCTTGGGAAGGCTGCATGAACTTAGGCTGGTTCAATGAAGTTGAGAACTCTTTGTTAAAACGTGCGGAGAGGTTTGAAAGTATAACTGGTATACAAACCGTTTGAAATGATTGCTCTGTATGGAGGGATAAAATATATTAATTTAGTGCAAGAAGAACGAAACTGGCTGACGTCAGTCGACGCAAATTACGTCACGACTCACGATTCCTATTTTGAAGGATCTATCGGTCAAACTTTCGCTGTAGACAAACGTGAAACATTTACAATGTATATCTGTATACGGCACTGACCAAAGAATCTGTTTCCGGTAACAAACATTATAGCGTTGGAAAGCGGAAACACAAGTTAGTTAGGCTACGGGTAATCCTAATGATAGCTGGAGCGACGCTATTGGCTGGTTGACTGTGATGATGTGTTTCGACATTGTGTTATGTGAAAAATCATCAGCGTCGCCCACCTCCGTTCCCTCGGCTTGAGACTGGCACTGCTGTATGCAGAGAAAAAGAAACAGTCGACTGACTTATATAAATTTACTTAACGACGCATCCATAAGGAGGATGATATGCGTAGAAACAGTCGAACACAAAGCGGCTTAGAAATAGGTGAAAGAAATCCGATATGGCTCATAATCACAGCGCACGGCTCGGCAAGCCATCCACCCAGCCAATAGCGTCGCTCCAGCTGTCATTACGATGACCAGTGAGAACGACTGGACTCTGTGGTCAGCCACTGACCTGTTACGTTAAATTCGTCAGCACACGCGTTGCATTCAACGGCTTGCAGACAGAAAGCAGAGGTTGTCGAGTAGTAGGCTTAACCGTTATAGTCCGATATTCACAGATCAACAAAAGGATTCGATCGTTCGTTTATCTGTATCCTGGACCACGTCTTATCCCTTCAATACAGGTATGAATACGCATTGGCATCGCCGTATACAGGTATTACCGGTGTTATCCCCGTCCAGGTCCATGTGATGACATAATTAAAGTTATTCGACAATCTAAATCTATTTGACGATTGTGTTACGTAACGAATAATTTGATGCCTGAGCCTTGTGGCATAGTCAGCATGAGCAAGCACGATCCTGTTGGCCCTCGGCTAAGTGCTATGTGTTACATCTGGGTACAAGAATAGAGCGTTCGATGAGTTACGGCAGTAATGTTATGTTCAATAGGTTTGGCCATTCTGGACTGAGACTGAGCGTAAACATCTGTAGTGTTGGGTAACCATGTGTTCCTACTCATTGGTTCGTAGCATGTGATCTAGTCTCATGAGTCGTCAGTCGTAATTTAAAGTCTTCGAGCAAATGGTTAGAAGTCGTCACGAGCTGAAGTCGAGCTCCGTACACACACATACGGTGTTTTAAGCAGCCTTAGATCTTGTCCGTTGGATTTAGTTGCAGGGAAGAACAAACAGGTAAAAATGGAATCCTTCGCCATTGCAGTATACAGAAGCTTGGTGTTCATAGTCTGGAATAATGTATTGTATTGTATTTAAGAATTTGTGGAGCGCCTCTAGTAGGTTGAACCGCTTAGAAACGCTGCCAGTGCACATGCAAGGCCCGACGAGAAGCAGGTTGTGAGAAAGCGAAATAGGATGGAAGTTTGCGAAGGAGGTCAGAAGTTTTGTGAATTTCTTTCAACTTGTTTCTCAGCTACTCTAGGTAAGAGGTTTTCTTATCTAAGATTCTTAACGTTTTTAATGGGCACTGGCTGGTTCCTGCGTCTCGATAGATCGGACAATTTGTTCCATTTAGGCTACTGTAAATTAATTTGTCCGAGCGTCAGCTCGATATTTAGAAATAAACGAATATTGCATTGTATTTTAGAATAATGAATTAGTTCATGATCAATATTTTGAAATAACCCATGTGTGTAATAAGTTTATGTAAAGACGTATCCACGACAAGGATGATATGCGTTTTGAAATAACCCGAAGAACTCATCTAAATATATCAGTTACATGTGGATTTCTTGACTGTGCATTGCCTCGCAACACATTACACACACACACACACGCTGACACAATTATATGAATCGCGACGTAAGTCTATATTTCCCATGACCACTTCGCTAAGGTATGGCGTACATTAATCGGAGGTGTCATGCATGATTGAAATCAAGTGAGACACTCGCCTATTAAACCAATGGGCCTTACAGACACAATCCTATAAGATGGCTACGTTTGTTGCATTGGCCTACAACTGAACTAAAACCCTTCAGAAACCTGAGAGCAGATGCATTTGTGCCAGCATACGCACATGGCACACAGAACACGTCCGCACATAACAGCCGTATTCGTTAATTCGAAAGAATCAAGTCTCTGGAGAAAATTCTGTTGCTCCACTCTATCTACATGTAGCAAATAAGCTCAGTTTACAGTTTGAGCTTATTTGCAACATGTAGCAAATAAGCTCAGTTTATAGTTTGAGCTTATTTGCAACATGTAGCAAATAAGCTACATGTAGCTGGCTACTTGTAGTTTATAACTTAGCTTCATAATTATTATGCCTTTCCACCTGTAGTGCTAGAACTACTCCACTGTTTACACTTTGACAGTGCCAGTCCTAAGCCTGGCTATAGAAGAGGGCGACGCTAATGATCACACAGTGTCGTTCAACGGCAACTACTGCTATTGTCGTGACATGATTCCAAAGATGGCGCTGATGTTGACTCATAAATATTGCCACTAAAATTCTAGATAAGTGGGGAACAGATAATGTTTTGGATGCCATAGTTATACGAGTTGAAATTTCCCTCCTTGAAGCTCTCAAGAAGGAATAGATTCGTCGCAAAGTTCAATTCACATTCCCTATTGATCAGTGTTATATTTTCGTTCAACAAATCATTTTTGTTTTAGTTTTTGTTCAGTTTGATGTGATTCATTTCAATTTAGTTCTAGTTACATTTCTTAAAATCATTTTAGTTTTAGTTTAGTTTTTATTCATCCAATCATTTTAGTTATGGTTTTAGTTCACGATTGTCTAATCTTTCGATCTTGTTTTAGAAAACCACAATAAATCAGATCCTCGTCATTCATTGTCCATGAGTTAATAGGAATGATGCTTATCGAGTATTCTTCTAACCCATTCAAATTTAGCCTAAGAAAAGCTCGCATTCCCAAAGATTATAACATTGCGTCTGCCTGCTGTTAAAGGCCTACATAAAGAAAAGATCCTTTCAACATTAGCCTGGAAGGCAGCTACGAGAAGATCTTCAACTAGAGAATGCTATAATGTTGGATAAATCTGACAAATCATCCTTTATTCGGACCAAAATCTAAAGGCATTGTCTCCACTATTGTACTTTGTTACCTCTGATAAACATCTGTCCATTTCTTCTTGGATATTTTTCACAATGTGATATCAACATTATGTCTACTTAGGAGTTATATGGCTCGTCCATTCAACTTTGCTGCCAGAAATTTGAACTTTTTAATGCTCCAGATCCTCATGCTTCATTTTGGATTTGACTTGAATTAGCACGGAAGGAAAGAAATTGATACTTGTAATTTCTATAGTTTCCGTTCACGATTTCAATTTCGTTTTAGTTTTTATTTAGTTCTGCAGAAATCTTTTCCGTTTTTATTTAGTTCTAGTTGTTAATTTCTTTTTAGTTCTCGTTTTCGTTAACGAAAAAATCAATTTAGTTTTAGTTCTAGTTTCGTGAACGAAATTAACGCTGCTATTGATCCAGAAAATGTTGACTGAAACTGCAAATTTTCAGTCTTTATGCTTCATTATTTTACCTGAGAAACTTCATGCGTAGGCTCCTCTTTTACGGTATTTATATTTATAATTAAAACTGGATTCTTATTATCTAAATAGAGGCCCAGTTTAGCTAGTGACTCATCGGCGAAAATACAGATCATTTGAGCTGTATATAGATACACCGCAGCTTTAATTATAAACTTCTTTGTACCCTTGTATATGAAACACAATCTATCATATGCATTGGTCGTGTTGCGTCAACTCTTTCGTCATAATAGCGTCATAGTCATTTGAAACGCGATCGCAATGTCGCCAAGTGACGTCACAGTATTGTCTCAGAATTCATGTTACAACTTACTGAGTAATGTCAACTGCAAATTATGCGCTGCAGGCCCCTTGTCCTTCAGGTATAATAGTCCTGACTCCTAAGAGAATTATTTGATCAACACGCAATTCAAGCGTTAGACATACATGTAATACTCGCCATTCAACCAACGTTGTTACATAAGAAGCATTCCCTTCAACGTTACATCTGGGAGAATAATTCCCAAACGAGTAGAGGCATTCATTTCATTTGCGCAACGTCTGTTAATTATGCCGGAATACTGCAGCGTGTTGTGTCAACGGACGCATATAAATATGAATGAAACTGGATTTCAATGGCGTTGAATTTAAAATAAGCTTCACGACAATGTGTCTAATGATGTATATGCAGAACTTTAGTGACATGCTCTGTAGGGTAATTGCTCATTCTCGTTCATAGTCTTCACGATACTGAACGAATAGCCATAAAGTGTCGTTTGTATAGGCCTGGGCTATTATTATTATTATTTCTACAACATTTCTACAAAGAACCAAACTGGGGTACTCTTAATAATAACCAAATGGGCAATGACTGAGTATCGGTTCAAGTATACCTTCTCAGCAGCTTTAAGATACAACAATGACTGGTGTGTCCGATTGGAGGGAATAAATTGTGCTTTCAAGCATGCATGCAGTGGATGTTGATTTTTAACGACACCGTTCCATAACAAAGATGATTTGGTGTCGCCCACCTCCTCCTTTCTCACGGCTTGGAACTGGCACTGTCAAAGTCCAAACAGTGGAGGAGTTAATCATGTATGTAACGTATCTTTAGATTTATATAGCGCCTCCCTATGAATAACTATTCAGCACGGGTTTACCACAGAAGTCAATATATGCCTTAATCGAGTGCGAAGCCGATGAAGAGAAGCCAGTCATTAGTTTAACCCTTTACTGATGGGAGAGGGTGATGACAAAATTCCAGGAGCACAAAATTCCCCTTATGGAATTCACACATGAGTATTTTTGTCGGCCCTAACAAGACGTGCACTCGTTTCTCAACCTTGTCACTGTCCGTACTGTGACAGTGCCAGTCCAAAACCTGGAGAGAGGAGGGCGACGCTTATCATCTTTATAATGACAAAGTGTCGTAAAATAGTATCTAATCATTTTCCTGTTTATCTTAGTCACCCGCATGCATCGGTGGTTCAGTGGTAGAATGCTCGCCTGCCACGCGGGCGGCCCGGGTTCGATTCCCGGCCGATGCATATTTTGCAGCATTTCTAACACAGATCTGTCTTCACGAATTGCCTTCACGAGTTTCTGTCACCTAAAATCTCCGTTATATTCTATTATGTTAAATCTCTTTTGCTACATGAAACCCTAAACGAGGTACAATTATACAAAGAAACTAGACACAAATGTGACAAAGACCCAATAATTAACAGATTGATGAAAATGTTAGTTTCTTGCAGTAGGAGCTGAATACAATATTGGACGTCGAGAGAGAGAGAACCACGATATTTGCCATCGATTGTCGATCGAAAAGCCTGACGATTTGTTCGAGATGCCGTTTGAAGCGATTCAAATGGAACGAATTTCTCCTGGAAGATCAACAGGTGGAGAGAGCAGTGACACCGATTGTCACGACAATTGGCAGTCATCCCACGTCAGCCGACATCTTACCAGGTACGACACAGAAACTGGTGAAGACAAATTCTCACATATATAGTAATTATATATAGTATTTATATGCAGTAAATTCGATTCGGCTTTTTGTGGCATGTAGGAAATAGATTGCTTTCTAAATTCGCCATTTAAATGACTTGGCGCATCAGTAGCAGCAGTTTAACGATACTGTGTGATAACATAGATCATCAACGTCGCCCTCCTTCCTTTCATTCATGCATTGAGAAAATTTATATAGCGCCCTTCCAGAAACCTAATCAGAGGCGCTCTTACCCAGGCTGCGGCCAAACCAAACCGAAAAAGGTTCTGGACTGGCACTGTCAGAGTGCAAGCAGTGACGGAGGTTTTTGGAACATTCTGTACTGTATACTAAATAAGCAGGCCCTACATCACTACACGTATACGTTAGCTATAGAGACGCTGATATCTGGACTGTTATTCATCCTCCCCTACTCAACGCAATGTCACCAGTGACGAGAGTACGAATGCCAATAATTGTTGAGTCTTTCGACAAACCATCCTTGAACGGTGGACCACTTCAATGCTTGAAGTGGACACATTGTAAGACAGTACTTTAGCCTTTCGACCGTATATGATGTTTTCACAGTGTTGTATACTCATCCGAATGTAGGCCTAACTCCCCATGTAGGCCTAACTCCTCATGTAGGCCTAACTCCAATGAACGCCGGTCAGGCACGACCAACAATGCCACCCATATGACCAAGCTAATTGCATGTTGCATATATATGCATGCATGTATGGTTGCAAATGCATATATGATCATATATCCGTCAACATCGACTGAACACCAAGCTAATTTGATCCTACAAACCCAACAGCATCTGGCACACCGCTATCTATAGAGAGAGTACGAAAGAAGCGCAGAATACTATAGTGAGTGCTGTCGATAATTGAAATGCCATTCATAGTTTCCATGTACATTTGACATGCGGCGAATGAGGTTTGATGTCGGTTTTGATCTTTGTTTTCATTATCAGTGCGCGAAAAATCTGGAAGGACTAAGCACTTAGTGTCTCCTTAAATACCTATTCCGCATTTGCCTATTTGCTGCTTCATACGTGCAGTGTCTTCTGTTCTGTACGTTAGTTCCCACTCGATGGTCAACAGCGCAGACGAGGACAGCAACGAACAACTGCTCAACCTAACGACGTCTCACAAGCGAACATCCAAAGACGCAGAACTGGAGTCCCGATTGCATCCGGCCCCGGTGGCCCCAGAGGTGGCCCATCGCCACCCCTCAGACGTCAACCCCTCTCCCTCAACCACCTACCGCTCCTCGGAGCCACGTGCTCGGACCCAGTCCGCGACGAATCGCTCTGAATCGCCCTCATCGCATTCAGACGTTGACGAAAAACCGGAGATATCGAGGGCGATTAGATATCCCATCGCGAGCCACTATCAGGCGATGTTGCTCTCCTCATCGTCACTCTCCGCCTCCGCCTTTCGAGGCCAGATACCTTTTCCGCTCTTCCCCGTTAACACGATGCAACATCCCGCATCGAGTAACATCGGACCTTTAACCAACGGTATTGCACAATCAAATGCGCTGTCGAACTACCTATATCCACAGTTTAATCCGTCTCACGCCCTTGCCGGTGTTGCGGCCAATCCCGCAGCAGCGCCGGTAGGTCTACACCAACAGACTCCTTTTCCCAGTTTCCTCTGCCCGCCTAACTTCGGAATGCCGCCCTCAATCGATGCGACCATGCTCCCGGCAACCCCAAAACGGCGGCGCATACCAAACCACCCTTCAAAGACCGAATCCCCTGAGAAGGACTCGTCTTCGATCGGTCAGTATTCCACTGGTCAGCCTTCGACGTCGAGCGGTGTCTCCTTTGCAAGAGACGAGGCCTACGCGGAGAGGAGGAGAAAGAACAACGAGGCGGCCAAGAGATCGCGGGACCTTCGGAGGATCAAGGAGCAGGAGACGGCCGTCCACGCTCGTCATCTGTACGAGGAGAACATCAGGCTCAAGGTGGAGCTGCAGTACTTGGCTCAGCAACTGACCCTTCTGCGGAACGGTTACGCAGGAAGGTAACGAGGAGGGTAACGAGGAAGGTAACAATGACGGTAACGAGGAAGTTAAAGAGGAAGATAACAAAGACGATAACGAGGAAGGTAGCGTCTTCTTCGACATCATCAGAAAGATGAAGCATCGTAACTGACGCCCCTCGAGCCCATCTAGGACATAATTTGTCAATGAACGACGTTGAATCCAAGCGCTGCCCTCTGTCCATTATCAACGCAATTAAAGCGCTGCAGGTCTAACGTTATTTGCGACTGCGAAATATATCGCCGGTCAATACTTGAAGCCTTCGAAGTGCGATACAGGGTGATAATAATTGATCTAGAGAGCTTGAGGCATATCCTAGAAGATGGAATAGACCTGTACTCTTCTTTCGACACTACATTTACGTTTAAAACATATGTTTTGCTAATGACTCCCATGTTTGTGTGAAAAATGAATGTTTATTTTGATCTGTTTTGCAATATTTTATGCATTTTCATTGAAAGACATGTGCCTTAAAGCAACCCATTTTGCTAGTATTTGTGTTTATGGTGCCTTTGTAAATGTAACATGTTTTTTGCAGAAGTAAAACATCTATTGACTTTGAAGATCTCACTTACGCATATCGCTAAAACGGCAGCTCGAGCAGTCACTATGTAATTAGTTGAGTCTGCACAGAGTTGTATTTTGTTCTCTGTCAAATGTTATGACATGCCCTATAGTTCATCGTGTTTACATCGCTTTTAATTGGCATGCGGTAAGCTCTTATGCATGCCAGTATAATACAAACAAATTGCACATATATCTTAGTTTGGTTTTTATGGTGTGCAGTTTATGCGGCTTGAGAATGTATATGCCGCTTTCATTCAAAGTTCTATTCTACATTATGTATTTTTCTATTTGACAGTATACCTCAGAAAAACAGTGTTGATTTGTCAACGAATTGGCTTATTTGTTTTGGAAGCATTATGTTTTCAAGTTAGTTTTGCAATCCCTAGTCGAACGAAAGTGTATGAGAGTTGGCGATGAGTAAAGTCTCAAAACTTCATGGGCTCCGAGTAAGCCCTTCATCTGACAATGAAATAATGGACATTTTTCTCTTTGTCTGAAAATTGCGTTAATCAAAATTATTGTTGGTTAATTGATGTGCATTCGTTAGGTAATAATGAGGCGCTGGGACGCCGCAATGCCACATTCACCCACATCAAATTTCAAACACCGTTTGATCTACAAGAACATCATCTCAATCTGAAGACCAGTTTGGGCCACGCTGTAGCTCAACTATTCTGTCGATAGAACTTTGCATAATGACCACTCTCATTACCCGCTACCCTGTCAAAGGGAATTGCGTCATACTTTGAGTGAAGCCCTCCGACTATAAATAGTTCCAACCGTTTAATCGCATGTCAACGTCTCTAGGTTTCTATCCAGTGTCCATATCCAAATAACGACGGGTAGCTGGCGATCCTTTGAACTTTCGTCCTTTTCCCGTAAGCATTATAAATAACGCAGACGATAGCGATCCTCTCTACAAGACGTTCTTTGATCTTTACCGGTATCAGAGACAGCAGTCACAAATCAGACCTGATGTGTGAGAAGTATGACCTATAAATGTATCGCTAGATTTAGCCACACACCTGGCCCCTGGTATTACGAAGGTAGGCCAACTGGCGGAATTGAACAATAAGCCAACGGTACTTAGAGAATGGTTGTTAATGTCCAAATAGACGGCAATAAATAAATCTTATATAATCTATGTAATAAATATTTATGAGTAGGACTCGATTACAGATTAGAAGGCTGCGTATTCAAATCACTTCCGCTTTAATGCAGTTTTAGTAGTTGTCCGGAAATAAACGGAAATATATTGAATATTAGTAGGTTTTTGTCTCATCTATGATGATTTTTAAATATTTTACAATACAGACCTACGGAAACAAGGAGTAGGCCTAATCTTTTCCTCTGTCCGTACCGCCCGTTCCAGCCTAGACTACTGCAACTCACTTCTTATGGGCTTTCCCCTTCAATTACAGCTAGGCTCAAGCCCATATCCGTCGCTTTACGCATATCTTAACATAGGGCCTACATGTTCGAAGTCTTGCATCGGCTTCATATCACTGCGTGTATCCACGACAGGATCCTCTTTTTAGTTTCCAAATCCTGGCTAAGGCAGTGACCGGAGGTATCTCTCTAACTGCTTGGAAAAGTCGTCTTTGGTCTGTAAATTCATCTAGTTTCTTGCGATCTGTTGTTCCTAAAAATTAGAAGACCTCGTCCTAACATCGGACTTTGCTGTTATGGGTCCATCTACCTGGAATGACCAGGTTCCACCATCATTAAACGGTTAAGAAAAATACGAATGTCTCTCCATCGGCTTCCCACTCCTTACAGGCGTTTCTTCTTCACCGGAGTTTTACGATGTTCTTTACCTAATAGACATAAATCTAAAAGGATAAAACAATGCGAAACTTATTAGGTTAAAGGCTGCTATTTGGTCTCACCCGCCTAGACAGCTCAGTTGGGAGAGGAGTTAGACTGGAGATAGAAAGATCCCCGGTTCAATCCCGATTCTGGACAAAACACTAACTGATTCCCGGGGGTCGGTTGCAATTTTACTCCCTCATTTTCGATAGCCCACAAAATACCATTTTAAATCCAAAATTCACATAGGCCAAAGCTAGAAAATATTATGTCAGAAACAAAGCACAGGGACAAGCAAAGCCAATAAGGAGCGAAACTCGTGATTAGACAGGAGCTTTAGCAAATCGAACCATCACAAACGTACACTTTGAGTGTAAAAATATGCATCGGCCGGGAATCGAACCCGGGCCGCCCGCGTGGCAGGCGAGCATTCTACCATTGAACCACCGATGCTTGTTGACGTCACAAAGTACTCACCCCACAACAGTTGGCTCAATATCACAAACGATCCAAACATTGCTTACGTTCGTATCAAATTGTTTTAAACTCGATCTTGCTTCAAAATCCAGTTTCTAACTGGAGTCTTCTTTCTGTCCTTCTACCCTGCGTTTCAAAGCCGCGCGTTATTTTAAGGTTCTCTGCGCATGAAGATTATAGGATGAATCGAACTTAATAGCAAACTATCCTATCATTAATCGATTTTTGGTATCTTCCATCGTAATGACTCCGTGGCGCAACGGTAGCGCGTCTGACTCCAGATCAGAAGGTTGCGTGTTCAAATCACGTCGGGGTCAATCTTTTATTACGAATGGATGTGACATTTCTTGGAATAGACGAATCTGCACAGATCTTTCGTATAAACAAGTTAATAATATTCATCTAAGATAGTTTTTTGTTAATCAACATGGACTACACTCGGCTAGGAGCACCACATTTTTCCTATGATGGCGTAGTTTGAAAAGATTCGAAGCACAGAAGGATCAGTACCCATGGTAGATATTTGGTACCATGAGCTCTGCGATTGTGATATGAAAAACACGGGGAAAAGACAACTTTCATTCTTTACTTTTGTGTGTACATTGCTTATTAAGAAGCGCATTGCTGTTGATTATTACCGGCCTAGATAGCTCAGTTGGGAGAGCGTTAGACTTAAGATCTAAAGGTCCCCGGTTCAATCCCGCGTCTGGGCAAAACACCCGACTAATTCCCGGGGGTCGGTTAATATTTTGCTCTCTCACATCGCAAGATACAGAAAATACCATTTTAAGGCCAATATCAGATAGGTGCCTTAGCGTATTGACAAATCACAAACATACGGTATGAATGTTCAAAATGTGCATCGGCCGGGAATCGAACCCGGGCCGCCCGCGTGGCAGGCGAGCATTCTACCACTGAACCACCGATGCTTCTTAATGTCGCGAAGTACTCACCCCCACAACAGTATGCGCAGATCTCAAACGATCCAACCATTGCTTACGTTCTTGTCAAATTGTTTCAAACTCGATCTTCTGAGTCTTCTGTCTGCTTGACAAAAGCCCTACATTCAAAGTTGGACGTTTTGTAGGGTTCTTTGCTTATGAAGATTATAATAGAATTTGTCGAACTTTATAGCGAACTATCGTTGATTCGTTATCAGTAACCGAATCTTTAGTTTTCTTCTGAACTGACCAGGCCTTCGCTTATCACACATGCCGACTCCGTGGCGCAACGGTAGCGCGTCTGACTCCAGATCAGAAGGTTGCGTGTTCAAATCACGTCGGGGTCAATGTGTTTTTGCGAATTGGCATGAAGTTGCATCGTTGGATTTGAGATCGAAGAAATCGATAGACCCTCGTCTTAACCAATTAATGTTATTGATCATATTATTTTTAGATAATTTATTAGATCTACGACCATCTCTGGGAAGATGCGAAACACAGTAGGATCAGTACCCAGCGTGGATATGTTGAAAGGTCATGAACAAGTGAATGAGACAATATTTCCATTCTTTATTTATAAAGCTGAACTTTGTGAGTTTTAACACCGGCTAGATAGCTCAGTTGGGAGAGAGTTAGACTAAAGGTCCGTGGTTCAATCCCCGGTCTGTGCAAAACTCCCGACTAATTCCCGGGGGTCGGTTACTATTTTAGTCTCGAATATCGTCGGCCACATAATATCATCTTTAGCAAAAATCGCATCGGTTGAATTTAGACTAATGTATGCCAAACCAACTCAACCAGGTAAGATAATAAACAAAGTGGCTAAACTCATAAATACGCAGAAGCAATGTATCTATGTATATTAACAATGTATGGACATGCAAAATATGCATCGGCCGGGAATCGAACCCGGGCCGCCCGCGTGGCAGGCGAGCATTCTACCACTGAACCACCGATGCTTGTCGTGATCCATCTTCTGAATACTAATTGATCTAACGGAAAATCGTCTGTTGTTCAGTTCACAAACGGCGGGTTCGATTTCCGGCCTATCCGATACTCTGTTTTTTTCTTGAAAGTTTGTCTGAATACGGATGTTCTGTCCTGTAGGATAGTCTCCAATAATCTCCTCTAAACGTTTCAGTAGCACAGTTCATTTGGCTGGGAGGCAATAGCCAATTTGACGATATCGAATTTCCCCAGCTTACCCTGCGCTTTCATATGGGATAAACTTAGCCCTCACAGTCGACTCTCTCTCTATATCTCTGCAAATAGACCTCTGTTACAGGCAGTTGGTACTATAGGTATATAAGATTGGTCAATTTAGAGTGGGATCATTTTTTGGAATGACATCCCACTTGACCTCCTCGCTACTTTTGGCTAACTTAGTTCCAGTTCGTCATATTTCCATATTTCCTAAGCTCTAGGAAAGTTCTAAGCTCTAGGAATGAACAAAGTTTGAATGCTCAAAATATGCATCGGCCGGGAATCGAACCCGGGCCGCCCGCGTGGCAGGCGAGCATTCTACCACTGAACCACCGATGCAACACGAGTCATCTGTGTAGCCAACGGACTTTATCTTTTCGATAGTAAGAGCGTTCCAGTTGAAAGGACTGGTAAAAAGTGAACAGGCCACAGGGCCATTTCGAGTATTTTGGGGACCCTACGCAAATTTTTTAAAGGGTCCTTATTGTTGCGGTATCTATTCAAATGCTAATTTGAAAGCTGTTTATTACATTAGGTCTTATTCATAATTTTTCGGGCACCATTGTAGGCAAATTCTATACCAGTATTGTCAATTGTCATATGGAAATGACGAGACAATTTCTTGCTCAATAGATTTTATTTTGGAAGCCCCTAAGTTTGGAAGAAATATGTAAACGCTGCCTATGTCTAAAGCGGCTCACTCACTATATTAGGGCTGCCGCGATTACCCGAGTACTCGCGAGTAAAGGACTCCAAAAGTTGCCTGAGTTTTTACTCGAGTGTTCGCATGCCTTCACTGTCGGTCGGAAAATTGCAATTTGCGGTTCCAGGTTTTAAAATTATAGTGAAAACTGAGCAGTCACTGAGCACTGAGCATTAGTGAGCAATTGTTAAAATTTGATGCAAATGCCAATTTATTGATGCGCCAGAGCTTTAGTTTAGTTAAAACCTCTGCAATGGTCTACTTAGTCTATCTATAGTCCATAGTAGAAGTCATGCAGCTTGCATTAAGCACTTCCAGCATTAACGAGTACTCGGATTGGCCTACTCGCTAGGCTAATCGACCGAGTACTCGACTTCAAAACTATTAGTTAGCGGCTGCCCTACTTAGCAGTGAGTGACCACAAAGCGAAGAGAAGACGAACATAGGCCCTCTTACTAAGAACGACATACTTTCTAGTTTCTAGCCGGGTCTTATCGAAGACGGCGACTCGCAGAGCCATCGCATTACAGGTGGCACCACCAGGCCGGGCAGGCCACCACTGTCTTGGTCCTCTTGGAGTGTCTTTGCAGGTTGGCAGAGGAGTCAGCGTCCAGACCCCGCGTCCCTCCCAAGCATTTAAAGAGCGGAACTGATTCGTAAGACGGCAGAAGTGGTCATGGTAAGATGAGAACCGGGTTTACTCTGTCGTTGGCAAAAATAAATCTTGAGCGACGGTTACCTGGGCATCTCTTTTAGGTGCCGCATCTCAAATCCATGCTGTTAGAATGATAAATAATAGATCCGGTTGAATTTACGCGTTGAACCGACCATTTTTGCATTTTCATATCAATTCCTATTCTTTCGGGCTTTCACACCTCGGGTGTTTTATTCTAAACTTAAATCCTATCTTTTCAAGAACTCTTACCCATCCAGACTCATTACTTGACATTCCACCTCGACTAATCCTCGACTAAAACGACACTCTCCTTAACAGCTACTCTGCCTCCTGTTGAGTGCTGACATCCTGGAAACGGAACTCTGACCTCCCACGGACTATCCTTTGGACAACCCTTTCGATTTGACGCAGCGCTCGTGAATAAGCTGGTGCCGTGCGCTAGGCTATCAAAGGGCGCTTTAGAAATTTGGGGATTACAATTACGATTGCGATTTTGGATCAATTCGCTAAGAACGAATAATTTTCTGCCCTTGTGTATCTAGCAGATCCAAATTTAAAAAATATGGCCCTATCTGATTTATGAAAGGATTGATAGCAAATGGCCCATAGACAATTCAGTAGCCTAAAGAATATCAATAGAAGACAACGTGTTATTATAGAAGACAACGTGATATTATAGATCTTTTCGACGAACGTGCGAATCACGCGCCAATTTCTTGATAAGCCTTTAGACAACACTTGTAACACAAAGCGGTAGTTTTATTTCAGAACGGACGATATTGTCATATGACTCCGTGGCGCAACGGTAGCGCGTCTGACTCCAGATCAGAAGGTTGCGTGTTCAAATCACGTCGGGGTCAACATTTTAATTATATGTAGTTTTAAAATTAGTTCATAAATAAAAAGACATCGAATAATTATGTTTCTTGTCTTATAGATGATGATTATTTTGTACTTAACAGTACGCTCCAGAGCAAATGGATGAGTAGCCTTATTTTCCTATGATGACGTTGGTTGAAATACTATACTCGAAGCAGCAAAAAATAAGTACGCATCGTGGCCATTTGAACTCTCCGATAGCGAAGTCATAAAATAGTCGCTAAAATATTGACAACTTCATTCTCTCTAAGTTTGTATGCACATAACTTATAAAGAGGAACGTTTCTGGTTCATATTACCGGCCTAGATAGCTCAGTTGGGAGAGCGTTAGACTGAAGATCTAAAGGTCCCCGGTTCAATCCCGGGTCTGGGCAAAGCACCCGACTAATTCCCGGGGGTCGGTTACGTTTTTCCTATATCATCAATATCTTTGCTCACAATAATTTTACAGCTAAAATATGATTCGGTTGGTATTCAGAAAATCATGTTTATATCAATAACACGTTCTCATATCCAAGCAAAAATTCACTCATTCTGTAATAATTATTCGGTGGAATCCAATTTGAATGCTTGTTACGGAGGTTTGCCACAAAGTTAGACTCGTCACTCGTCTGTATCATATCCTTACACGAATAGCATCGAACTGTGAAACGGTCGTTTGGATGATAATACCACAAATCCGCAAAATGTTTCGGTGGTCACTATCGCAGCTTTTAAGACGATGCTGGGTTCAGCATTAAAGTTCGACTTACAATGATTCAAAAAATTTCTAAACCACTTAAACTCTTACAATGTTATGCTATGTTACTAGGCTAAATCTGGCAGCAGCAACAACAACAGTAACAGTAACTCTCCTTTATCTTCATTTACATCTTCGCGCTCCCTAGCCAATCCATCGTCAGTTGGCCTCAGTTCAAACTGTCCTTGGCCCTATTTTTGCCAATCTCAGATAGGTCTATGCATATAAGTGCACGATGCACAATATTATTTATTTATTCTGGAATTTTTATCCTCCTTAATTTTTTTATCCTCCTTCTTCCAACATCTTTTTGCTCAGAATATATATATATATATATATATATATATATAATTATCAATTGTTATTATATATGCATATGTAAAATATATATTATAATTTATAATGTATATTTTTACAATTACTTATTTGTACAATTACTGCAATTACACATCCATACACCTGGAAGTATATACAAAACACATGCCAACACAATTTATACGAAATGCTAATTATATAGAGTACGTTGTATAAGTTTTGGACAGAGTTCGGTTCGCACAAATATATTATAAATGGGTATGTATACATATATATGCATATATATATACAAATATATATATATATGCATATATATATTTGTATTTTTATATGTATTGACGATGTGTGTATGCAACTGTTATACGTAAATATCCGTATATCTGTAGTTGTTTATATAGCGCAACATGGCCAGAAGAAGTCGACTCAGAAATTGAGTTGTTCGGTGCAGAGTATTGTTAGCTCACTCTTTCCATCAGCTCTCACTCGTCCAACATCTTCATCTCAGGCTCCGAAACATAAACGAAGCAATAAACCCATCTCGACCATTCCCTCCCACCCGCCAGTCGGTCGGCCTTCTTCGCCCCTTCCTCTCTCTCTCTCTTTCTCTCCGTTTCCCTCTCTGTCTCTCTCAGTCTGTCTCTCTTTCTCTCTCCCTGTCTGTCTGTCTCTCTCTCCCCTTCCTCTCTGTCTCTGTTTCTGTCTGTGTCTCTGTCTATGTCTCTCTGCCTGTGTCTCTTTGTCTCTGTCTCTCTCGCTCTCTCTCTCTCGCTTCCCTCCCTCTCCCTCTTTTCTCTCTCTCTCTCTCTCTCTGTGTCTCTTCTTGTCTCTTTCTCTTTTTGTATCATCCCGTCTAAATTCTCTCTTGTGCTTCCGTCCAGCTGCGTATTTACTGTATATATGGTATACTCTGTTGAGGTCTTTGCCTCATATATATCGGGTATAGTGCTTAGTATCTGCTCAGTAGAAGTACATAAATTGTGCACGAATCCTGTTGGATATACATCATATGCGCACGAATATATATCATGGATATAAATCAAACGAATATATATCATGGATATAAATCAAACGAATATATATCATGGATATAAATCAAACGAATATATATCATGGATATAAATCAAACGAATATATATCATGGATATATATATTATGGACATACATCAAATGGTCATCAACTCATATGCCAACCTATATTTATATACAAACCAATTTTGTTGTATGTTATTTGCAAGTAGTGAGTGATTCACAAAAAAGCCTATAGTATCGGGCTATTCTTAGTGTTAGAAATAGGCGTTATATTACTTCTCGTTGGCTCCTTTCAGAGGCTGGCGATCTCGCTTGACAGAGAACATCCGGGTAGTCATGAGAAGGGAAAGAAATGAAGGGGAGAAGAGTATAAAGTGTCACCTCTCTGCAAAAGGTGAAGGGGTTTTGTTCCCATCGACCCCTCGGAATCGCCGCCCTGGCTCCTTTGTCCAGATATTCGGACCGCTTGAATCAACCTTCACAGCTTAATTTAAACGGCATCTCTTTAGACGAACAAATTCTACCCGCCCTCTAACCGATATTAAATAATTATCCACTGAAACAAAGAAAGTTACATCCATAGACTACATCTCGTATACCGCTACCAGAGGAGTGGTTTTCTCATCCAACGCTCGTGAATAAACTGGTACCTTGCGCTTGGCTTTTGAAGTGGCTCTTTAGAAATTTGGAGATTACGATTACGATTCGCCTTCACGCTCATCCTCCCTCTAGAATCCTAAGGCGAGACAACTTCCACCTGCCGAATAACGGAGATGGGTTGATCAATTGTAGTTTAACGACCCTGTGTGATGCTGGTAACATGCAGAGATCATTTATCCAGGCTTGAGACTGGCATTGTCAGAATGCAAGCAGTGGCGAGACAGTGAGCGTGACAATAGGTTTTGTATTACGGGTTGATTTCAGTTACGGATATTAAATTTAATATAATAGCCGTGATGCGATACGATACCCAGGTAGTTTGGAATCTTGCGCTCCAAAATCGCCTTAAAGCATACACGAAAAGGAGAAATTCCGAAATATTCAGTCCAGCCACACACCTTTCTCCATTCCACCCTCTGCTCAGTACAACACAGTGTTACTGCTCATTACTTCCACTACAAACGTTTGTCTCAAGACGTGTTCTATATTAATCAATCAATCAATCAATCAGTCAGTCAATCAGTCAATCAGTCAATCAGTCGGTCGGTCAGTCGGTCGGTCAGTCGGTCGGTTGGTCGGTCAGTCAGTCAGTGAGTCAGTCAGTGAGTCATGGAGTCAGTCAGTCAGTCAGTCAGTCAGTCAGTCAATCAGTCAGCTAGTCAATCAATCAATCAGTGCAATTTATATAGCGCTTCTTCAAGATAACTATTCAGAGGCGTTCCCGACCCAGGCCAAGTCAAAAATGAAAGCGCCAGACAGGTAGCGCGGGAAAGAGCGCAGGTCAGCTGGGAGGTTGTTCCAAACACTGGGACCCACTATATATAGGTATGTCTCAAGACCTGCTCTATTGGTATGTCTAAAGACCTGTTCCATTGGTATTTCACATGACATGTTCTATAGTTATGTTTCAAGACCTGTCCTAAAGGTATGTCTCCAGTACCTCGAAATTCTAGTCGTCGGACCTTTCCCGTTCCACTGATTATCCCATCGTGAAGCCAAAACCACGGAATGCTCAACAGAAACTGTATTTAATTATAATAAGCGTTTCAAGTTCATTTGTTGTGTTCTAGCAAACAGTCCGATAATTACCAGGCAAATTTCGTTGTTGTCTTTGACGAACGTGTATGTGTGTATGTATGTGTGTGTGTGTGTGTGTGTGTGTGTGTGTGTGTGTGTGTGTGTGTGTGTGTGTGTGTGTGTGTGTGTGCAGGTGTGTATCTAGAGAAACTCCAACCATGGTAGAAGGTTAAAGTGCAATCGCCCAAGGCTTGCATGCAGAGCGTGTCGATTTAGCTGGCCAGCGATTTAACACATCACTTTTCCGTGAAGGTTACGCCAACTGAAAGCAAAAATCAACCAGCCCCAACTCGAGTGGGTCAACGCACAGTTAATCCTCACGGCTACTTCAATTTCAGAGAAATTCACGAATGCTTTCAGCTCTATCTACACGAAGAAGGCTATCTAGAAATCTCAACCTGAGCTTAAAGGGGTAACTCCACCTCGCAGTTTAACGTTAAACCAGGGCCGCCCAATTAACGAGTATGCATGCCAATCATATCGAACCACCCAAAGGCTATAGCGGTCTAGCAGCTGGGTCCGTCCATGTCAATTGAGTGGTCAGTGATGGAAATGTTGGCGCTTAGTGCCTCTCTGTAGTTCATTTGCATTTCAATAATAATATAGGTCCCGGAATTTGGACTGAGGTTAGACCTTGTCAATTGTAGTTGCTCCAGAGGGGACAATTAGGGTAGTTCATCTGAACAGGGTCAAAGATGCTGGGAGACGGCAGTGTATGACGCACATGCCAAACGACTGGACATAACAACAGACGTGCGTTGATAACAGGGCACATAATCGTGAACTGCAAGACTGAGACACTGTGACATAATGTAAACAGATATCCAATTGTGATGCCAATCAATATATATATATATATATATATATATATATATATATATATAATATATATATATATATATATATATATATATATATACGCATTATAATGTCCGTTTCAGAGAGTCTGTATAGGAACAACCTAAAAGAAAGTGAAATAGAATTTCCCTCTTTCATACAAGCAATACGTCGTTTGTATTGACGGACGTCACATTTGGTAATCTGTTTATATTATTGCAGTGGCAGTATGTAAACAATAATGGCATCGCTACCCCTCCCTGGCTACTCCTCTCTGACCAAACCACTCGGATGTTCACTCTTTTGAAGATCGATATATGCATACAGCAGAACTCTGGAGTTTGTATTACCTAGCACCATGCAAAAGTACGATCTAACAATTCGTGTCGATCGTGAGCAGGAAGAAGCGATCCGAGCCTTTTTTGCTCATAACGACTGGGATTTTTAACAAACTGGTAAATATAGAACGCAGTATATGTAGTTATTAAAAATTCAGTTTGATGAAACCTAGGTGCAGCAGGACTGTACTAGGAGAACTGACGTACTATCGGTCGTAATCACGGTCGTATGCATGCAGTGATTAATCATGCCACTAAGGACATCAATTTGAAAGCAATAAACCACTTCCGTGAGTTTATGCTTTCGTGTAGCAATATATGCATTTATTCAAAAATTCTGTTAGGTGTTGCCTTAGTACATACTGTGCTTCGGGTCGTATGCATGCAATGATTAGTCATGCCACTAAGGGCATCAATTTGAATGCAATAATAATGCATTTTAGTGAGGTAATGCTTTCTGGTGGCACCACAACCTTTGGAGCTTACTTATGAAATTTTTCGAATTGCAGTGTATGAACCAGCCAAGAAAAGGAAATCTCGCTCGGAACCTGCTTCCGAGCGGCCCTCCAGGTCTGAATCCTCTTCAACTTGCACTACTTTGCCAGCTGAGTCACAAACGACAGCTGGTGATGATGTCTCGTCTGAACATCAGTCACAACTCTGTGACAGTCTGCACATAGACATTGTCTGCCCACTCTGCTTTCTATATCCGTGCGTGGCGTCTTTACCTGCGGAATGGCTTGGAGGAGGGCAAGCCGCTCATACAGGAAACAGTTCAATACGGAGAGTCATGTATGGAAAATACTGGAAAATGATTTCTAACTTGGGTGGGTGGACAAACCCGCCATATCTGACAAAGAAACTGGCTGATACACAAGGAGTACATCACATGCGTGAGATAATGCCGGACCGTGTAGTTGAAAAAGTTAGAACATGGTACCCTAATCCAGCTGGAATACCTTACATAAACCACAAATGGGAATAAATTTAGCATTTTGACCATGCAGAAGAATATTTCGCATCAATTTCATTGATGTGGCTGAGCGCTGTAATCACAAGGTGTCTTTCTTATTCACAAGTCCTATTTATATATTTCAACCCTTCTAATTATTTATAATTTTATATGCATTTACACTTATTTCAATCGTTTAACTTAGATTTCGGATTACTAAAGCACTGGTCACACTGTTCGCGGAATGTTATTGCAGCTTCGATAGATTCAGAAAGTCTAATGTTAAGACGCTTTGCACAGACGACGAGGCAAGACGATATCAGACGGACTCCTCGAGTAGGTTTCTTTTCAGCCTATACGTCCGAAGTTCTGCAAGAGAGCAAATGGCGGACGCACATGCGCAAACGATGTAAACAATACTTTTGAGCATCGCACTCGGGCAGCACCAGAAACTAACTCCTCCTAACGGAAACTCGGTTCCCTCGACAACTGCTCCAAACACGTTGCGTACACTATCGGTTTGCACGTCGGTGAACTTAGTTTTCGAGCCCAACATCCCGTCAACTTGGACGATATATAGACGTTGCTGCTTTCCCTGCTGCCGACGATTCGCTGTCACCCGGTTTGCCATTACACTTCCGTCGCCATTATTCGTTCGTGACAGACGGCACAATGCGAAGGCGTAGACGGTTGGGACATTGTTCTCCTGTCTTCTATTGTCCAAACGTGGTCGCATCCTCTGTGACCGGGAAAGCCTGACCTCGAGCTCTCGTGAGCATCTGTGACTTTGAGGCTAGGACTCTCCTGCGGTGGACTGCATTCCAGGTCTGTCATCTCTCGACTGGTAACGGGTCTTGCACTGGTGACA
>OY365818.1:6194194-6204194 GCA_959347315.1 Bimastos eiseni
CATAGACGTCCGACTTTGAGACGAATCGGTGGCCGCCATAAATACCACGCTGTCCAGCGCCGGCGTGGGCGAGACCCTTGACACGGAAGGTGCCATCCAATCGTCGTCACTCCTCTCACCGCCGTAGGACCCGATCGGTGATGGGAGGTATCCGACGGGACGTTCGCAGGACTTCCCGAGGAACCCAGCGACGCAGCGACATTCGAATCCGTTGATAAGATCGTGGCAGATGCCGGCGTTGAGACAAGGTCTGGACGCGCACTCATCGATGTTATCCGTGCAGTACCGACCTGCGAAGCCGGGCGCGCAGAAGCAGACGAAGTCGTTGACCAGCTGGGTGCAGAGGGCACCGTTGGCGCACGGGCGATTCAGGCATTCGTCGACGTCATCCTGGCAGAGGAAGCCGACGAATCCTGGGAGACAGCGGCACTCATAGTCGTTGACACGGTCGATGCAGGACCCGTTGTTGAGGCACGGGTTTATGTCGCACTCGTTTCGGTTCGTCTGACAGCGGTGACCGTCGAAGCCGGGCGGACAGAGACACTGGTACCCGTTGCGACCATCGATGCACGAAGCACCTGTCAACAGAAGAAGACGATGATGCGTCAGCGGACGTTGTCCGAAAGCACATGGTTACCCCAAGGCAGGTGGTTGTCCAAAAGCAGGTGGTTGTCATAAAGTAAGTAGTTGCCCCAAAGCAGGTGGTGCCGCCAATGCCGCGAAGTGATCATATCGCTATGTTCTGCTAAGCTCGACTCGGTCTGCTCTGCATCGAAGGCGTCTCGGGTTTCTCTTGAAAGATGCGAATTGACAGCATCAGTCGATGAAATATAACATGTGTGTACTTGCTCAACTCCACAGAGAAGCAGGGTTAGGAAGACTGAGAGCGATACACAGACCCAGGGATAAAAAGATAGATGGAGAGAGAATGAGAGCGAGAGAATAATCACTTGTGGAATTGTGTGCATGGATGTGTGACCGAATTAGAAAGCAATAATGGAGAATATATATATTCCTCGCATGAATCCAATTTCTAATATACACAATGGGGGAAATTTGCTTAATGTTGATCAGAATACAGTTTTACCTTTCTATTTATGGGTACATACTACATAACACTGTGAGAGCTTCTGAGGTCTCATGCCATGAGAAGTGCTTTATAAACAGCTGATCAGCTGATCTGATGCAATACAATGAAACCTGTTAACTATACAAGTTACGAATAAATAGTAATTAATTATGTCAAAACATAATAAATTAGCATAAATTAGCTCCTGAATCATTGGCTGTCTGTCTAGTCCTCGGCTGTTTTGTACTTCCGTTCGTCCATTACTGTCTGTCTGTCTGTCTGTATGTCCCCACTGCACCTCATTATACATATCTGTTTGACTGCCTATCTGTTCTGTCTGTTTTCTGTCTGTCTGTCTGTCTGTCTGTCTGTTTATCTGTCGCTCAGTCAATGTGTTAGACAGCCTATCTTGTCTGGCTGTCTGTCTGTCTACGTGTCTGACTCTCTGTCTGTCTGTCTGTCTGTCTGTCCCTCAGTCAATCTGTTTGACAGCCTATCTTGTCTGGCTGTCTGTCTTTCTGCCTGTCTGTCTGTTTGTCTTTATACCAACCATTCAGGCATGGATTGGATTGACATTCCCGGATGTTAACGTCGCAGTTAGTTCCGGTGAATCCGGCGGCGCAGACGCAACGGTAGGCACTTCCGGTTGGTGCGCCATCGCCCTCCGGTTCTCCGATGAGCGGTAGCGACAGGCATGTACCACCGTTGGCACACGGACTCTGAGAGGAGGAGACACTACTGCAGGAAAGACCGATGGGCGACTCACACTGACGTCCACGAAACCCTCTTCGGCATTCGCATTTCTCAGAATTTCTACTTGCCTGGAACAACGCATACAGAATACCCTATTGGATGAACAGTAGGGCTTCGCAAAATTCGCGAATTTTCGATACCACCGCGAATTTTAACGTTTTGCCTCGAATGTCCACAAATTTGACAGTTTTTTTGGTGCTGCTTGTGGTTTTGATGTGGTAGAGGCAAAGGTTCTAAACAGTTAGGCCAACGCCTTCGTGTTGGAAAACATTCGGTTGCTAGAGGAAGACGTTCAGTTTAAGCCCTGTACGATCCATGTGAGCGGCGGGTGGAAGGGCGATCTACTGCTTTGCAGAACATGCAATGTGCCCGTCGAATTTAATCGGTGGGACAGTTGTACTAAGCACCTGATTGAGCGCCGTTCACAAGCACAAAGAGCACAGAATGTCGATAGTGGAGACTGGAGAGGTGAAAAGGAACCAATTGCAACCTGCTCTTTAAGCTGTTTTTGCAAAGCAAACATCGCAGCAACAGCAGCCGCTATTATTGACATGATTGGCTGTTGATTGTACTCAGTTATGGACTTGTTATTGTGTAATACATTTGACCTAAAACAAGCCACGAATTCTATGTTTTTGGCTGCGAATTGGACAAAAAAATTTCAATTTTTCGACCGCGAAAAATTTATAGCCCTAATGATCAGTCGCGGTTAAATCTGATTTGGGTTTACTGCCTCTTAAACGCATTCAAAAAACCCTAACTGAGCTTATAAAACTGGCCTGCATATGGTGGCGGAATCTGAAGAAGTTCGCGCTATATAAACGTCTCTGTATAACTAAGAGAAAGGTCCAACCACTCTTAAACCCCACCCGGCAAATCTGACCCTACTTGGGGTATCCTCGCCACAAATTGAGTTTATCACTGGATAAATGCGCCATTCGCATCTCCTTCGTCATCATCGTTGTCGTCATCAACATTCTCGCCATCATCACGCTCTAGTCGTTCTTGCTTACGACACAGGTGGCTCCGTTGAGACAGGTCAGTTCCTGGCATGAGTCGATTTCGACGTCACAGTTCTTGCCCGTGAAACCTGGATGACAAGTGCACGTGTAGCTACCGAGTCCCGTGTTCAGGCAAGTGGAACCGTTCCGACATGGTCGATTATGCGCGCAAAACATCAGATCTAAATCACGAGAGGGAATCATTTAAGAAGACGAAAACACGCGTGAATATAGTATTTAATAAAGTAATTTGCCTTTATTTTTTTTACGTCTATCGATTACTTGCCTTATTATCTTTTTCTGGGCTGAAACGCTGTAAGCGCTTTTGAATAACTATTATTATTTAAATTCTGGGATACGATACGATTACCGTTGCCCCTATAATTGTTGGAGTAGTACAATTGTTGCTTTGTATTACCGATGCCGTAACTGTCGTAATAACTTAGAATTTGTTTCTTCGTGGTGAACTTTGTGTCGCATGCTTTATGGACAAAGATTTGAAGGAGACTGCAGCTGCCAAAGTGGAAAAGTTAAGGTGCTGGTTACCTTGGTTACAGAACAGGCCTCCCCATCCTTCCAGGCAATTGCATTGCCACGCCTTCTCGCAAGTTCCATGTCGACATCCGGGATATAGTATGCACTCGTTGCACAGCTGACCCTGCCATCCGATGCGACACCTGAAGGATAGATAAATATATACAAACATATATATATATATATATATATATATATGTGTGTGTGTGTGTGTGTGTGTGTGTGTGTGTGTGTGTGTGTGTGTGTGTGTGTGTGTGTGTGTGTGTGTGTGTGTGTGTGTGTGTGTGTGTGTGTGTGTGTGTGTGTGTGTGTGTGTGTGTGTGTGTGTGTGTGTGTGTGTGTGTGTGTGTGAAGATCACCGGTCAGAGTAAGCATTAGCGATTCGTTTTGAACTCTCCCAAACTATTAGATAAAAAGCCTAGAAACCCTTGTAATCGACTGAAGCGAACCAACGGTTACATCAGTCGTAATCGTCATCTCCAAACTTCTAAAGCGCCACTCGAAAGGGCACCAGCTTATTTACGAGAATTGCGTCAAGTCAGATGGGTTGTCAATAGGATAGTAGGGCAGAGTCCGGTTTACAGAGGGTCGTTATTCATTATGCCCTATATTTTTGCCGTGTGGAACGGTGGCTGGTTTGTTAGAGCGGTCGGCATGTGTCGTGGAGAGTGCGGGTTCGATCCTCGTCCGGAGTCACTATGTAGGGGCCTTGACAAGTCCTTCGCACACAATTTCATTGCTGTGCAATTTATCTGCAATTGCGCCGTTGAGGCCTGTGTGCACTACTTAATTAATTGTAAGAAGGGCTATATCAAAGTACAGTTGCATTGTTTTGTATTGCATGGCTGCTGGTGATTATTGTTTCTAAGGTGGCGTTGGCAAAATGAGCATCAGGATATGTTTAGCGTCTTGCATGACTGCCATACAGTCATATTCTACGCCTCTAATAACTTATAACCATCCGCTCATATACTATGACTTGTATTCTTACAGCGTCAGTTAAAATAAATAATGAAGAATATTGTTATATGTGTCTCACATTTGAACCTAATAGTCCCACATTATGGAACAATGAGTGGGTCCACATTATGGATCGAATCAACACAGCTCGACTGTGAGGAAATCTGACCTTAAACAGCGTTTTCGTCGTCGTCTGTGGCTAGGTATCGCTGTTTTTAAATATTGATGGAAAATGTGATTGCCCTATCTTACTCACGTGCACTCGTTTGGTTCAGTACATAATCCATGTCTCTTGTCGCAGCCAGGAAGACAGATTGCTGTTAACACACACATATTATATCTATCGTATATTTTGTGTATATATATATATATATATATATATAATAGTCCCATACACATGATGTGGACTAAGTTATTACTTCTTTTTCATAAATATTATTTCACATAGCCGTGCGCTTGCACAGTTGAAAAAAACTAATGCATTAAGCATATGTGTTGTTAGAAATGCCGTCTTGAATTCTGTGAATAGTAGCTCCGTGATGCTTTCGCGTGTCGTGCTTTTGGATGTCCACAACATTTTGAGAGAGAAAGAGAGAGCGCTATGTAACTGATTGATATTGATGTTGAAAGAAAACTGCTTGGATCCAAAAAGTAAAGAATCAGTTAACGCTCAGAACAATTATAATATGAAGGCCTACAGTCCCTATACAAAGTCCTTCACTAAAAAATGCTCAGAGCTATCGATTTTTTGTGTCTTTAAATAGAGGCGTTTAACAAACGCATTTCAATAAGAACGACATCAATATTAATACTAGTAAATAAACACTAATAAATAAAAGTGTACTTGGAAAGATATGGTGGTCTAAACCAGCTGTTTTCAACAGGTGGTACGCGTACCCCTATTGGTACGCCAGCTGTTGCCAACGGGAGCCAAAAAAATTTAAAATAAATAATTCGTGCAAAAACAGATTATAATCGCAGGGTTTGAAATTCCATATTTATGCATACCATATATCTATTTAATTAATAATATTTTAGTCAATATTCTAATTCTATTTATCTACTCGAATAAAATAAAATACCAAAAGAACGCTTCTGACAAGTTCTTTTAGTGGGAGTAAACACACAAAATTTTTAGTTAGGGGTACAAAAAAAGGCTGGGACCGCTAGTCTAAACGAAGCGTTTGCTGTGCATGAACCTTGATCAAGCAGTCCTTCGATCTCAGATGCGTGGAACCATCAATATACAGGCGCTACATCAACGCGTAACTACTACAATTCGGAATAACTAGGTGTGTGGATAGATATGAATGAGGTATATTATAGTTATACCTGTGTCGCAATAGCTGCCCTTCCATCCGTTCATACAGATCCGAGTTCCGTTATCGCTGCAGAAGTAGTGACCGAACTTATCGTTCCGGACCTTACAGGAATCGGCGCATTTGGCACCGTAGTAGTTGTCGTCGCAGATCGCACGATAGGCATAATGAAGCCAGAACAACGACGGTGACCCTGATGATGATGACGACGCTGACTGATTGTGGTAATGGTAATGAGTCCAGTCGTTGCCAACTTCGAGAGCGTGGGAGGTCTTCAGACGAAATACATTTTCGTTCAAGGCTCTTCCTATAACATCATTATTGTTGCTATTAATATTATAACCAAAATGTATTATAATAGAAGGTAATTGGGTAATTTGAGCATAGAACCCTTTTAGAGAAAGAGTCAAGCCAAGCCTTTCTTGAAGTTGCTCCGAAAGTTACCGAATTTTATTCCTCCGTGCCTCAGCCACGCGCATACTGCCATGGCCACAGAAGATCCGGACGATGCAATGGACGTCCAAGGATCTTGGAAGTTGGAACACATCTTCTAGAAGACCGTGTAGTCGTACCACGAGAACCTAACGTATTTGGACTAAGGAGGAAAATCTATGGCCGGACATTAGTTTAAGATAATTACCCCGAGGAAGTGTTCTCTCAGCTCCATACAAAACACTTTGAAGTCGTACACGTGGACGAACACCTAACCATACTGCCACTTCTGCAGCAAATGCTATGGTGCCTCTATTAATACTAAAACAAATTCTTCTTAATCTACTTCTTCTTCGTCTTCTTCTTATACTGACAGTACTACCAGCACAACATATTAGGCATACATATACTTGTCAATCTTTTTTTTCTGCTGCTACTAATAAGACTACCACCATTTGCACTACCACTACCACTTCCGCTGCTTCCAGCACTACTACCACCACTACTATTACTAAAACTACTTCACATATGTTTCCTCTCCCTCTGATTCCACTTCTCTGCGTTTCCTAAAATCCCTCTTTGACGTTAGAGTGATTTATCAGCAACTGGCATTCACGACTTGATCTCTCGGCGCCTCTGAGGTCATTTGAGGCGTCGAGAACATCACCTCTCATCGCCCTCCTTTTGTTTTGGTCTGAATACCACTTAGAACATTCTCCAAAGTCTATCTGGTATCGAGTGCGTGATAGACAACGTTTAGGCATACTTCGATGACTGGCTTGCGCCTGAATACGAAACCGAGACAGGTTGGAAACAGGTGAAGGGAACAGCCGCTGTTATCGTGACGATTTCGCTTCGGGCCAGAGGAAACGGCATGCATCGACAGGATGCCCAATTCTGTCTGAAGCTCTTATCAACGACCGGCGAAGCCGATTTCTTTGCATCTTGCCACTATCTTATGGCTTCTATAATATTGTAAGTAATTGATTATGACGATGCGTGGGGTTGCTCACGTCTTCAGAATAGGCTGATTCACCGTTGTGAGTTTCATCTGTCTTGCTTGACTGCTATTTTACCTTTATTCGTTAGTTTCTTCATTCGTTCATTCACTCAATCATTCGTTCATTCATTCTGTTCATTCGCTCATTCGTTCATTCATTCTGTTTATTCATTCTGTTCATTCATTCTGTTCATTCATTCTGTTCATTCATTCTGGTGGTCGTTTTTCTGTGATTCTATTTGCCTTCTCTTGATATCAGACCAGTAGTCTTTTGCGCTTTTGTTAAGATTATTATTTTCCCCGCTTAATTGGTTTCCTTTAGTAAGCCAGTCTTAATGTGGTAAGAACCGAGTTGTCCATTCCAGACGGTACGAACTCTCCATCTTTCCGTTTGCCTTCCTTCTTCCCCCATCAATCACTCGCTGACCTCTGTTTCCCGTCAATTTCCCCTACATCATATCATTAACCTACCTCTATAAATCGAGCCAGACCAGAGTATAGATTAACCGGAGTCAAGGAATGACCCGCTGTTGTTATTACAGCCAGGTTTAGACCTGCCAAAGCAATAATTTGGCGGATAGGAAATATGGATGCAGCTCAAACGACGGCATCGCCTGAGCAGCGGATAATGGAGTCGGAGATCGTGAAGTGGGGTCTATTGTTGTGATGCAAAGGTAACTAGTGCAAATATACAGCTCGGCACAGCACACAGTACAGAGGCCATCAGCACTGAACGATTACAATTGTGAGGAACAGTTATGGAGAAGATAAGTATACAAAAAAGGTGATTTAGTGAACATATATTTCCCATATCTTGGTCACTTTCCGTCTTTTGTTTTCGTCTTTGTCCGTCTTTGTCGCTTGAGTTAAGATATTGGCCCTTTTCATAGGGGTCTTGACCTTTCATTTGGTTTTTGACCCTTCATACGGGGCTTGATCTTTCATTTGGGTCTTGAACTTTCATTTGGTTCTTGATCTTTCATTTGAGTCTTAACCTTTCATTTGAGTCGTGACCTATCATTTGGGTCTTGAAATTTCAATTGGGTCCTGACCTTTCATTTGGGTCTTGACCTTTATCTGCTTCTTTTCATCTAAGTCTTGGTCTCCTCTGCCTTTTCACCCATCAGCTCATGGCTTGTATCTGCCTAATTCACCCGAGTTTGACTTCATCTGCCTTTTACTTTAGGGTGTTGGACTGTTTTCTGCCTTTTTCTTCCAAATCTTGGTGTTAGTGTGCCATTATTGTATACGACTTGACCTTCTTCTGTCGTATTCATGTAGATCCTGGCATTTTTTCTGCCATTTTCATGAAGGTCTAGCCTCAATCTGCTTCTTACATCCAGGTCTTGACTTGCAGCTGCCCTTCTCATGCGGACTTTAGCCTTTGTATGTCTTATTCATCCAAGTCTTGGCCTTCATCTTCTTTGCTTCGACTGCAAACGTTAAGCAACATCTGTCAACGGATTCATCCCTTATTATTCCTATCTCTGCGTTTCCCTCGTCTTTCCTTTCATATTGAAACACGGCCAACTCAACCGTCTGATCCTCAGAGTCTCAATTGTACCAAACTCAACAACACAAGATAACCTTTAACTGCAAAAACTGATAGCTAGTCGGTGAACTAGCCGGGTCCTACTACCTAACAGTGGCGGCTCCGGATTCTTCCAATAGAGGGATTCACGGAGGAGCCAGGAACCTGATATAGGGACAAATTAGATGTCAAATTTCTTCAAAACTAAAAGTGGACTAAATTTTGGAGGGGCCACCACTCAGTTGGCAGAGCACTGGCACACCCTGGCCTCACTGTAAAGCCGTCACTGCAACTTGGCTTCATTGGGCAATGAAGATATATTCAGAGATGACGATTAGGATTAATGTTATGACACTTCCAGTGCTGTCAGGTCCCTGGATATTTAAAAGACGTTTCTGATCAGTGGCGTTGTATAAATGCCTGCCTTCTGTATTATGCCAAACATACGGTGTTTACTGTTCAGAAAAATCTTCGTCGATGTCAAGGACCTTTGTTGCCATAAGGGATATCTAGAAATTCAGCGATCATCCACGGTTCGTTTGCAGGTGGTCTCCGGTATCTGGGGTAATTTTGGGAGAGTTGTCGTCGGGAGTCAACACCTGCCGGAGCAGCAACAGGTGTTTCCAATAGCAACCTGTTAGTTGGTTTAGAGTCGGCGGCGCACAGTGTGTAGACTGACTGGCCTCAAAACCACGTGGCCGCCTGCGTCAGAGAAGGGTCCAGGCTCACGGTCCCAACCGGTCCCGCGGTTAACCACTTTGAGGATCCAGGTATTGTTGTCTGTGAACGTATGCGTGTGTGTCTGTGTATATACTTGCATTGTCTGCGTCGGTCCCTGTGTGCCTGCCAGTTGTCAAATCTGCCTTCACTGGCTGGCTGGCTGTAGATCTGTCACTGACTGTCTGTTTCTGCTGGGGATGCAATCAGCCTGGATATCAAGGGACGCCGGGAACGCGGCACTGTGCATCCAGAATCCTTCGCTTTGCAGATGGTGTTCCAGCGACCTTGATCCACAACCCTTCGACATTCCAAGAACTCCCTCCTTTGTTGAACTGCTGAAGGAGATATTTACCCTTCTATACAGCAATCAAGATTTCAGTCACCGGTTAAGACCCAAGACAGAAGGAACCCTACTTGACGCATTGTTACATTAAGAGGTGTTCCAGGAAACTTGACCCACAGCCCCTCGACATTCCAAGAACTCTCTTGCTGAACTGGTGCCCTTTCTACAGCAACTAAGATTCCTGTCACCGGTGAAGACTCGAGACAGAAGTAACCCTCATTTGGCGCATTCTCACAGTAGCAGGAAGCCCTGTTCCTTACTCAGTGTATGGAAACTGGAGACGTGATGCAAAGGACGAATCTGATACGATAGATAGGTCCTGCCTCTGCCACCACCTC
>OY365818.1:6206694-6311411 GCA_959347315.1 Bimastos eiseni
CGACGGATGTTGAATGTCGATCACACGATTTGTATTCGTTATTTCGTATCACTGGTCATCGCATCGTTATTGGTGATTTATAATTGTGGTTAGTACCTGTGTGTGATGTCACGGTCCGTAGACCCGTGTTCTCTCTCAGACACGGACACACACCATCACGCGCACACAAACACACACACACACACATATAGACACACACAGAGAGACACGCACAGACACCACACATACACAGAGAAAGAGAGAGACACACACATACAAACCCAGACATACACAGACACTCACATACAGACAGACAGAGAGAAACACACACGCACATATAGACACACACACACAGACACACGCACACAGACATCACATAGACAAACACACTGTTCCAAGTAAGCAGCATCTGGCTGGATTCAGATCTTCATCCCTGCAAGATTGCTGATCTTATAAGTAGTGTTGCAGGAAATGTAAAGCTGCGTCATAAAATAGGCCTACAAAGCAGATGAAGAGTTTTTCCTAAAGCCAGCTTGAAGCTTCAGATTGAACAGTGCGTCGTAAGGTCGTATAGGACAATCTTAATAATAAAAATAATGAGACTAAAATAATAATAGTAATAGTGATAATGATGAAAATAATTTTAGTAATTTAGGGAATGTTTTGAGCAACACGTTGGAGATGAGAACCTGTAAGCCTTCGTTTCATCGAGTCTTAGGGATCATTTCTACCTCTGGCAAAACATTTTTTAAATAATATTATTAATAACATTAACAGTAATACTATTACTAACAATAATAATAATAATAATAATAATAAAAATAATAATAATAATAATAATGATCATAAGTGAATAATAATAATAATAATAATAATAATAATAATAATAATAAAAATAATAATAATAACAACAACAATAATGATAAGAGGAAGAAGAAGAAATAATAATAATGATAAAAACAATAATAATAATAATAATAATAATAATAATAATAATAATAATAATAATAATAATAGTAATGATAATAATAATAGCCATCTGCAAAACCATCTGCGAAGACTAGCCATTCCAGAACAATGCCTCCTAATTTTTGGATCCCGAGGGATCATATGTACCTTGGGGAAAATATTATTATTTATAATAATAATAATAATAATAATAATAATAATAATAATAATAATAATAATAATAATTGCTTGTATTAAACACATTCGATTGATTGTCGATTTGATTGTTGATGGCGTTATTTGCGTCCTGCATAAATGATGCTGCCTTTTCCTTCCAACAAGCAAGACTTGAGAGCTGTTCTCTGTGGTCCAGGATACATTGGATCTGCGCTCCGTTGCTGTAACTATCTTGAGAAAAATTCCACCGACAAACTAACTCATCCAGTCAGTCCCACAACACGAGTTCCCAACTGTTTGGCCAATCTATTCAGCGAGTAGAGATGCGTGAATTCCCGTCAGAAATGTCGCAAGCACCTGTCCCAAGGATCAGAGACTACGAGCCGACTATGCTACTACCTCTCGACGTTCCTGCCTAACTAGTTTTTATGAAACTCTAAACTGAGCAAGACTGAGTTACTCGCAACTAAGAATAAGCGACTGATTGATCGAGCTATAGTAGACGAACTAGCAAGTGCGCTAGTGCGTGAGCGAGTGAGTTAGTGGTTGCGTTGTAAAAGAAGAACAATTTAAGGACGTCTTCTGGCAGCAATGGCCTTTGACGTCTTACCATGTTATACATTCAAACACACGCATACACACATGCATACATGCATGCATACATTCACACATACAAACATGCATAACATTGCATACCTACATATAAATACACACACGCGCGCGCACGTTCACGCATGTGAAATCTATACACGGTGAACGAGAAAAACGAATCTCCAGAATTATTATAAAAATTTGATTAATAATTTTTGCATTTCAATCAAATATGGCAATATGGAAAACTTCAGTTTAATGATTACGAATCGCATATTTATTATTTTTTAATCATAATGTGTACTCAACTGTCCTCCTCGTACCTGTAATTCTGAGTTTGGCGTTAATATGGGGCGCTGTGGCCTCGTAGGAAGTTCGGCGCCTCGCGTTCGGAGGATCGCAGGATTGAACCCACCTCAGGTCACTGCGTAGCGACCTTGGACAAGTTGCTCACCCATAATTGTCTGTGTGGAAGGCAACGGGAAACCACGTCACTCGTCTCATTCCCCATGGGCGTAAACCTAAGGACCTGCCTTCAGGCAGAGCACTCATCATCAGGGTATGACTATTCTATCCTCCTCACTGAACTCCATGTGAGAAACAAATGACGTCTCTGAAATGACGACATTTTAACGTCAATTTTTGACTGGCGCAGCGCGTAATAATAATTACTATTTTAGTCGGGAGAAAAATACTTTTAGTGTCAATAAAAAATCTCGTATTTGGTATTTATTTCTATACATTGATTGATTATATAGATTTCTATATTTCTATAGTTATTGTATAGGCTCGTGTTTTTTTCCCGTTCACAGTGTACACGAATGCGTGATGAGATGACGCACTCACCGGCCAGGCGAAGTTGAATGGAAAGGTGAACGTGTTGGTCGCGGATCGCTTCGGGTTCGACTCCTCGCTAGGTGGTTGATGATAGGTGGCGCTGGAACACTGCGTGTCGTTGTCGCTGATCTTGTGACTGAGGCAGACACGCAACGATGCCTGGCAGACGGAGCGTGGGCAGATTAGAGATGCATGGCGGGATTCAGAGGCTGCTGCTGTTGGTAGGGATGCGGAGGACGAGGATGGCGTTGACGATTGGGAAGAGGGGAAGGAGGAAGAAGAAAGGGATGGGAATGAGGAGGTGGAGGAGTTCCTGGAAGAGTCGTAGCATGTGCACCGCGTTCCTGTGATCCCTTGCAGTTGTATGTCGTTGTTGTAGGATAGGAGTTGTAGCTGGAAAACGCCCTCGCTCGCGATCTGTTCAAGTACCAGAAATAAATCTACTCAGATCGTGTGACAACATCTGTTATGAGGGGCTCTTGTTGCTACTACTCCGTTGCTATTGCTTCGTGTTCATTTGGCCACCGCATATACATACATACATACATACATACATACATACATATAACATATATACAAACATACATACATACATACATACATACATACATACAAGCATACATACATACATACATACATACAAACATACAACATATATACAAACATACATACATACATACATATATACATACATACAGACAAACATACATACATACATATTTACATACATACATACATGCATACATACATGTTACAACACCTTGTCCTTTCGCACCTTGTATACATACGTGATAAGCATTATGTCGTTGTTGCTCTTGTGTAATGATTCTGATAACATAAAAGAAATCTGCAAGTGTGTACGCAGAGGTAGATAACACAATAACAAGGAGCAACGGCTTCTTCTTCTTCTTCTTCTTCTTCTTCTTCTTCTTCTTCTTCTTCTTCTTCTTCTGCAGCGCCAGCCTTCGCAACAAAAACATTGATGTAACTCGTCCCTCTCCGGTTGCAAATCAATCCATTACGAAATTATACACAAGGACACGTGGTGCGATAGCGAGAGAGAGAGACAGAGAGAGACAGAGAGTAAGACAGACAGACAGAGACAGACAGAGACAGAGAGAGCTTCGCTTTGCGGTTGGGAGACCCATCACAAACGCACACTGGAATAGGTTTTCGACTAATAGCCACTTGTATATGTATACACGTCGAAGGTTATACATCCGTAAAGAATCACTTCGCCTTCCGCTGTCTCCGATGCATCATCGATCGCAAACAAAAGGCGAGATTGATGAGGAATTCTGGGGAAAAGGCCGTATACATAGATATGGCGCAGTGGTTTAATCGAGCGTCTATACTAGGACAAGACCATTAAAATAAAACTACTGATAATAATAATAATAATGGTAATAATAATAATAATAATAATAATAATAATAATAATAATAATAACAATAATAATGATAATTATCAAAATAATAATAATAATAATAATAATAATAATAATAATAATAATAACAATAATAATAATAATAATAATAATAATATTCTGGCTTCTGCTGCTAGTACAAGCGAACTCCAGGCATGCATCCTACCAACAGAGTCTGCTGAGGAACCATATGAACTTGCGAGTTCAGCACTCAACGCTTGGAAGACCCTGACAGATGCAGAACCACCAACAGGAGCAACGAGTCATCGCCAGAAAGAATGGGACCTCCGATTCACAGACAAGGCATGGAAAGGTCTGCTGGATTCCAATAACAATCCATGCGACCGTGCTCGCCTGCTGGCCTCACGAGCACCTCATTCTGGAGACTGGATGCTAGCGCCCCCTGTGACTGCCCTAGGCCTGCGTCTCTCAAACGAGGATGTACGACTGGCAGCCGGGTTGAGGCTAGGAATGACGCTCTGCGAGCCACATTTGTGTCACCAATGTCAAGAGAGCGTCGACGCAAAAGGGCTCCATGGACTAATTTGTAGAAGAGGCAGCGGAAAACATCAACGACATAGCATGTTGAACGATGTCATCTGGAGAGCTCTTGGCAGGGCGAAGATTCCAGCGCAAAAGGAACCTCTCGGCTTGGTAAGAGAAGATGGAAAGTGACCGTACGGCGTCACGTTCATTCCTTGGACACGTGGTCGATGTCTGGCATGGGATGTGACAGTGCCCGACACCTACGCCAAGTCACATCTTGTCGACACATCTATCAGAGCTGGCGAAGCAGCCGAACGCGCAGCTAAGACGAAGAGGGCCAAGTATTCCACCATAACCAACACCCACGACTTCGTAGCCCTCTCCTGGGAATCCGGCGGCGCTTGGAGCAGTGAAGGACTGCAGTTCATCTCAGAGTTGGGTAGTCGAACGAGTGCTGCAACTCACGATCCAATGGAGACGTCATTTCTGTTCCAACGTATCTCAGTTGTTCTTCAGCGTGGGAACGCAGCCTGCCTCTTCGGGACATTGCCAACACTCACTTAGCTCATCATGGGCGATAACAGCATGATGTGAAACATATATAATAATTATGATAATAATAATAATAATGATAGTAATAATAATAACAATAATAATAATAATAATAATAATTAATAATAATAATAATAATAATAACGATTGTCATCATATCTCCAAGCGACGTCATCTTCGGTGGGGGCTGCAGCGGAGGTGGCTACCACCAGGAAGACCATCAAGTACAGTCAGCTCGTTGTCAGCTATCTCTTCATTCCATTGGCCTTTGAGACCATGGGCCCAGTCAATAACGAAGGAATAGACTTCATCAAAGACTTGCGTCGCCTTCTGACACATGTCACCAGAGACCCTAGACAGACAAGCTACTTGTTCCAACGATTGTCAGTTTGCATCCAGCGCTTCAACGCAGTTGCCTTCAGAGGCTCTTTTGTGCAGCTGTAGTTTAACCAAACAATATAAACACTCGTGCACTCATAATAATAATAAAAATAATAATAATAATAATATAAAATAATAATAATAATAATAATAATAATAACAATAATAATAATAATAACAATAACAATGATAATTATATAAATACTAATAACAATAATAATTATAATACGCCCAGTGGTTACATTCAACCGGATTTGAGGTCCACCACCCAACATATGACGTCACAGACTGTCCTTTGGATTAGACCCCGGAGTAATTGGAAAGAAACATCGAGTTACCCACTCATTTCTGGTAGCTGTGGGTTGTTCATCAAATCCCAACCACAACCCCAATTCCAAAACTCAACCTCAACTCCAGCCCAAACCCTAACATAGTCTGAAGTGAATGCGCTGACAGACAGGGATCCAGCGTAACGTATCTCGCGTGATACAGGACCATTCCCAAATCTCGAACAGAGGTGCTGAAAGTGAAAGAAGGAAACCTAACTGGGAGTGCATCTAGGTCAATTTTGGCTGACTGTTGACGGGTGCCGAGCTAAATATATTATAGGTGGTCTTGGTGGCGTTAAGACGTAGTTGATTTGAGGACATTCAAGATTTGAGAGCAGCAAGAGCATTAAACAGGAGTTGGACTGCACATGTTGCCTCTTCGACAGCACGTAGGATTGGATATCATCAGCGTAAGAATGACTGCGAAGTGAGTATAGGGAATGAAGAGATCTCAAATCAGCTGTGAAAGGAAGGTAGAGTAGGGTGCCCAAACTGACGGGCTGGAGTCCAAGAAGAGCGGGAAGAGAGGAAGGAAATTGAGGTGGAGCGACCCGAAAGGTAAGAGGTAAGCCTGTCAAGGGGGGCTGCAGAGATGCCAAAAGAAAGACGGAGACGACGCAGTAGAATCAGGTGGTCGATCGAGTCGAAGGCAGCACTGACGTCATAAAGAGCCAGAAGAGTTACCTCCGATCTCTCGATTGAGCAAAGGATTTCAGATAAAAGATGGAGAAGAAGGGTCTTCGTGGAGTGTCATTTACGGAAGCCAGATTGTAAAGTGGGGAGGAGATTATTAGTGTCTAGTATGCAAACAGTTGACCAGCAACAATCTTCTCTACAATCTTAGACACAAATGTAACGCTCGCAATTGGACGGTAACTGGGCGGCAAAGCAGGATCAAGTCCATGTTGGTTCAAAACATACAAACATACACACATACACACACACATACATACACATATACACACATACATACATACATACATACATACATACATACATACATACATGCATGCATACATACATACATACATACACACATACATACACATATACACACATACACACACATACATACACATAAACACACATACATACATACATACATACATACATACATACATACATACATACAGACATACCTACATACATGCATGCATACACACATACATACATACACATATACACACATACACACACATACATACACATATACACACATACATACACAAATACATACATACATACATACATACATGCAAACATGCATACATACATACATACATACATACATACATACAGGCATACATGCATACATACATACATACATACATACACACATACAAGCATACATGTATATGCGTGCATGGGTGCATCTCTCTTATAAAGTTCACAATCTTGCCTGTGTAATTTAGCGGCTTGCTGTCGAGGTTTCTTTGATTACTTTGGAACGTGTAGCGAGATAAAGTATCCATGCGCAATGCAACACGTGTCTAGGTCGCGTCAACAACTATTAACAACCAACCAGCTGAGTCATTACTCCGTGGCACGGCGAGTTTTGGACGAATCTGAGCTGATAGGAACAAGGTCTACGGTTTAGGAACACGAATCACGAATTAAGAAGACTTGGTTGTTCTGCAAACAATAGCCCTCACTGGCATCGCTATAATGCTGACGAGTAGGCTATCCTAAGTTCCAAACGAGAAGCTGAGAAATGCGTCTATCGAACACGTAGTTCTCTAGGAACGCCACTAGAGAGCGGCAGTGTATGGCATAAAGCCTACCAGATGGCGGCAGTATACGTCATAAATGGAAGCCATTTAATTGAAAAAATGCGACGGACTGAGTGCTGTGGGGTCTTGTAATGCACGCATATCATTCCTGCTATGCATTCTAGCTAAAACCTAGAAGCGTCTTGATAACGCTAATCTGCTGCTGAGCCACCTATAACAAACCACCTATCGACTAAGAGCGTTGACGAATCACTTTATGGTGCAATAAAAAAACCCGCGTGCTTTGCAGCAAGAGCTAAGAATTCGATAACCCTGGTTTATAATTACCATGTGGGTCACGTGATTACGCCACTTCAAGAGCGTCAGCGGATCGCTTCGTTGGTCGTAATCGTAACCGTAAACTAGATACTTTTACAGCACCTACATGCGTGTAAGCTATGTCGCGGGAACTCTCTTATTCACAGGCGCTTAGTCAATGGAAAATGGATAGGCAGAGGTTCAATATGCAGAGAGCGAAGGAGGCAGATAGCCACTCGGTCAAGGGGGTGGTGTTCAGAGTTGGAGCAGCGATGGAGGTAGGGGCAAGATGAGGTATCAGGGATTCAGAATAGGATTAGCGATGGAGCTGTGTTTTCAATTTCTAGTCTGTGGGGAGATAACTAGACGTGGTGCTTTGGTGGGTTCGTTGGATAGATCAGATATTTATTCCAATAGTGGAGGGAGTTTGTTCTAAAGAGGCGAGTTAGCAATGGATAGGGCCCACCTGTAATGTATATGGAGTTATTTGCAGCTTTCAGTGACGAGGTGACGGAAGGGTCGAGCAAATTAAGGTAGAAGAGGAACGGGTTGAACGAAGTGGTTTTTACCGTGAACAACTGACGGAGGTATGAAGGATGAGAGGATTGGGGTGTGTTGTATGTAATCGTATTCGTAATCGTAATCTCCAAACTTATCAAGCGCCACTTGAAGGCCAAGCGCAGGGCACCAGCTTTTTCTTGAGCGTTGCATTGAATCAGAGGGTATGTCCAAAGCGTAATCCTTGGTAGGTCAGAGTCCGATTTCCAAAAGGTCAGAGGAGGAAGAGTGTACCTCTTAATTAAGGAGGGTGTCGTTTTGGTCGAGAATTGAAAGGTGGACAATCAAGTGTGTAAGTTACGCCAGCACTTAACGGCAGACGTCTGCGATTGGAGTCAATGGTCGTCATGTAGATGAGCAACATAAATCGACGAGTTTATACAGGTGTTATGGTGCATATATTGAACAAATAAACGCCTCAAATTCCTCGGCAAATTCACTCGATGAACCTTAAATACATACACATTCATGCAAACATACAAACACGCATACATACACATATATATGCATGCACACATACATACATATAGTAATGCTCACGCATAATATTTAAATGTACATACCTAACTACATACATGCATGCATACATACATGCATATATACATACATACATACATACATACATACATACATACATACATACATACATACATACATACATACATACATACATACATACATACATACATACATACATACATACATACATACATACATACATACATACATACATACATACATACATACATACATACATACATACATACATACATACATACATACATACATACATACATACATACATACATACATACATACATACATACATACATACATACATACATACATACATACATACATACATACATACATACATACATACATACATACATACATACATACATACATACATACATACATACATACATACATACATACATACATACATACATACATACATACAAATCAACCTGTTCTTTCAAAATCTATTGAGTCTCTGAACTCGATTGCTTGTTGTCCTCGAATCGCCTGATTCCACAAAAACTCAGCTGATCTGTCTTGGAACCCGTTTACAGCTCCTTAAACTCGACTATGACCTACTTTCTTACCAGTAGCTATTGTTCGCCTTCTCTACTAGTCTTCCTGGTCATAATATCTCGGTCTAGTTTCTATCTTCGAGCTCTTCAGTCGTATTGGATAACTGTTGCAATTCCCAGTGTAATTCGGTCAGTTTCTATTGAAGTTAGATTGATACCTTTTTGAAGATGTTACAATATTAGTGACGTCGACAGGACCTCGAAGTTGTGGGCAACAGCTCTTAACGACTAGGATGCATGGGGGAGTGTCGTATGCTCCTCCAGGGGGGTCTGGGGCGGGTTTTTAAGTATTTGATGCCAACTGGAGTACATTTTGGGCTCTTCTCTGACTCAGAGTTTTTCAACTATGATTTCGAAATAAAAGCACCTAAAATCATCTCGATGTGCGAATAAATTTGACTTTAATTATCACATGCCGAGGACCTTCAATGTTAACTGTCAAATCATAATCCATTTAGGACACCTCTTGCCCCCATATAAAAGCTCATCGAATTTGCACGAATCCCAAGACCCAGCCTGGGCACGGACTGGCAGCTGCCCTTTGTCCTCTCGCGGCGACGTTAATGTGCGAGATTATTCGTGCAGGCAGCATAAAACGACTAAATCTTTGTATTAGTCCTTGGTTAAGATAAGAGTTCTCTGCCTATTTTCATCATTGTAGGTTGTGAATTATTGATATCAGTCGACCGTCACTTTTGTACATAGTGGGCTCTGCAATGCTCTGTAATTCCAGTGTAATTCGGTCAGATTCTATTGAAGTTAGATTGATACCTTTTTGAAGATGTTACAATATTAGTGACGTCGACAGGACCTCGAAGTTGTGGGCAACAGCTCTTAACGACTTTAGGATCATCTGTGCAACCAGATTGCTTCATTTATTAGTGGAATGTCTTTATAACTAACTTATTATTTGATTGCCGAAAATGAATTTAATTTAATTGAGGATGAATTGCACAATATACATAGCGAAATAACAGTTCAACTGTACAGAATTGATGGCTGTAGGGGTAGATGCAGTTCAACGACACTGTGATATAACAAAGATCATGACCGTTGCCCTCCTCATTTATCCAGGCTTGGGACGGGCGCCATCAGAATGCGAACAGCGGTGGAGTTTGAACTAAATTGAGGTTACGTTGCCTATTATATATAGATTGGTTTATATTGGGTGAGGCGGACTCGGTTGGGTTTGATTAGGCGAGGTCACGTAAGGGGACAAGGTTGGTAAAGATCTGACTATAGCGTATAGCGCGGCATACCTGAGCGACAGCGCTTAGCAGGTGAAGACCGATAATCCAGTAAAGTCTCTTCCGGTGCCCCAAATCCATCGTGTCCTTCAACTAGTCATGACTTACGACGACGATGGCGCAAAAGTAGGTAGCATAGCGCAACATAAACTCGCAACGATTACCGTCGATTACTAGTGTTATCGTCGAACCCGCTGACTTTCTCTACTCTCTCCGGCTGTGCATGTTTTCCGGCGGCGCTGGCCGAGGCCCGTAGCTTGTCCCTCCCGGAGGCTGGTCCCTCCCAGAGGCTGGTTCGCCCGTCGAGGCCTGCCGTGCGGGCCTGGCCCCTACAGGTAGACTATAATAATCCCTCGTGAAGGTGGTAGGCACCTGCTGGCGAGGGAAGCGCGGCTTTGCCTGGAAGATGTTGATGGGTGGAAGAGGGAGCAGGGAGTGGGAGGATGGCCGTTTGGGAGTGCGTGTGCGTGTGTATAAATATCATACACCTGCCCCGCCGTACGACAAGTGGTTGCGGCCGGGGAGAGTGGAATGGCAAGACCGCTCGGGCAGAGGTTCGGCAGCTTGCCTCCTCTTCTTCTTCATCGTCTTCTTCGCCTCCATCTATCCTCCTCCTCCGCCTCCTCTGCAGCAGCAACAGCAGCATCCCAGCAGCAGTAGCCGACAGACGCGTTCATGGAACGATTGTACGCTGTTCCGTGTGCTGTGGAATTAACAGGTGGGAAGACACTGCCAGGGTAACAGGTAGGCGAGGCTGTGGCGGAGGCCTAGCCTTAGACGACGACGTATACCGGCACTGAAATTGGGGGAGTAGGATGGGTTGAGGGATGGACGACGAAAACGGGCAGGAAGAGGAGTGGAAGAGGAAGGGAAGAGGCAGCGGAAGGGAAGAAGCAGAAGGGGACGAGCGATGGAACAGCTGGGAAGCGATGGAATCGAGAAGGGACGGAAGATGAGATGGAAGCAGCCAGGAGATCCACTGACGCTTACAGTCAGGAAGACACAACATTGAGTTACAGAGACCCTAACACGTACACAGGCATGCAGACATGCGTAGAACTGATTTTCGCAAGCAGACAGATGCGCAAACGCACATGCAGGCATACAAGCATACGGAGAGACATACAGACAGACACAGACAGACAAACAGACAGGCAGGCAGGCAAACAAACAAACAGACAGGCAGGCAGGCAGGCAGGCAGGCAGACACATATATGCAGACATACAAATAGACACAGAGCAGACATCGGGACAGATACAGGAACCGATACACAACAGACAGACACACAGACAAACTCTGACACAGGGTGATTCACGCACGCACATATTTATGACCTCATACGAAGATATACAGGACTACACATCGGCCAGATAGATATGAGTAAGACTTTCTGAGCAGTGAATGAGCGTTAAAGCATAGATCATACATGTGCTTGGCTAGCCTACTCTGCTCAAGACGACTCACGAGCAACGATTGAAGACAGATTGACAATGCATCGTTGAATTGGAAGAAAACGATAAACGTTTAATGGAATCCTAGACGAGGCTGCCTCTTTTCCTTCTAGAAAAATCATGGGATATTGCCCCCGGAAATCATCGTAAGGTATTACCCCTTGCCGAAATACACCTACAAAAATCTCCACTTGGATTTTAATCCTCCCACTCTACCCGTCATTGCCTCTCTGAAAAATCGAAATGAATATTTTGCCCTTCCGAAAAATATTTATTCACTATTAAAATACGAAAACGAGTTCTTATAGAAAATTACTTTCTAAAACTTATATCTACACTGTCAGATGGGAGTATAGGCGCCCTATCTAGTTATTATTAAACCACGAAAACGAATATTTGCAAAGTGTCAATGTTATTATTAAATGTCGGAACTGAATATCAGCAGAATTGTTTCCCTATAGGTCATCCATTCGGTGGTGGTCACTGATGAGTACGAATGATGCATCCCATTATATAGTAGTCAGGATAATTATGCGTGAATGAGGGTGAAATGAGATGCATATAGGAGTTGAATGTTGCGCCGCTCAGATCTATCGCTGGAGGGTTGATGTTGTCTCTGGCCAAAGTCATTTTACACAACATTCTCATCATCTAAACAGCACCACGCAAAGAGAAAGACAGACAGACAAGACAGGCAGACAGACAGACAGACAGACAGACAGACAGACAGACAGACAGATGGGCATATAGACAAAGAGTCATGCCTTGAGACAGAAGTCTTCAAACTTTGCAAGACGTTCGTGATTAAGCTCTTGATTGAGACAACGTGTATCGCAGAACTATTATAATATTTTTATAACACGCTTAGAAAGTTTACTTTACTGCTCGCCGTTGGCGCCACCAGAGATTTCGCTATACGCTGCGGTATCTGCCATCTGTCGAATGGCATGCTGTTTACTGTGTTTAGACAGCCGTGTGACCAGAGGGCGATAGGGTTTGCAACAGTACCACTACTCTTAAAAAACTCTTTGTAAATTGGCAATTGCAGGCATGTCAGTGGCGGCTCAAAACTTTTCTAACCGAAGAGTCTGACACAGAGGCTAATTGGATGTCTGACTTCTTAAAAACGGAAATTGGACTGATGTTTGGAGGGGCAATTAGAGGGCTATCGGCTTAGTTGCGGGCACTGACGTACATTGGTAGGTATGAGGACTCGGAGGATTGGAGTGTGTTGTATGAGAGTGATTGTATGACTTTATATTCCATTCGTTCAGGCATTTTGAGTCAGTGGAGTGATTTGGGGACAGGAGTGATGAGGTGCGTGCACTATTTCGTTTGGACGTTTTCGTGACAGCACGAGTGAAAGCATGTTGAATAGTTTGGATGCCAGGTTTAATTTTCGGTGATGGATCTGTTCAGGAAAGACTACAGTTGACCTAGCGACGTAGATGCAGCTTTGATGCTGAGTAGGCCTATCTATCTAGGCTGAATCTGATAATTATGGTCACGGATGCATGAAGCAATAGCGGTAGACCCCAAATGATTGCTGGTGTGATTCAAGAAATCAAGGCTTTGGTAAAAAATTACACCCAAGTTGAAGACAGGAAACGTTTAAGACAATGTGTGAGAGGATGCATGTATATTCAAGGTTGAAAGAAATAGAGGGATCTCGAATTTTCTTCAGCCGTTCGCTACTTATCTCTAAGCAGGCCTTCCGTTTCAAATTGAAGTCTTGTCTCTTCAATAATTTCTTTCCCAACTCATCCGATCTTCCGCCTTACTTTCTCGACTTCATTTGAACCTGAATTGGCATGGAAAATATTCTACTGTACACCATCTCTCTGGCTTCTTAGACTCGCACATTCGGATCGCTGGACTAGTAGGCTGTAATTACGACCACTTATAGGTCTATTACACTGTCGGTTGCATGCTGGACATTGGATGTTAAGAGTTATAGGCTACGACGCATATAGACACTTTAGAAGTTTTAGTTTTACGATTACGAATTCTAAATTAACATAAGCTTGAAAAGCATCATATCAGGCCAGCTGTAGGCCTACGCCAGGGACCTATTAATTAATAATTATCGATTGTTTGGGCCTACCCAGAAGCGAACCAAGTCTAGATTAACCTATAGGCCTAGACACAAATAAATTATTGACATTTGCATTATTCTATTAATAACTGAGTATGTGTACTGCTGGTTTGCCGTATCTACAGAAAGTAATCTACATTTCCCATTTTTATGATTGTGTCCGTTATGTATGACTGTATGAGTTTAGCCAACGCTTATTGTAATTGATGCAAAATCGTTCGGCTATCATGCATCTCAACCACCCGACCGTGTATTTTTTGAGCAACCCCCGAGTGGGCAGAGCGGCCATTTTTAAATTTTTCCAATTCCGAAAACAGCGATGTGCGTACTCAAAGAAAATAAATGTTCATCGATCTTTTCCTGATCGAAGTAAGTTGTAAGATTTGTATTAACGTTTCAAATATATGCAGGTAGCAAAGAAACATTACAATCTAAGGTTGATGGACTATTGATTGTGAAGTTATTTGTTATTGGTGACTTACTCACGCCCTCACGTACTGACAGATAAACAGTATAAACTTGAGATAAGTATAAACAGATGTTTACTCAAACTCTCGAAGTTGTGGGACTACAGGTGATCTAGCGACATAGGTTATCCTGTTACCAGGTGTTTATTCTGACTGTTTTTGTCATATAGTCCGAATAGTGTCGACAAACTTGCTGTGTCTGGGTGCGTGTTGATAGCGGGCGTCGTGAGGGTTGTTTTAGGGTCAGGTTAGACGTCGTGAGAGTCGGTTAGGGTAAGTTTACTGGTGTTGTGAATCGTCATTTGGGCATTCCAGTAACTTCATTCTCATTTTTCTAGAATCTGTCTCTCTGTCTTTGATTCTCAGCTATTTAATGATGTCAGATCTTTTAAACCGGTCAGGTCTTTGGCCTCATCATTTACCTACGTGGCACTTGGATAAATGATCTAAATTAGCTTAACTTAATTATGCCACAAAGTTAACAAATAGGAGCTCGAGATTTTGATGTTGCTTCCAGTTGACTATGAGATAATGCCATGCGCAACAAGTGTTTCTGTTGTTTCACAATACCTTGTGAAATACCTAGCCTTATTGTGGTCCATACCTTTTCTGTACACTTGTGCATATGACTGAAGCACGGCAGCTGATCGGTCACAGCAGTCTGCCTGTTACATGGAGAGTACAGGTTCGATCCTTGCCCAAATAAGGTCACCATTTAGGGACCTTGAGCTAATCCTTCCTGCGTATTTGCTCTGCAGTTATAATTGCTTCTGCACTATCTGTTCATGTGTGCACTCCTGAACTAATTGTAAGAAGGGAGACATCAAAATGTACTTGCATTGTATTCTATTGAAGAAGAGAAAGAGTATTCCCTTAAGCTAGCCTCAGTGTTAGCAATTGTTATTGTAAATGAACATTTTTAAAGCGGCGCTCAAACCAGCAGCGCTCTGTATCCAAGTTGACGACTAGATACTAGATAGTAAAGAAGGAGGTCTTCAAGCACTTCTGAGACTGAACAGGGGAGAGGTACTGCTGGTACGGCTACTTAAATCAAAATTTTTCTTTTTCATCTTCTTTCTCCTGTTCCCTTTTTCTCTTCCTTTATCCTCTTCTGCCACTTCCATCCTCAAGGCATCTTTGGCCTCTTACTCCTTCCTCTTCTGCCCTCTTAAACTCCTAGGAATCCTTACTCTTCTTCCTGTCCTGTCAACTGTGTCAATGGACCCAATTTGCAATAATTGTTTGTCAATGGGCGTGATGTTTCAGCAACTTAATTTCTCAACCTTGTCATTGCAATGAGCCCTTAGTTAAGGCACTAGTTAAGATTAACTTCTATCTATTTTACTTACCTGATATGTTAATATTGGTATCCATTGCCAGTTTTTAAATTCTACATAGGGGCCTCTGGTTAGCTGGGTCTATGATCCCTTTAGGTTCTCTTTGTAACCAGAGTATTCATTTATGTTAATTTGTTGTTTGTTATGTTTTTTGGTTACCAAATATAATTTAATTGAATTTCCCTCGCTGTATCATCTTCCCACCAACAGCGTACAGTCAGTGTGCTCATCTGAGTTGGCCACAGGGCACAGATGTAGCAGAAATCTGGACACATATTCTGACAGAAGCAGATTTGAACCTCTTACCTCTTGGTACAGCTAGACCCCTGGGCGTTATTGTACTGTAGAAGCTTGTTGTAGATTTGATTACCCGTTGATTTGATTTGTTCCTTGTCAGGAATAGGTCCTTTTCAGGATTAGGTCCTATGTCAGGATTGGGTTCTTTATCAGGTTGGAGAATTGTTGACCATGCAGCTAGGTTTGTGCTAGAGTAGCCTAGTAATTTCAGTTCTTGGACACTTTTTTTAGCAAAGATCATTAGTGTTGCCCTCCTCCTTTGTCCAGTCATGGGACTGGTACTGTGGGAGTACCGCCAGTGGCTGAGTTCGCCTGTGTTAAATCTCCCTACTATATCCTATTAATCTGGCTCTTATCAATCCTGCCCTCTTGCCCTGGGTGGGCTGATAAGTCATCTGGCACCAATTGCAGCTGGTGTGCCTGCCTGCCCCAGTGCCCCTACACAGATAGAATGTCTTGGCTCCGAGTCTTTACTCTCTACATCCTTGATGAGGGGCATTCCTTTGCTGAGTGATCTGGCTGGCTGAACCCGGGCAACACAGGGACTCATTAGTGGCTTTTATTATTTTCATGGTAGAAAGACACACTCAGACGTGCTCAGACATATTGGCAGGCAGACGGGCAGAGGGAAGGAGAGAGCCATTTGTACCAAAGATTAATTTAATAGTATGCTTGTGCTAGCTAGTCCTGTATTACCCATGCAGGCAAGAAAACCTTTTAAAAGTATAAAGTCTTTTTGAAGCCTTTCTAAGTCTCGCTTAAAAGTTCTTATTATTTTGCCGCTGTTAAATTTCGAACATTGAAGGTAAGATTTAATGGTTTACTGTACATTCTTATTATTTTGCCGCTGTTAAATTTCAAACATTGAAGGTAAGATTTAATGGTTTACTGTACATTCTTATTATTTTGCCGCTGTTAAATTTATAATGAATTAAGGTAAGATTTATTGGGTTAATTGTACGTGGGTCATAATTGTACGTCAATTGTACACACAAATTGTACACACAAATATAATCTGTTACGTTGACTAGAACTTATTACTTCACGACGTGATCTGTTACTTCTTTAACATAGTGGATTATATAAAAGATTGATGTTTTAATTGTAATACTTTGTTACATTATCAAATCAAATCAAATAATTGTTTATTATGGATTACCTTATAATGTAACAGATTACTAGGGCATAACAGAGTAGGCAATTTCCACCGAGTACCGAATCCGAGTATTTGGATGAACTATTTGCCAGATCCGGGTACGAACCGAATAGTAGCGGCAAATCTGGCAAGCAAATGGCAGAGAGTACCATCCGTAGGCAAAGCTTAGTTAACCTGCCATGTGCACAGTTACGAAGAACTATCTATAGTCAATGCGGAGCCTATAGCAATATCCTTCATGTAGCGTATTGTTGCACTCTAGGCTGTAGCAATATAAGTCATCATTTAATAACTTTATTTGTGAAAAAAAAGGTAAAACCTTGTTATAAAATTTGAAATATGAAGTTATCAATGATGTCTTTACTCTCTAATGTTTACCGGAAAGTGGGTGGAGCCAATTCAAGCCGGAAATTTACTGATTTGGTTGTGACCTGGGAAATACAATGAAAAGATATTAAAATATATAAATTAACATAATCATTATTTTAAAGAAAATTCAATGGAATGTTAAGTTCTTGTTAATTAATCAATAGCTTATAAGTAAGTCCATTAGTCCTTAATGTATTTGATGAAAAAATATAATATTTTTGTTTAAAATTTTATTTGTCATTAAAAGTTATTTTTAGCTATTTGCGGGTGGAAAATTTCACCTAGGCGAATACTTCCAAATAGTCCAATATTCGGCCGAAGCGAATGTCCGAGGCGATTTCCGGTTATGTGCTACAGATTACCCTTCGTTCAACTGGCAAAAAGACAATGACATTATTAATGACTATAGTGATTATGAGGATAATAAAGATGTTATAATTATAATGGTTGTGCTTTTAGTAATATTCTGGTAACTTTCTGTTTTTATTAAATCCCTAACAATTCATGCCCATGGATGCCTAAGGGGCTACTGTTCTTTTCTTCTCATGTTTATATATTCAGTGGTTTGGAATTCTTTGAATCAATTAACAGTGTGCCTTTTTATGACCTTATAAATAGTGTGGCCTATATGCACATGTGGCCTATGTGCATATGTGTGTCCAGCATTTAGAATCTCTCAGCGGTGTACCTTATAATATATGTCTATATGGTCCATCTGGAAAGGTGTGGAACGTTTTAAATCACTTATGTTACCCATTTCTAAAGCTCTCTCTGTTCAGGAGAGTTGCTACTGCTTTTCTTCTTCTTCTCCAAATGTGTTGAGCAGTGTAGTGGACCAGTGGTTCACATGCTGGACGGGCAGCTGAGAAGTGGAGTTCAAATTCCAGCCATTGCAGAGTCCTTTGAGAGCTTTACAGTTAACTGTTATTGGCACGACTTGTAGTGGGACGGTTTGAAACGGTGTGCCATACCCCGGCACTTAATCATGGTCGACTGCAAGCATTCCATGATGGGAGGAGAATGGTTCTTGTATCCATACCAGCACCTATTTTTCCCCACTTCAAGCCCTGGACTTATGGTTATATCAGAAGGTAAGCGGAAGGACTAGCCGTCCGTCCACATATATGCCAAGGCTAAGAAAAAGGAGTCGCTAGCAATTCATGCTCAGGGATGGCTTAAGGGACTGTTCTTCTTCTTATCCTTCTTCCCTAGGCACGTAAAATGATTGGGATAGATAAAATGATTGGGGTAGAGAGGTTTAGGTCCCTTCTGAGAGGCTAGCCTGGGAAGTAGGTCTGGTTGATCGATTGATTGATTGATGGTTGTTAGTAAGTATATTTCTTAACTAATTAGTAATCGTGCTTTGGCGTACATACCGTCACACATCCAACAAACGCAGTTGTATAGTATTTTATGACATGGTAACAACGAGTGTGTTTGAGCATCGGACTGTTGGCTGTGGGGATGATGCAGTTGAAGGATGATGGGGACCGTTAGGGGATCCCCTAACTGTGTATCAGCGATGACTGTGACTGGCCGTCTTAGTGCCAACGATTGTGAACTCCGACCTTTGCAGCAGCTGCAGAAGGAGGACCTGAGATTGGGTTGCTGAAACGGGAGGAGGATGCTGACATTTCAGGCTGAATCACGGCACCTTGGGGATGGGTGATATCAATTTCATGAGTCATATCAGTGGGTTGTATGTTGCAAGATTCTGGTAGGGGTTGATGTCCTTTGTTTAGAAATAAATGTTGATGAGTCATAACGAAAGACAGACTCCCTTACAATTCAATTCAATTTTTTATTCGTATCCGCAGGTCGTACTTGCTAGAACAAGGTGCAGGCAAGTGTTTCCTCAGGACATGACTTATTTGGATGATATCCAATTATGGGTACGAATAAATACGAAATACTTACGATTGCAATAATACAACTGTGTCTTTATGCTGCCCTTCTTACAATGTTCAGAAGTGCACAGATGAAACCTGTGCAATTACACTGCAGAACAACTGTGTGCTAATGACTGACTTGAGGTCCATGCACGGTAACCACCTCGGACAAGGATCTCCGCATTACAGGGTGATTATTCTGCCATGCCTCTCTGTTTGGACATACAGACAGAATGCCAGTTGACTATGCACTGTATGAAAAAATTGAAGGAAAAACAAAGCATAGGTGGACCAAGACTGTGCTGGATAGACAACATCAATGATGATATAACAGCACTTGGACTGACACCGAGCCCTGGGAGCAATGATCGAGGGTAATGGAGATAATTTATTCTTATCCATAGTTGGATATCAACTGTGAGGAAGCTTTTTTGTTGACATTACATATAATTGTGCATTGCTTATAATTGTTAGTAACCAAAATTTGATAATTTAATGTAATTAAATTTTTTTACTTGTGCTGTGTTTCGGTTTTTAGATGTTCTGTTCTTGAATGGCATTGAGAGAAACACTCGGGAATAGATGAACATTTGACCACAGCAGAACTGATGTTAATGAAGATCTGTGGTGACTAGATTATGTGGTAATCATGTGATTGAGAAAACTCCAATCTTCAATTGTCTGCACCTCCGTTACTGATTTTTTTGTATTTACTATCGAAATGGCGCAGACGAAAATGGAAATGACAGCGTTAAATGGTTTTGGTGATGACATTCGGGATTATGACGACAGGCTAGTAATCAGCACTTTCAATGAAATGCGGTTTGCCGCGAAACAGGTGGATACAAGGGCACCAGTGTCCCCAGCCACACGGTTCGATGACAAGGGGCCTCATCGCGAAATGGCAATCGACTGCCCAGCCACATTTGTCGGCGTGAAGAAGGAACCCCCAAGGTACCCTCGTCCGCTATCTATAATCCAGAATTCTGTTGGGTCCACTCCAAAGGGGAAGACCCCTCCTTCTACACTTCCACGTGCCCAGGAGCAGAAGTCTGGAAAATCGATGGACGATGATCGCGAGAGGATGGAGAGGATTAAACGATACCAGGAGGATCTGGCAAAGCGCAGGGAGGTGGAGGACCGCGCGAGGAGGGAGCAGGAGTTTCTGAGGACATCGCTGAGAGGATCGAAGAAACTGCAGGAGTTAGAGGAGAGGAAAGCAAAGGGTGTTGTCGTGAGCACCGGGTTTGTTAATCCGACGTACCTGGTCGAGGAAGAGGAGCTTATTCAACAGCGGAATGCTGACCACATGAAAGCAGGCATCTTCAGACCTCAGTCAGTTGGTGAGTGGTTGTTAGTAGCAGTCTCAAGTTTAGAATTTCCACATACACTTTGCTGTGTCATTATTGCTCTTGTTCTGGGTCTAATTTCTAGGGCATAACCGGAAATCGCCTCGGTCATTCGCCTAGCCGAATATCCAATTTTTCTAGACTATTCGGAAGTATTTGCCTTGGCAAATATTACACGCACAAATAGTTAAAATAAAAACATTAATTCAATAATTTTTTTATAAACATTTAACAATCTAATAACGAAAATTGAAAATTTAAAGCCGTATTGGTGGTTATTACAAGCAGAAACATTTGTTTTGCAAATTTTTCATTACACAAAAGTGACGAAAGTAGATAATTTTAAGCTTTGCCTATAGATGGTACTCATACCCAGATCCGGCATATGGTGCATCCAAATACTCGGATTCGGTACTTGGGGGAAATTGTCTACTCGGTTATGCCCTACTAATTTCTTTACGTCGGAGTATTGTGTTGCATTTAACATTTTGTAGAGCGCCTCTAGTAGGGTGAACCATTCAGAAGCACTGTCAATGTGCAACGTCCCGTGAGAAGAAGCAGGTTTTGAGAAAAGCAAAAGAGGATGAGAGACTGGCAGATCGAACTTTTAAAACGAACAGAACGAGAAGGCACATTGTATTGACCAACAGCTGTTATATGTTGCAACACAAATGAAGTTTGTCATTATGCCACTGTTTAAGCATTCATGAATGCACATTAAAGTTATACAACAAGAAACATTCATGCAGACTGGAAGAGGTTGGCTTTGAGCCTTGAATGAGATGTATTCTGGATGAGAAAGTTGGGATCATGAGGAGGTAGAGCGTTTGAGATGAGGGGAATGTCACTTCACCGCTGTGGTTATTGTTGTTCCCCGTTACCTCGGGGTCAGTCAGTTCTCTTCATGAGTTTAGATATTGCTGCTAATTCAGCTGGAAAGACTAAGACTTTCCTTGTGAATTGCACATAAATATGTAAGAAAATGTAACTGATCCAACACTAGACTTGGATTGTAACTCAGTAACACACCACTTCATGATGGCTGTTTAAACTTGCCTCCTTGCTATTTAGGGCTGTTAATGTTTTTCTCTTAATCAGGACTATTAATAATTATCTTTGCTATTCATGAATGTAATCCTTTTTCTGCTATTCAAGACTATAAACAATTGTCTCTGTTAATATGTACTGCAAGTATTTGTCTGCTATTTTGGACTGTAAGCATTTTTTGCTATTGTGGTGATTTGTGGACTGTTAGCATTTGTCTGCTATTCTGGACTGTAAGCATTTGTCTGCTATTCTGGACTGTAAACATTTGTCTGCTATTCTGGAATCTGAACAATTGTCTCTGTTTTATTAAAAGTCATTGAGGATGTTGTAACGAGCGTTGAAGAAGCAAAGAGGTTTCTGCCGCAGTCGATCAGCCAACAGGAGGTCGACTTCTTGAATCAGTTTCTGCGTAGCGAGAAATTCCGGAAACTTCTCCAGGTGCACGACAAAATTGTGGAATTGGCCCTTAGTGGGACCTCTGTGGCTCCAAGAGCTGCACCCGTCACGTTGGCCGAGCGCCAGGAAGCTTTGAACGACCTCGACGATCATCTGGACACACCGGCTGCTAAGGAACTATCCTATTTGCTTAACACACCTTACTTCAAGGTTGGCAATTTGAAACTCCTCCACTGTTTGCACTCTGACAGTGCCAGTCCTAAGCCTGGATAAAGGAGGAGGGCGATTCTAATGATCATTGCTATTACAAAGTGTCGTTAAACTGCAACTAACTTTTGGTTGGCAATTTGAGCGCTCTGTAGACTCATGCTAGTGACAAAGACGGTAATCGTATTTGCAGTCATGATACCTAAATTTGTAAAGCACCGGTCAAAAGGTAAGGGCACCAGTTTATTTACGAGCACTGCATCATGTCAGAAGCATTTTCCACAGATGTGTGTATATATGAGAAGACTTTGTGTTGCATTTTAAGAAATCCGGAAAGGCGCTTTGACTACCCGACTGATCTAAACATGTGTGCTTTAAGACAGGTGGCAAGTCACTGTTGGCTTAAGCATACCAACTGATGACAACAACCCAAGACATATGATAATGACAATTAACATGCTTAGGACAAAGAAGGTGATGAGGCTGGAAAGACAGTGATGATGGTGTGACCGTGTTGTTGAAATGAAATTCAGAATGAACAGGATGCTAATATTACATTCTGAATGATGAGCACATGGAATCTTAAGTAAGCAACCTTTTAGCTTGCTTGCAAATGGGACAAAGATTAACATCTAATAACGCAAATGTACATGTAGAATTCTTAATGATCTGTCCCATTTTCTGCTTTCTATGATCTTCCATTAAATCCATCTTTTTGGGGACGCGGTGGCGTAGCAGTATGTACTGTGCCTTGCAACTGAAGGATCCTTGGTTCGAACCCACCCCAAGTCACTGCGTAGCGACCTTGGACAAGTTGCTCACTTATAATTGTCTGTGAGGACGATAAAGGGAAACCACCTCACTCATCTCATCCCCCCCCGGTGGTGCAAAGCCAATGGACATGCCTTTTGGCAGAGAACTCATCATTATCAGCACCAGCATCATCCATCATTCTTAACGCTTCACCGAACGATGCATTTTGTTTGTAGAACTTCTTGCTGGCACACGACGAATGTCTGCAGCTGCAATTGTATGCTGTGGCAGAACCAGCAGCAGCAGCTACTTCTGAATCTCTTGCACCTATCGATCCAGAAAGAGTGTATGATGAATACATGTGCGATCATGCGTCACAGTACGGCGAAGACAGCATCAAGATCGTACGAATACAGAAGACAGCCGAACCACTGGTAATTGTAGAAGTTGATCCATAAATTGCTGATGTTAGGTAATTTGTTATTTTTGTGTGTGTGTTTCACTATATGATAAACTTATCGATCAACTGTGTCAAACAGATGGATGTAAGGGTCTGTGAAAGGTCACTTAGGAGATTTGAATTGATGGTGAGGACACTCTGAATTCTGCATTCCCAAATTTTTGGTTCATTTGCTACTTTTTGGCACGCATTTCACGAACTTGCCGCTTCTTTTGCTATATAATGGACTCTTCCTTCAGTCTTTCAAAACTGAGGCATCTGAAACACGATGTGTTAAATGCTGCATCGAATCTTATGCTACTGGAGCCATATAAATGTGAAAATTAGTTACATTGTTTATGTCATTGCCGACAGGGTGCTACCGTGCGAAACGAAGGACAGTCAGTTATGATTGGTCGGATTGTGAAGGGAGGCATTGCCGACAAGAGCGGCCTTCTTCACGAAGGTGATGAGATTCTGGAAATCAACGGTACAGATGTTCGTGGTAAATCCATCAATGAAGTCAGCGATCTGATGGTGTGCACACAGCTGGGCTCTTGGATTTTCACCTCATATGGGCATCAGAAGCTTTTAAAATTCTTATTAAAACAAGTCTTTTAATATTAATAGTAATATAATTATTATTATTAATGAGATTTATATACTCGGTAGTGACGTAGTCTGCAAAAATGGCACTGTTCATTGGTTACAAAATAAAAGACAATCGTATGAGATTTTCTTATGTAGAGATGCTGTACTGCCGGTATAGCTTATACTAAGGTCTAATTACTTTACCTTGTGGTAACTTTACCCTGTGGCAACTTTGCTCTGGGACATTGTTTTACAGTTTAAATACGTTGAGCTCTAGGCATAAACTTTCCAATTTTACTTAGGCACTAGGCTTGTCACAACATCTGTGTTTCATGTATATAATATATACCTGGCTTTTTTGACCCATGTAACATTGTATGTAGCCATCAATTCTTTGCTGTGCATTAATATTATATCGTTAAAAACATGGTATAGAAATAATTGATTCGAATAAAATTTATCCCAATGCTAGACTGAGGCTGCATTGTCTGCATTTAACCCTTGAACCTGATGATCATGCATTGGAGAACTCTTATTACTGAGAGAGGCATGTTATTCAGTGTTTAGGCGTCACTATTATTGTTTGTTGACAATGTATTTTTATTGTTGTCTTGTATTCCAGTCTTGTTTGACTGGTGTTCTGACATTCCTCATTAATCCTAGTCCAAAGCAGAGGATTCAATCAGTCGAACAACCAGTGGTATGTTTAATAGCGGTAGTAGCAGTTAGATAGACAAAAGGGAGGTTAAAAAATAGCACATTGTCTGGTCTCGGTGCAATTGTAATCTGACATTTATAAAGTGACGCTTCAGGAGAAACACCAGCGGCACTACCGACGCAGACCAGTGAAACTCCTGTCAATTGATGCATACTTAAGTAGCTTGCAAAACTGTGGAAGAGATAGATCGAGGAGCTTGAGCTGCGGCTCTCGTTCGTGTGCTCGAGAGATGCAAGAATAATTCTGCTGAGAGGTGACCTCAACTCAGTGGTTCATTAGTTTTGGTAAAACATGATTGACATATTAAGCAAGTGGTTTCTGGTGTAGAGGCTAGCTTTTGTGGTAGACTAAATTAGGTTATTTTTTAGTTCTTTAATGCAGAACACATGATGATGTGGATGATATTGAATGAGATGATAAAACGATGATGATAACAAGGATTTTGATGATTAGAATGAAGATAAAGACATCTGTGACCACAATGAAAACAATGATGGGAATGATTTTAAGATTTAAGGGGTAAGATATAAAATTAAATTCTTGTTGATGTTTTCAGATGCATATTCGAGCGCATTTCTCCTATGATCCGGAGGAGGATCACTACATTCCGTGTCGTGAGCTTGGAATGTCCTTTGTCAAGGGTGATATCCTTCACGTCCTGAACCAGGACGACCCAAACTGGTGGCAGGCGTACAGAGAGGGCGAAGATGACCAGTTCCTTGCTGGACTCATTCCAAGCAAATCCTTCCATGAAAAGTACGTCAATTGTTCAATTTGCTTCCATAAAAGTAAGCCAATCGATCAATTTGCTTCCTTGAAAGTAAGCCAATTGATGAATTTGCTTCCATGAAAGTAAGCCAATCGATCAGTTTGCTTTCATGATATGTAAGCGAATCGATCAGTTTGCTTCCACGAAAGTAAGCCAATCAATCAATCTCCTTCTAGGAAAAGTAAATCGATCAATCTCCTTCCTTTCCTCATACATTCAGATTTCAAATCCCCGACAACAGTTGTCAATCCAAATTAGCTAGAAGGTTTTTACTCAGTTAATGACTATTACCTTTGTGTTATTTCTGTGTAACTTAAGCTAACATCATTAAAAGTGAGTAGTAAACATTGGGATAAGACAGGAGTCAGAAGATCGTATTGGCGAGATATCTTTCTGCACGGATAGGCATGTGACCATGCAAATGCATCTTATCTATGACTACCACTCGACATTGGTTGAAAAGACTGTTTCCTAAGTTGGATTGTTTTTCTGTATTTAGGAGAGAAGCTTTGAAGCAAGCGATTGTGAAAACTGCAAAAGAAAACCTGAAGAATAAACGGCGATGCAACTGTACCCAGAAGCGGAACAAAAAGAAGAAGCAGCAAAGTTTGAATGGCGGTCGGTGAAAAAAAACAGTCCAATATTTTTTAACTCTTAGGGATTTGCCTGGTGGTTGGTCAGTCTCTTGAATGCCATGATTTGCATATACGATAGCAGTGGTGAATGATGTGTGTATCATGTGGACTTTTATGGTGCCATAAAATACAACTGCAGTTGATATTGCACTCCTTTCAAAACTGAGTACTGTACATACAATGATACAGTGAAACATCGATGACACAGAACAACTGTGAGCTAAGAACTATTTCAAAGTCCTTGCATAGTAAATAAATAGTTAAATTGGGGCTAGAACCTGAATTCCAATAGTTACAGGCCACCATGATGTTTGTTAAGTTCGTGCTGGATAGTTGAACATTTTGACGAAGAGTTGCAGTGGTTTCCTAGTCACTTTTAGGATACTCTCATCATGAAAGTCTTAAGAAAGAACTTTTATGTGTTAGTGGTTTTTTCTGCTGGGCTTTGTATTTTAAAGTAGATTGCGCAATATTGAATCATTACGAGATCAGTCTTGTTTTGTTTGCGTATGATTTGTTACTGGTGGGTCTGATCATTTTGAATGGGCCCCTAAGGAACTTTGCCATTTTGAATGGGCTCCCAAAAGAACTTCACCATTTTTAATGGGCCTCTATAGAATTTCACCATTTTTAATGGGTCCCTAATGAACTTTGCCTTCTGCCTAGAAATTCTCTGCCTATATTCTACTCTTCTTTTAAGTTCGTTTTCTTCAGCCATAGTTGGTGTAGAGATCTGGGGACACTGTAGTCAGTTTTATTGATTAATTGATTGATTGATTTTAAACTTCTTCCAGAAGGTGAAACAGACGAGATCCTGTCTTATGAGGAAGTAACACTGTACTATCCTCAGCCAAATCGCAAGCGACCGATCGTTCTGGTCGGACCGCCAAACATCGGCCGACAGGAATTGCGCCAGCGTCTCATGGAAAACCATCCAGACAGATTTGCGGCTGCAGTACCCCGTATGTTGTTTATGCATATCATTATTGTAATTATTAATTAGTAACTTCAGTTGTTTCATTGTCTAGCAGATCGAACAGATACAGAGAGGGTATTCAAAAATGCCCTCTCTGGTCCAGCAACGAAATGTGTATGCTTTGTACTAAGCTCTTGTAACCAGACATAACTCATTTTCATAAAAAGTTTTGATGTTCTTGAGAGCAATGTGTCAATTGTTGTAACTCAATCAGATGTATTCGGTTAGCATGCTCAGTTCATTTGCAGATACAAGCCGTCCAAAGAAAGATAGCGAAGTCGATGGACGAGAATATTCCTTTGTGCCAAGGAACGTCTTCGAACAAGATATTCTGGAGAATAGATTTGTGGAATATGGCGAATATGAAAAGCACTTCTTTGGAACGAGTATGGATTCGATACGGCAGGTTGTTAACTCCGGAAAGACCTGCATTCTAAACTTCCATCCACAGGTACAGATGATCGTGGACAGTCAGAGGAAGTGCGTGTGTACGTATCTACATATACTTATTTATATAGCACCTCTTAAATCCTCACAAGGCGAGTTTTGTATCGTCACCGTCGACCAACAAATAAGTAGAGGATGCAAAATCTAGTATAACAGAGATTTGTATCAAAAATTTCAGCATCACTTGTTTCTTCTAGCCAACTGAGCTATTACTACACTATCGGTTGGACGGTCAGACCTGTCCTCATATGCCTAAAACTGAGACATTTACCTTTGGTAGCTGTAAGGAGCTCTTTTTTACAGATTAATTAAGTCTTTTATTTGTTCATTCCAAGAATTTGTGTAGCACGTATTCAAGCAAAACTGCTTGGAGGTGCTCCCAGCCCATCCATACCCAAAAGGAAATAATTTTAACAGCTTATTAAAAGTGGAAAGGTTATTATAGGGGAGAGACACTTTCATATATTCTTAACATTACTGTTTTGTTTCATCTTTATAGTCATTGCGATTGTTGAAGGCCTCAGATGTGAAGCCTTACTTTGTGTTCATTGCACCGCCAAACATTGAAAAACTCAAGCAGTTGAGACAGAAACAGTGTGTGAAGGTCACTGTGAGTATAATTTTGTTTAACCTTTTTTCCTTTATGTAGTATTCTTGTCAAATCATCTGCTAGCCGGGAACTTGCTTGTAATTGTTTGTACAACATGGTTCATTTTCGATTCGAATATCGAAGCGTCACATGTCCCTAAAAGGCATGTGATTAATTAATGAATTCATTGAATAGTCGGTTTAATCTTGGTATCAGTCTCTTTATTTTAGTAATGCTGGTCATTGGAAGATTGGATTAGTATTTTTCAGAAACACGTTAATCTAGGACACCTGTATTTCTCATTATATAGCACCCTAAATGGGTGAATGATGAACCATGATGCAATAATCCATTTTCAGTAAGGCATATAAGTTTCACAGGGCATAAGAATGTGGGATGTAATGGGCCATTCTGCTTATGACGGCATAGCATAAGAAAGCGATGTCTCCTTTAGTTTATCCTAACGATTGTTCTCGTAATATTTCAGGATGACGAGTTGAAGATGATCATAGAAAAAGCAAGAAAAATGGAAGATGAGTTCGGCCATTATTTCGACATGTTCATTGTCAACCAGGATGTTGATCGCTCTTACGAGGAACTTCTGGCGGAACTCAATCGACTTGAACTGGAACCACAGTGGGTTCCAATCCAGTGGATGACGTGACATTCCTAAGACCAACAGATGAGAGTGGCTATTGTTTCATTTGATGTGCGACACTTTAAGCATGTATCTTTATCATGAAGTATGAATCTAGTATTAAATAATCCATAATTTCGCTGGCCTATAATTAGCGTCAGAGGCTAGGAGTTAACCCTAACTTGTAGCCCTAACCAGTTGACTGGCTGATCTTGAAACTTTTAAGGTTTTGATGTGGCCAGAATTAGTAGTTGTTATGGAATCTATTATATTTTATGGTAGCGCCTATGAATCTGCTTAGCCTAGTCTATGAAATATCGTGCAGATTCTTACGTAAGAGGGTTGTGAGTCAGATTTCGTAGGTTGCCACTTGCTGCCTGCATAACTGTTGTACAGACACTAATTTATGAGGGAGACCACTTTCTTGTGAGTTTTTATGTTATTTACTTTTAATATATATCAAGATTTTTATCTGGATCATTTGAGCAGTTTGTCTTAAGGTTAATCAAATGTTAGAGCATAATAGGTTTGTTTGTTTTTATGCCTTATTTATCAGAGGTATGTTTTAATGTAGTTGATGCATAGGGTTCAGCATTTAACATCTTGTCTTCCACGCATTCTTCACAACAATCACCTCGCTTCTATGTGTTCTGTGTTTTTATCGACTTTCAACATTGTGTATCGAGTTTTTCCAGTGTTCTATGCGGTAACAGAGGAACTACAAGTTTTAAACATCTTTCAGTAGTTCAGTAATTTTGGCATGCTATAAGCTTTTGATGCACTGCAGTGGGACATTTATGTAGCACTTGTTGAAAACGATTGGGCACTTGAAGCTCTTTTAGAGGCTGCTATGCAAATGCTTGCTTAATTGTGTTCCTCCATGTATACATATAGCTGTTTTCAGTTGTAATTCTTTACCAAGCAGATTTTATGATTTTTGCATAATTAGAGGTGCTCTATGGTATAGCCTACCATTTACACGTGTATGTACTAAATTCTGATGATCTTATTTCCAGTCAATCCTAGGAGCAGTGTAAACATAAGAGGTGTAGTTTTCGGTTATGTGTATTGGAATCTACAACAGGGACACAGATGTGCCTTTAACGCGATTTTATATTTTCATTTGTTAGACTCTTTGTTTGTTTTAATTTTCACAAAGATTTGAGATTTTAAACTTGTAATTATTCTACATATAGAATCAAAGTACTGTATTTTTTTAGCAAAGGTATGTGATGTTACGGTGTTAATGATAATCTCTACACATATCAAACTCTTTTTATTGTGTGTATAATAAATGCCTTTGTTGTCTCATTGCCGATGTTTTTTCTGAGGAATTCGTGTAGGCTTTTAAGGTTATCAAGAGGTTAACATGCTGGATTGCTATCCCAGGGGTGTGGGGTTCAAATCCCTGCCTGAGCAGAAAGGTATTTATAGATTTCAGCTGCACACCGACTAGAGTGACACTCAACTACAATCAGTTTAAACTTCAAGTTTCTGAATATTACCGTACATCTAATTTTTGCTATATAGGACATGCTCGCTTGTGTCTTAAAGGCCCGTGACTGCTCTACCTAGGGGCCCGGAATTTCTGTCTGTGGCCTGCACATCCATCCCTAGCAAATTAGTGAGGACCAAAAAGCCGCTTTCGTACACCAGGGTGAAGAAAATTACCACAAACATGTCATGTATACCATGGTTGTAACTCAGGTTTATCCCAGTGGATTTAATTTAACCTAATAATTGTCACTAGTTACTGTACAATATTATAGCATTCATAATGCTCAAGGATTGCTTCAAGTGAAGTCGTCTTGATATCTCGTATGCAAAAGTACACAACCGCTCTTTCATCTGATTAAATTACTTTTCCACAATACCTTTAAAAAGTAACCAATATTCAAGAATAAATGGAGGCGTTACGTGGCCAAAAATAGAATGCGGGAGACATGGAGTATAGCACGTCGCTCAATTTAAGTTGGAATTGCATTATGACTAGGAATGTAGGCTATGTAGCGAAAAGCGCTCTGTTGCCAGACTTGTTTTGTAAAATTGCGCTATATGATAATTGTATAGCCAGACGGGGACAATTAGCAGTTACAAGTGTGACGGCTGAATAGTGAGAAAACTCCGAAAGGCAACACCCATCTGTTTTAATTCTTATCAGTCTCCGACCTGCCTGTAGTTTCGTGCTTTTCCACAAACAGAATAGTAAACACAGATGGTTAAGTCGTTTGAACTCGTCTGTTCGTAACTTGCATCAAGATGGCTGGAGACACCGTAAACAATTCAGTCTGTTAATAATAGATTGAACGCAACGGTTCTGCTAGCCGCAAGATGTCGTTGAACGCTGGATACCACTGCCGTCAACAATCGTCTGTGGCTGAAATTTCGCATCTATTTCATATGTTTACTGCACCGTAAGGCAGAAGCGTCAATCCCCTCTGAGTGATAAAGGTAAAAAAAACCGATCCCAAGTGTCAGGAAGGCAAGATAGTCCACCATTAAGAGTCTGTTGCTAACCTCTGCAATCCGTAGGGTTCAAATCCGAAGTCCATAATGAATAAGCCTAATTGCAGGCCAGTTGTCATGGACAACTGCTAATTGATTGTAAGTATTTGACTAGTCGTATAGGCTACACCCCGAGAGGTGATACAGGCTAAAATAAAGTTGACAATAATATTATAATTGACATGGGCTACCTACAATAAAGCAAGTATGAACGCACATGATTGTGTACAAGAATCCCAGGTTGAAAACTTGCATGTCGAGGCTAGGGTTCGATCTCCAGCGTAAAGTATTTTTTATGTACAGTTCTGATAGCGGCCCATAGTGTACAGAGTGCGCAGAGGCGGCGATCTCGGTTGAGAGGTGGGGGACACCCCAATGAGAGGGGCAAAAACGCGGGGACAACCGTATAATGTGTCACCTCTCTGTAAAAGGTGGGAGGACTCGTCCCCTCGACACCCCGGGATCGCCGCCCCTGGGAGTGCGGGTTATAAACGAGTAGGCCTACATAAGATAATTCTGATTTACTGTTGATGACGGACGAGATCGGTAATCACGTGTCACCATACGTCATATTTTATAAATGAACATAATATTATAAGATCGGTAATCACGTGTCACCATACGTCATATTTTATAAATGAACATAATATTATAATAAGTATTAAATTAAGGCTACAGCTTCAGTCTGATCTCCTAGGCCTATATCTAAATTTACACATGAAGTTGCGAACATGTCAAACTTGTAGTCTGTACTTTCGAGCATGTTGACGTTCGGAAATGACATGATCTACTCTTTGTTTATTCCATTTTCTTAAGCCCTCGAGCTTGAAGAATTATTATTGGCCGACCAGAATTTAGTTATGTTTGTCGTAACGTCCAGCGATCCGAGGGGTAGAGTGTACATCGACAAACCGTTCCACATCAGCTTCCACCCCGTGCGAATGCCTTTCCACATCGTCAGACCCGCCTAAGGTGAAAAAAGGCATATAGCATTTAGCTACTGTCGCTGGTTCATTCAGACAGCTTTTGGTTGACAGCTATGTGGGAAAACTCAATTAGGCTGATACAGGCCACTGCTAAATGTATGGGAAACGTGTTTCAGATGCCACGAGAGATAATGTCAATCATTAGAGAGCAGAATTGAACATGAACATGAGCTGCAGAAATATGTGTAAGGGGCCATCCACATATTGCGTACGCAGCGAGGAGGAGGGGCTTCGAATTTCAACGATTTTGCGTACGGGTGCGTGTGGTGGGAGGGGGAAGGGATAGGCGGAGAGGGGGTCCCGAAAATATGTACGTATGCAAATATTATGACGTCCACAATACGTAATTAAGATCAGAACTGCAAACCCAATCATAGACCATAATCATGCTTAATCAATTTTATGTCGCATTCAAGATGATGATAATGATGATGACGATGACGACGATGATGATGATAAAAGTAATGTTAGTAGCAGCAGACAGCAGAAGCGTTAGCTGTTGCTATATAGTAAAGAGGGGTTTGTTCCCTCGACTCCCGGTTATCGCCGCCCCTGATGGTGGGCGAGTCCAATGTGCGGCGGTTAATTGTCTGTCTCCTTCCCCATTAGATTTGACCCCGCCAGAAATCATGTGTAGGCGTACACTTCTTCTTTGGTCAATGACAGCGGGTATGTTTTCCAAAAATATTTATCGCTTTCATTAAGTGCAGTCTTAATTATTCTATTGATAAAATTCACAGCAGCTGTGGGAGTCATTGCGATCCACGAAGAGTAGAGAGCAAGATCGAAAGAATTTCTTCTGTAAATAGTTTCGATTATTTCTGCTCAATTATGCCTACACAAAACTGTAGGCCTACCAGAAACAAAAGCGGGTGAGAGGAGGAGGAGGAGGAGGAGGAGGAGGAGAGGAGGAGCAGAAGCAGGAGGTGGAAGAGTTGGAGGAAGAAGATAAGGAGAAACAGGAAGCGGAGGAAAGGGAGGAAGAGAACCTGGAGAAGGATAAATAAGAAGAGAAGGGAATCTTAAATGGTAGATGGAAAGTAATGGTTCTCGCCCAATAAATATATTGAATATTCTTTATACTGAGCTCAGACGGTTGAATATAGAAGGCGTTATACATTTAGTTTACACGTTATTTAAAGCAGGAATATAAAGTAGGTACAGTCTTTACTAAACCACCTGCATATCCCCACTAAGGTGTACAATATATCTAAAAGTAGACCCAAAGACATTCTCGTTTAAAATTGTCTGCCTGCGGAATAACTATTTTGAAACTTTAATGATTTTACCTTTGTAACAATTCGTTTTGCCTTCTTTCTTCGTTTCTTATTTTTCTCTTTCTTTACCTCTGGATCTACTACGAGTATTTCAATCGTCTCCGGGTCTGTGTTATAAGAAGAATGCGCGTGAAAGTATGTCTCTTCATCCGAAGTGGCTTCAAAGTTCCTCTTGTTCTCTTTAGTCGATTTCAGCGTCTTTTTTGGCTTCTTCTTCTTTCTTGGACTTCCTTTACCATGGGTTTTATAGTCGGCAGTTGTAGAACTGTGTGAAGTGTGTTCAACACTGTGCCTATCAACTTCTAGGGCGTGTCGTTTGGCACGTAAATTGCCTGCATCACCATCCTCAGTTGTATATTCTCCAACTGAATTAGCTTGATTTTCGCATACATCTCCATGCTCAGCAGGGTTCTCTGCGTGCGATACAGATAGATTATCAAAGTGACTCGTAATGATAGGCTTTTCGTTCTGAAGGAAGCTCGTCGCGCTCTTGCAAAGGTCGTTAGCCGTGACTAGAAAGCCATCTTCACTAATTTCCCGTGGTCTGTCGTTCGCATTGTCAGTGTTGTTCTCGATTACAGCGTTTACTCTGATGATACACACGTTTTCAGGAGTGACTTCTGATTCGCAAGGATTTATATCTGTTGGTTGAACGCCACCGCTATTAGCAGCATCTACTAAATCCCGTTGGATTACTTGAGATTTCTCTGTTCCAGTTTCTAGCATAGATCCTTTTTTAATCTGTCCTTCTTTTCGCGTAGCAGAAACTGCTTCCGCTTTGTAATTAGTTCGTGTGTTTACTGCAGTCTCATAATTATTTGTTTCATGTTTATCGTCACACACTAAGCTCTCCTCGTCGTCTAAAAGCGTCTTTGTGTAGCGTATCTTTCCTTTTCTGTGATTAGAAAGTTTTCCAAGCAAACCTTTTGAGTTTTTGGACGATCGTAACTCTTGCTGCTCCGCCATATTGGCAACGGAATAAGCCTAGTAATCAGTCGGAACAATATTCACCTCTACAACATTTAAATTTAAACGCTAGACAAGCAGTGACTAATTTTGTAAATCATGTGTGCAGTTTTCCGCGGATTTAAAAGTTTAAACATTGTATAAAAACATTGGCTAACGGGTATCGTGCCGGCCCTGGTTGTTCAAATGCATTGCGTCAAAAAATTTTATTTCAAGGCGTACTTTTTTCTGACTTACTGTTACCACGTGGCCGCGTAGTGACGTAGGGCATATTTATGTCTTCACCAATTGACCAGGCTTTACATGAGGAGATTCGTTAAAACTGCATCGGCCGGGAATCGAACCCGGGCCGCCCGCGTGGCAGGCGAGCATTCTACCACTGAACCACCGATGCCAACGAATTAACAACTACTCCGCGCTCTGGTTTCTCGTGTGCCGATTGCCGAACCTAGACATACAAAACTGGTCCTTTTATGACCTTGCCCTAGCATTAAGTAATTTTATAGCAAATTCAACCGTAGGCCGACGTCTTATCATTACGACCTCTTTACAATGAACACGATGTGGAGCTTATATGTATCTGTGTGGGCTTTTGTACCCAGGGCTTTATACCAAGGTATTTATAAATTTTATACCCAGGGCTTCCCATTTGAGGCGATCGATAGCTCTGTTCGGTCGCTACAACGGTCGGGTGGACCGACAAAACGCTCGCCTGCCAGCACCAGCTATGCGAATACGATACACAATACGCGGTACAAACAACAGCTTCCGAGTTCGACCGCGCATTGCTCCGCCTACTCGGTTCAGCTGTGATTACACCAAAATTAACCCACACGTCGCACAAGACGATTTTCTTGTTCTACCTGTCCGAATTTGAGAATTTTGCTGAGGTCGGCCCATCTTGGAATTAGTTGCCGAACAACCATGAACCTACGATATGGACGCATGCCTCCGCTTTGTCCCTCTATCTGCCTCCTTCTTGCCTATTTTTGCATCTTTGTCTCTGCTTCCTTGTTTCTTGGAGTCTGCCTCCTCTTTGTCTCATTGCCTCCTCTGCTTACGCGCGTGGAGGTCGCGGTTTCATCGTATTAGGTCGGGAGCGACTCCCAAGTCAGCCGAGGGTCAGGGTTGGGCAAATGATTGGGGGCCGCAGAATATTTAGGGGCCTGAACTGGGCTCGCGATAAACTCCTGAAAAGCATTATCAGTCACACAAGGTTTCTTAGTTATAATATGCCTGTAGAAATTTAACCTTTACTTATAAAGGTAACACTTGACCATAATCAGTTTAATCTTAACTGAGGCCTATTTGGATGCTACCATACCTACGCTATAATTTTTGCAATAGAACACGACAATTTCTGTCTAAGAGGCCTGTAGCTGCTGTTCCTACTGGGCCTTGAATGTCTCTGCCTAGGGGCCCGGAATTTATATTGGCGGGCCTAACGACTCTAATAATCTAACGAGTCTGAAGTGGCGCTATATAAAATGACAATTACGATTATCGTATTCGATTTATCGTATCCTATCATTAGATCATATAGCGCATAATAGAATAACCATTCGGAGGCACCTTCTGCACGGAAACCCATGGAAAAGAAACGCCTTTAACATATATAGGTCCTATGTGACAAAGGACAATCATATTTACCTGTTAGTTATATGCCTATGTTTGATTTTGTTGTTATTCTGGAGTTTGATACAAGTCGGCGAGACAATCCACACGCGAATAACAAAAAACCATGCTGATTATTATATTGTATTATTTTTTTTAACAAGCAAATGAAGAAATAAAACAAATGACAGTCTGTTTAGTATGCTATGGGGCACTGAGCGAGATAGCTACCTATAAGCCTACTTGTATAAATCATATGCAGCTTACCTGATTTGCCTTCGTTATGAAACACCTCAAGAGTAACTAACCTATAGGCCTTGTCATACACACTGCGCTACAAATGTGTAATTTAAAAGCCCAGCAGGTCTTTAAGTAGGACTCGGCATGATACGATCGACCTATATACCGTGCAGCCTGCCGCCTCAACGGCTAATGGTAAACAGCCCCGGTGTTTACAGCACATCTAGCTTTATAGGCTTGTGAGCAATATTTAACTTAGGCCGTGTAAAACGCCTAACCTATTGTCCGAAGTCCTTAGACTTTTTCTGTCAATAATTTTGCCTGCACACACGCATGCATACTCTCCTAAATTACATATATATATATATATATATATTGTGGTATGTCTAGGCAAGTGATCGTAGGTCTTACTCTAAACAGACGACAAAGATGTGTTTTTAAGATGGAAATTATATTTTCACACCGGAAAGAGAACAAAACATACAACCTGAAAAGAGATTCTCACATGAGTTTCCAGACGGCTAAAACCCAATTCAAGCAGCTCGGTCAGCTAGCACGCATGGCACCGAGAGCAAACGAAAGCTAGTGTTTTTACAACTAGTCTTAACTATGCGACGGAACGGTGGACCTTCGCAATACCAGACACCTTGGTGTCGAAACGCGAAAACCACTATACCCAATACCTGTTCCACCGTTCCAAGCCACCAAACCGTCTCTAGGTTTTTTATAAATGGCTTCGTCGCGCCTTCGCTTTACCTAAGTAACAGCAACCGAAAGCAAAAAAGCCGATAAATAGTCAAGCACTCACTTATATAGCCGATTTGACCATCCCTTTCTAGACAATGGTGCCCGGCCTTGCTATATAGAGTCAAATACATAGTGTTGTCAGATATAGCGTTAGCGATTTAGCAATAAGTAGACTATCTTATTGCAACATCCAACAATATATATATATATACCTATTTATATACCTACAAGATATTTATAGATATATATAAGAGATATATATAAGATATATAGATGTATATAAATATATATATATATATATATATATATATACGTTTTTCCTGTATACAGGCTACACGTGAGTCTCATTAGTAGACCCTACATATTCATTTACAATACAATACAATTCAACTCGATATTTCTAAGGCCCTTTATCATGCCAAGTCGTGCTCAAAAGCGCGCACGCGTCTCGACGACGCAACCGCAGTTGTAATGCAGCGCAATTGTGTGCGAAGGATTTGCTCAAGGTCCCTACACAGTGACGAAACGGGACAAGGGTCGAACCCGCTCACTCAACGCACACCGAGTGTTACGGACGGACCGCTCTAACCAATCGGCCACCATGCCACGTTTGGCCTTTTTTTGTCTTGCAAGCCCGTTTTGGCCGTAACGTTCCTGTTCTGTAGAGGGGTAGTGGGGGAGGGGTGGGGGCACTGCTACAGAGAAAAGCGGTGTGCCTGGCATTCCCTGATTGTGTAGCTTAGACGACAACGGCTAGGTCACTCAGTAGACTGGGCGAGCCATCGCCGCTGGTGCAATACGTCGTTTAGTTTTACTACAACATGACGACCGTCCAACAAGTTTGCGGTCGAAGGAGCTGTTCTATAAGATGTGGCCGTGGCGTGCGACAAGGCAACCCTCTGGTAACATCATGGACCTCGATGATGATGATATTCTTCGATTTATAAGCACAGAGCATGGAGTCTGCAGTTTGTCCATCTCACAGAAGTAGGATCGATTTAAAACAGTTAGAAACAAATGTAAGCGACGGGTTGATCGTTTGTGTGACAACTGTTGTGGGGGCTAGTACTTATTGACGTTAAGAAGCATCGGTGGTTCAGTGGTAGAATGCTCGCCTGCCACGCGGGCGGCCCGGGTTCGATTCCCGGCCGATGCACATTTTGAGCAATTATACAGTACGTCTGGGATGTCCTGATTCACTAACGCTCCTGTGTAATAACGAGTTTCCTCCCTTATCGGCTTTGCATGAACGTGTGCTTTGTTTCTGACATCGTATTTTATTGCTTCAGACGAAGCGAATTTAAAATTCTATTTAGTGTCTTGCGATATGAGAGAGTAAAATGGTAACCGACCCCCGGGAATTAGTCGGGTGCTTTGCCCAGACCCGGGATTGAACCGGGGACCTTTAGATCTTCAGTCTAACGCTCTCCCAACTGAGCTATCTAGGCCGGTATTGTCAAACAACAGCTTCTTTGTGGGATTTGTGACAATTGTTTTGGAGGTCAGTACTTTTCGATTTCAAGAAGCATCGGTGGTTCAGTGGTAGAATGCTCGCCTGCCACGCGGGCGGCCCGGGTTCGATTCCCGGCCGATGCACATTTTCAACAATTATACAGTAAATTTGGGATGTGTCGAGTCACTAAGGCTCTTGTGTAATAACGAGTTTCCTTCCATATCGGCTTTGCATGTACGTGTGCTTTGTTTCTTTCCTTATTGGAGTTGCTTGTCCGTGTGCTTTCTTTCTGACATAGTTTTTTCTAGCTTCAGACGAAGCGAATTTAAAATTCTATTTAGTGTCTTGCGATATGAGAGAGTAAAATGGTAACCGACCCCCGGGAATTAGTCGGGTGCTTTGCCCAGACCCGGGATTGAACCGGGGACCTTTAGATCTTCAGTCTAACGCTCTCCCAACTGAGCTATCTTCAAACAACAGCTTCTTTGTGGGATTTGTGACAATTGTTTTGGAGGTCAGTACTTTTCGATTTCAAGAAGCATCGGTGGTTCAGTGGTAGAATGCTCGCCTGCCACCCGGGCGGCCCGGGTTCGGTTCCCGGCCGATGCACATTTTCAACAATTATACAGTAAATTTGGGATGTGTCGATTCACTAACGCTATTGTGTAATAACGAGTTTCCTTCCTTATTGGAGTTGCTTGTCCGTGTGCTTTCTTTCTGACATAGTTTTTTCTAGCTTCAGACGAAGCGAATTTAAAATTCTATTTAGTGTCTTGCGATATGAGAGAGTAAAATGGTAACCGACCCCCGGGAATTAGTCGGGTGCTTTGCCCAGACCCGGGATTGAACCGGGGACCTTTAGATCTTCAGTCTAACGCTCTCCCAACTGAGCTATCTAGGCCGGTAAAATCAATTTGCATAGTTCCTCTTTATGAACAATCTACATACACTAGAAATAGAGTAACAAGTTGTAATTTGATCTTCATGTCCCGACTTTGTCATCGAATGTCTACGATGCATACTTATCCTTCTTGACTTCGAGTCTTTCAACCAAAGCCATCGAATGTGAAATATGTCACTCTTATTTGCCGAATTTTGTTAAGACTTAGGATTAATAGATCATCTTAGATGAGACGAAAACGTGCAACTATATATTCGACATTGTTTATTTCCGTATTAATTCTAAAAACGGTTGACCCCGACGTGATTTGAACACGCAACCTTCTGATCTGGAGTCAGACGCGCTACCGTTGCGCCACGGAGTCTGTGCGTTGTATATTAACAATATTGTAAGTTCAGAAAGATACAAATGATTCGATAAATGATCATTTTGCCTATACATACGAGATAAATTAATAACGATTAGGCCTACAATAGTTCACTACTAAGTTTGACTTCCCCTTTATTGTATTGCATCGTTCACCCTTACCCCTTACCCGACTTGGTAAGAGGTGAAACAGAGTTGTATGGGAAAGTCTGGTCGACTCTGACGGTGCATTGGCGAAGTACCGCCTATTAAGGTGCTTCTCGACGTGGAAAGACTCGGCAAGTTTGCGGTCGAAGGAGCTGTTCTAGAAGATGTGGCCGTGGCGTGCGACAAGGCAACCCTCTGGTAACATCATGGACCTCGATAATGATGATATTCTTCGATTTATAAGCACAGAGCATGGAGTCTGCAGTTTGTCCATCTCACAGAAGTAGGATCGATTTAAAACAGTTAGAAACAAATGTAAGTGACGGGTTGATCGTTTGTGTGACAACTGTTGTGGGGGCTAGTACTTATTGACGTTAAGAAGCATCGATGGTTCAGTGGTAGAATGCTCGCCTGCCACGCGGGCGGCCCGGGTTCGATTCCCGGCCGATGCACATTTTGAGCAATTATACAGTACATTTGGGATGTGTCGAGTCACTAAGGCTCTTGTGTAATAACGAGTTTCCTTCCATATCGGCTTTGCATGTACGTGTGCTTTGTTTCTTTCCTTATTGGAGTTGCTTGTCCGTGTGCTTTCTTTCTGACATAGTTTTTTCTAGCTTCAGACGAAGCGAATTTAAAATTCTATTTAGTGTCTTGCGATATGAGAGAGTAAAATGGTAACCGACCCCGGGGAATTAGTCGGGTGCTTTGCCCAGACCCGGGATTGAACCGGGGACCTTTAGATCTTCAGTCTAACGCTCTCCCAACTGAGCTATCTAGGCCGGTATTGTCAAACAACAGCTTCTTTGTGGGATTTGTGACAATTGTTTTGGAGGTCAGTACTTTTCGATTTCAAGAAGCATCGGTGGTTCAGTGGTAGAATGCTCGCCTGCCACGCGGGCGGCCCGGGTTCGATTCCCGGCCGATGCACATTTTCAACAATTATACAGTAAATTTGGGATGTGTCGATTCACTAACGCTCTTGTGTAATAACGAGTTTCCTTCCTTATCGGCTTTGCATGTACGTGTGCTTTGTTTCTTTCCTTATTGGAGTTGCTTGTCCGTGTGCTTTCTTTCTGACATAGTTTTTTCTAGCTTCAGACGAAGCGAATTTAAAATTCTATTTAGTGTCTTGCGATATGAGAGAGTAAAATGGTAACCGACCCCCGGGAATTAGTCGGGTGCTTTGCCCAGACCCGGGATTGAACCGGGGACCTTTAGATCTTCAGTCTAACGCTCTCCCAACTGAGCTATCTAGGCCGGTATTGTCAAACAACAGCTTCTTTGTGGGATTTGTGACAATTGTTTTGGAGGTCAGTACTTTTCGATTTCAAGAAGCATCGGTGGTTCAGTGGTAGAATGCTCGCCTGCCACGCGGGCGGCCCGGGTTCGATTCCCGGCCGATGCACATTTTCAACAATTATACAGTAAATTTGGGATGTGTCGATTCACTAACGCTCTTGTGTAATAACGAGTTTCCTTCCTTATCGGCTTTGCATGTACGTGTGCTTTGTTTCTTTCCTTATTGGAGTTGCTTGTCCGTGTGCTTTCTTTCTGACATAGTTTTTTCTAGCTTCAGACGAAGCGAATTTAAAATTCTATTTAGTGTCTTGCGATATGAGAGAGTAAAATGGTAACCGACCCCCGGGAATTAGTCGGGTGCTTTGCCCAGACCCGGGATTGAACCGGGGACCTTTAGATCTTCAGTCTAACGCTCTCCCAACTGAGCTATCTAGGCCGGTATTGTCAAACAACAGCTTCTTTGTGGGATTTGTGACAATTGTTTTGGAGGTCAGTACTTTTCGATTTCAAGAAGCATCGGTGGTTCAGTGGTAGAATGCTCGCCTGCCACGCGGGCGGCCCGGGTTCGATTCCCGGCCGATGCACATTTTCAACAATTATACAGTAAATTTGGGATGTGTCGATTCACTAACGCTCTTGTGTAATAACGAGTATCCTTCCTTATCGGCTTTGCATGTACGTGTGCTTTGTTTCTTTCCTTATTGGAGTTGCTTGTCCGTGTGCTTTCTTTCTGACATAGTTTTTTCTAGCTTCAGACGAAGCGAATTTAAAATTCTATTTAGTGTCTTGCGATATGAGAGAGTAAAATGGTAACCGACCCCCGGGAATTAGTCGGGTGCTTTGCCCAGACCCGGGATTGAACCGGGGACCTTTAGATCTTCAGTCTAACGCTCTCCCAACTGAGCTATCTAGGCCGGTAAAATCAATTTGCATAGTTCCTCTTTATGAACAATCTACATACACTAGAAATAGAGTAACAAGTTGTAATTTGATCTTCATGTCCCGACTTTGTCATCGAATGTCTACGATGCATACTTATCCTTCTTGACTTCGAGTCTTTCAACCAAAGCCATCGAATGTGAAATATGTCACTCTTATTTGCCGAATTTTGTTAAGACTTAGGATTAATAGATCATCTTAGATGAGACGAAAACGTGCAACTATATATTCGACATTGTTTATTTCCGTATTAATTCTAAAAACGGCTGACCCCGACGTGATTTGAACACGCAACCTTCTGATCTGGAGTCAGACGCGCTACCGTTGCGCCACGGAGTCTGTGCGTTGTATATTAACAATATTGTAAGTTCAGAAAGATACAAATGATTCGATAAATGATCATTTTGCCTATACATACGAGATAAATTAATAACGATTAGGCCTACAATAGTTCACTACTAAGTTTGACTTCCCCTTCATTGTATTGCATCGTTCACCCTTACCCCTTACCCGACTTGGTAAGAGGTGAAACAGAGTTGTATGGGAAGGTCTGGTCGACTCTGACGGTGCATTGGCGAAGTACCGCCTATTAAGGTGCTTCTCGACGTGGAAAGACTCGGCAAGTTTGCGGTCGAAGGAGCTGTTCTAGAAGATGTGGCCGTGGCGTGCGACAAGGCAACCCTCTGGTAACATCATGGACCTCGATAATGATGATATTCTTCGATTTATAAGCACAGAGCATGGAGTCTGCAGTTTGTCCATCTCACAGAAGTAGGATCGATTTAAAACAGTTAGAAACAAATGTAAGCGACGGGTTGATCGTTTGTGTGACAACTGTTGTGGGGGCTAGTACTTATTGACGTTAAGAAGCATCGGTGGTTCAGTGGTAGAATGCTCGCCTGCCACGCGGGCGGCCCGGGTTCGATTCCCGGCCGATGCACATTTTGAGCAATTATACAGTACATTTGGGATGTGTCGAGTCACTAAGGCTCTTGTGTAATAACGAGTTTCCTTCCATATCGGCTTTGCATGTACGTGTGCTTTGTTTCTTTCCTTATTGGAGTTGCTTGTCCGTGTGCTTTCTTTCTGACATAGTTTTTTCTAGCTTCAGACGAAGCGAATTTAAAATTCTATTTAGTGTCTTGCGATATGAGAGAGTAAAATGGTAACCGACCCCGGGGAATTAGTCGGGTGCTTTGCCCAGACCCGGGATTGAACCGGGGACCTTTAGATCTTCAGTGTAACGCTCTCCCAACTGAGCTATCTAGGCCGGTATTGTCAAACAACAGCTTCTTTGTGGGATTTGTGACAATTGTTTTGGAGGTCAGTACTTTTCGATTTCAAGAAGCATCGGTGGTTCAGTGGTAGAATGCTCGCCTGCCACGCGGGCGGCCCGGGTTCGATTCCCGGCCGATGCACATTTTCAACAATTATACAGTAAATTTGGGATGTGTCGATTCACTAACGCTCTTGTGTAATAACGAGTTTCCTTCCTTATCGGCTTTGCATGTACGTGTGCTTTGTTTCTTTCCTTATTGGAGTTGCTTGTCCGTGTGCTTTCTTTCTGACATAGTTTTTTCTAGCTTCAGACGAAGCGAATTTAAAATTCTATTTAGTGTCTTGCGATATGAGAGAGTAAAATGGTAACCGACCCCCGGGAATTAGTCGGGTGCTTTGCCCAGACCCGGGATTGAACCGGGGACCTTTAGATCTTCAGTCTAACGCTCTCCCAACTGAGCTATCTAGGCCGGTATTGTCAAACAACAGCTTCTTTGTGGGATTTGTGACAATTGTTTTGGAGGTCAGTACTTTTCGATTTCAAGAAGCATCGGTGGTTCAGTGGTAGAATGCTCGCCTGCCACGCGGGCGGCCCGGGTTCGATTCCCGGCCGATGCACATTTTCAACAATTATACAGTAAATTTGGGATGTGTCGATTCACTAACGCTCTTGTGTAATAACGAGTTTCCTTCCTTATCGGCTTTGCATGTACGTGTGCTTTGTTTCTTTCCTTATTGGAGTTGCTTGTCCGTGTGCTTTCTTTCTGACATAGTTTTTTCTAGCTTCAGACGAAGCGAATTTAAAATTCTATTTAGTGTCTTGCGATATGAGAGAGTAAAATGGTAACCGACCCCCGGGAATTAGTCGGGTGCTTTGCCCAGACCCGGGATTGAACCGGGGACCTTTAGATCTTCAGTCTAACGCTCTCCCAACTGAGCTATCTAGGCCGGTAAAATCAATTTGCATAGTTCCTCTTTATGAACAATCTACATACACTAGAAATAGAGTAACAAGTTGTAATTTGATCTTCATGTCCCGACTTTGTCATCGAATGTCTACGATGCATACTTATCCTTCTTGACTTCGAGTCTTTCAACCAAAGCCATCGAATGTGAAATATGTCACTCTTATTTGCCGAATTTTGTTAAGACTTAGGATTAATAGATCATCTTAGATGAGACGAAAACGTGCAACTATATATTCGACATTGTTTATTTCCGTATTAATTCTAAAAACGGCTGACCCCGACGTGATTTGAACACGCAACCTTCTGATCTGGAGTCAGACGCGCTACCGTTGCGCCACGGAGTCTGTGCGTTGTATATTAACAATATTGTAAGTTCAGAAAGATACAAATGATTCGATAAATGATCATTTTGCCTATACATACGAGATAAATTAATAACGATTAGGCCTACAATAGTTCACTACTAAGTTTGACTTCCCCTTCATTGTATTGCATCGTTCACCCTTACCCCTTACCCGACTTGGTAAGAGGTGAAACAGAGTTGTATGGGAAGGTCTGGTCGACTCTGACGGTGCATTGGCGAAGTACCGCCTATTAAGGTGCTTCTCGACGTGGAAAGACTCGGCAAGTTTGCGGTCGAAGGAGCTGTTCTAGAAGATGTGGCCGTGGCGTGCGACAAGGCAACCCTCTGGTAACATCATGGACCTCGATAATGATGATATTCTTCGATTTATAAGCACAGAGCATGGAGTCTGCAGTTTGTCCATCTCACAGAAGTAGGATCGATTTAAAACAGTTAGAAACAAATGTAAGTGACGGGTTGATCGTTTGTGTGACAACTGTTGTGGGGGCTAGTACTTATTGACGTTAAGAAGCATCGGTGGTTCAGTGGTAGAATGCTCGCCTGCCACGCGGGCGGCCCGGGTTCGATTCCCGGCCGATGCACATTTTGAGCAATTATACAGTACATTTGGGATGTGTCGAGTCACTAAGGCTCTTGTGTAATAACGAGTTTCCTTCCATATCGGCTTTGCATGTACGTGTGCTTTGTTTCTTTCCTTATTGGAGTTGCTTGTCCGTGTGCTTTCTTTCTGACATAGTTTTTTCTAGCTTCAGACGAAGCGAATTTAAAATTCTATTTAGTGTCTTGCGATATGAGAGAGTAAAATGGTAACCGACCCCCGGGAATTAGTCGGGTGCTTTGCCCAGACCCGGGATTGAACCGGGGACCTTTAGATCTTCAGTCTAACGCTCTCCCAACTGAGCTATCTAGGCCGGTATTGTCAAACAACAGCTTCTTTGTGGGATTTGTGACAATTGTTTTGGAGGTCAGTACTTTTCGAATTCAAGAAGCATCGGTGGTTCAGTGGTAGAATGCTCGCCTGCCACGCGGGCGGCCCGGGTTCGATTCCCGGCCGATGCACATTTTCAACAATTATACAGTAAATTTGGGATGTGTCGATTCACTAACGCTCTTGTGTAATAACGAGTTTCCTTCCTTATCGGCTTTGCATGTACGTGTGCTTTGTTTCTTTCCTTATTGGAGTTGCTTGTCCGTGTGCTTTCTTTCTGACATAGTTTTTTCTAGCTTCAGACGAAGCGAATTTAAAATTCTATTTAGTGTCTTGCGATATGAGAGAGTAAAATGGTAACCGACCCCCGGGAATTAGTCGGGTGCTTTGCCCAGACCCGGGATTGAACCGGGGACCTTTAGATCTTCAGTCTAACGCTCTCCCAACTGAGCTATCTAGGCCGGTATTGTCAAACAACAGCTTCTTTGTGGGATTTGTGACAATTGTTTTGGAGGTCAGTACTTTTCGATTTCAAGAAGCATCGGTGGTTCAGTGGTAGAATGCTCGCCTGCCACGCGGGCGGCCCGGGTTCGATTCCCGGCCGATGCACATTTTCAACAATTATACAGTAAATTTGGGATGTGTCGATTCACTAACGCTCTTGTGTAATAACGAGTTTCCTTCCTTATCGGCTTTGCATGTACGTGTGCTTTGTTTCTTTCCTTATTGGAGTTGCTTGTCCGTGTGCTTTCTTTCTGACATAGTTTTTTCTAGCTTCAGACGAAGCGAATTTAAAATTCTATTTAGTGTCTTGCGATATGAGAGAGTAAAATGGTAACCGACCCCCGGGAATTAGTCGGGTGCTTTGCCCAGACCCGGGATTGAACCGGGGACCTTTAGATCTTCAGTCTAACGCTCTCCCAACTGAGCTATCTAGGCCGGTAAAATCAATTTGCATAGTTCCTCTTTATGAACAATCTACATACACTAGAAATAGAGTAACAAGTTGTAATTTGATCTTCATGTCCCGACTTTGTCATCGAATGTCTACGATGCATACTTATCCTTCTTGACTTCGAGTCTTTCAACCAAAGCCATCGAATGTGAAATATGTCACTCTTATTTGCCGAATTTTGTTAAGACTTAGGATTAATAGATCATCTTAGATGAGACGAAAACGTGCAACTATATATTCGACATTGTTTATTTCCGTATTAATTCTAAAAACGGCTGACCCCGACGTGATTTGAACACGCAACCTTCTGATCTGGAGTCAGACGCGCTACCGTTGCGCCACGGAGTCTGTGCGTTGTATATTAACAATATTGTAAGTTCAGAAAGATACAAATGATTCGATAAATGATCATTTTGCCTATACATACGAGATAAATTAATAACGATTAGGCCTACAATAGTTCACTACTAAGTTTGACTTCCCCTTCATTGTATTGCATCGTTCACCCTTACCCCTTACCCGACTTGGTAAGAGGTGAAACAGAGTTGTATGGGAAGGTCTGGTCGACTCTGACGGTGCATTGGCGAAGTACCGCCTATTAAGGTGCTTCTCGACGTGGAAAGACTCGGCAAGTTTGCGGTCGAAGGAGCTGTTCTAGAAGATGTGGCCGTGGCGTGCGACAAGGCAACCCTCTGGTAACATCATGGACCTCGATAATGATGATATTCTTCGATTTATAAGCACAGAGCATGGAGTCTGCAGTTTGTCCATCTCACAGAAGTAGGATCGATTTAAAACAGTTAGAAACAAATGTAAGTGACGGGTTGATCGTTTGTGTGACAACTGTTGTGGGGGCTAGTACTTATTGACGTTAAGAAGCATCGGTGGTTCAGTGGTAGAATGCTCGCCTGCCACGCGGGCGGCCCGGGTTCGATTCCCGGCCGATGCACATTTTGAGCAATTATACAGTACATTTGGGATGTGTCGAGTCACTAAGGCTCTTGTGTAATAACGAGTTTCCTTCCATATCGGCTTTGCATGTACGTGTGCTTTGTTTCTTTCCTTATTGGAGTTGCTTGTCCGTGTGCTTTCTTTCTGACATAGTTTTTTCTAGCTTCAGACGAAGCGAATTTAAAATTCTATTTAGTGTCTTGCGATATGAGAGAGTAAAATGGTAACCGACCCCCGGGAATTAGTCGGGTGCTTTGCCCAGACCCGGGATTGAACCGGGGACCTTTAGATCTTCAGTCTAACGCTCTCCCAACTGAGCTATCTAGGCCGGTATTGTCAAACAACAGCTTCTTTGTGGGATTTGTGACAATTGTTTTGGAGGTCAGTACTTTTCGATTTCAAGAAGCATCGGTGGTTCAGTGGTAGAATGCTCGCCTGCCACGCGGGCGGCCCGGGTTCGATTCCCGGCCGATGCACATTTTCAACAATTATACAGTAAATTTGGGATGTGTCGATTCACTAACGCTCTTGTGTAATAACGAGTTTCCTTCCTTATTGGAGTTGCTTGTCCGTGTGCTTTCTTTCTGACATAGTTTTTTCTAGCTTCAGACGAAGCGAATTTAAAATTCTATTTAGTGTCTTGCGATATGAGAGAGTAAAATGGTAACCGACCCCCGGGAATTAGTCGGGTGCTTTGCCCAGACCCGGGATTGAACCGGGGACCTTTAGATCTTCAGTCTAACGCTCTCCCAACTGAGCTATCTAGGCCGGTATTGTCAAACAACAGCTTCTTTGTGGGATTTGTGACAATTGTTTTGGAGGTCAGTACTTTTCGATTTCAAGAAGCATCGGTGGTTCAGTGGTAGAATGCTCGCCTGCCACGCGGGCGGCCCGGGTTCGATTCCCGGCCGATGCACATTTTCAACAATTATACAGTAAATTTGGGATGTGTCGATTCACTAACGCTCTTGTGTAATAACGAGTTTCCTTCCTTATCGGATTTGCATGTACGTGTGCTTTGTTTCTGACATCGTATTTTTTAGCCTCAGCCGAAGCGAATTTAAAATTCTAGTTAGTGTCTTGCGATTTGAGAGAGTAAAATGGTAACCGACCCCCGGGAATTAGTCGGGTGCTTTGCCCAGACCCGGGATTGAACCGGGGACCTTTAGATCTTCAGTCTAACGCTCTCCCAACTGAGCTATCTAGGCCGGTAAAATCAATTTGCATAGTTCCTCTTTATGAACAATCTACATACACTAGAAATAGAGTAACAAGTTGTAATTTGATCTTCATGTCCCGACTTTGTCATCGAATGTCTACGATGCATACTTATCCTTCTTGACTTCGAGTCTTTCAACCAAAGCCATCGAATGTGAAATATGTCACTCTTATTTGCCGAATTTTGTTAAGACTTAGGATTAATAGATCATCTTAGATGAGACGAAAACGTGCAACTATATATTCGACATTGTTTATTTCCGTATTAATTCTAAAAACGGTTGACCCCGACGTGATTTGAACACGCAACCTTCTGATCTGGAGTCAGACGCGCTACCGTTGCGCCACGGAGTCTGTGCGTTGTATATTAACAATATTGTAAGTTCAGAAAGATACAAATGATTCGATAAATGATCATTTTGCCTATACATACGAGATAAATTAATAACGATTAGGCCTACAATAGTTCACTACTAAGTTTGACTTCCCCTTCATTGTATTGCATCGTTCACCCTTACCCCTTACCCGACTTGGTAAGAGGTGAAACAGAGTTGTATGGGAAGGTCTGGTCGACTCTGACGGTGCATTGGCGAAGTACCGCCTATTAAGGTGCTTCTCGACGTGGAAAGACTCGGCAAGTTTGCGGTCGAAGGAGCTGTTCTAGAAGATGTGGCCGTGGCGTGCGACAAGGCAACCCTCTGGTAACATCATGGACCTCGATAATGATGATATTCTTCGATTTATAAGCACAGAGCATGGAGTCTGCAGTTTGTCCATCTCACAGAAGTAGGATCGATTTAAAACAGTTAGAAACAAATGTAAGTGACGGGTTGATCGTTTGTGTGACAACTGTTGTGGGGGCTAGTACTTATTGACGTTAAGAAGCATCGGTGGTTCAGTGGTAGAATGCTCGCCTGCCACGCGGGCGGCCCGGGTTCGATTCCCGGCCGATGCACATTTTGAGCAATTATACAGTACATTTGGGATGTGTCGAGTCACTAAGGCTCTTGTGTAATAACGAGTTTCCTTCCATATCGGCTTTGCATGTACGTGTGCTTTGTTTCTTTCCTTATTGGAGTTGCTTGTCCGTGTGCTTTCTTTCTGACATAGTTTTTTCTAGCTTCAGACGAAGCGAATTTAAAATTCTATTTAGTGTCTTGCGATATGAGAGAGTAAAATGGTAACCGACCCCCGGGAATTAGTCGGGTGCTTTGCCCAGACCCGGGATTGAACCGGGGACCTTTAGATCTTCAGTCTAACGCTCTCCCAACTGAGCTATCTAGGCCGGTATTGTCAAACAACAGCTTCTTTGTGGGATTTGTGACAATTGTTTTGGAGGTCAGTACTTTTCGATTTCAAGAAGCATCGGTGGTTCAGTGGTAGAATGCTCGCCTGCCACGCGGGCGGCCCGGGTTCGATTCCCGGCCGATGCACATTTTCAACAATTATACAGTAAATTTGGGATGTGTCGATTCACTAACGCTCTTGTGTAATAACGAGTTTCCTTCCTTATTGGAGTTGCTTGTCCGTGTGCTTTCTTTCTGACATAGTTTTTTCTAGCTTCAGACGAAGCGAATTTAAAATTCTATTTAGTGTCTTGCGATATGAGAGAGTAAAATGGTAACCGACCCCCGGGAATTAGTCGGGTGCTTTGCCCAGACCCGGGATTGAACCGGGGACCTTTAGATCTTCAGTCTAACGCTCTCCCAACTGAGCTATCTAGGCCGGTAAAATCAATTTGCATAGTTCCTCTTTATGAACAATCTACATACACTAGAAATAGAGTAACAAGTTGTAATTTGATCTTCATGTCCCGACTTTGTCATCGAATGTCTACGATGCATACTTATCCTTCTTGACTTCGAGTCTTTCAACCAAAGCCATCGAATGTGAAATATGTCACTCTTATTTGCCGAATTTTGTTAAGACTTAGGATTAATAGATCATCTTAGATGAGACGAAAACGTGCAACTATATATTCGACATTGTTTATTTCCGTATTAATTCTAAAAACGGTTGACCCCGACGTGATTTGAACACGCAACCTTCTGATCTGGAGTCAGACGCGCTACCGTTGCGCCACGGAGTCTGTGCGTTGTATATTAACAATATTGTAAGTTCAGAAAGATACAAATGATTCGATAAATGATCATTTTGCCTATACATACGAGATAAATTAATAACGATTAGGCCTACAATAGTTCACTACTAAGTTTGACTTCCCCTTCATTGTATTGCATCGTTCACCCTTACCCCTTACCCGACTTGGTAAGAGGTGAAACAGAGTTGTATGGGAAGGTCTGGTCGACTCTGACGGTGCATTGGCGAAGTACCGCCTATTAAGGTGCTTCTCGACGTGGAAAGACTCGGCAAGTTTGCGGTCGAAGGAGCTGTTCTAGAAGATGTGGCCGTGGCGTGCGACAAGGCAACCCTCTGGTAACATCATGGACCTCGATAATGATGATATTCTTCGATTTATAAGCACAGAGCATGGAGTCTGCAGTTTGTCCATCTCACAGAAGTAGGATCGATTTAAAACAGTTAGAAACAAATGTAAGTGACGGGTTGATCGTTTGTGTGACAACTGTTGTGGGGGCTAGTACTTATTGACGTTAAGAAGCATCGGTGGTTCAGTGGTAGAATGCTCGCCTGCCACGCGGGCGGCCCGGGTTCGATTCCCGGCCGATGCACATTTTGAGCAATTATACAGTACATTTGGGATGTGTCGAGTCACTAAGGCTCTTGTGTAATAACGAGTTTCCTTCCATATCGGCTTTGCATGTACGTGTGCTTTGTTTCTTTCCTTATTGGAGTTGCTTGTCCGTGTGCTTTCTTTCTGACATAGTTTTTTCTAGCTTCAGACGAAGCGAATTTAAAATTCTATTTAGTGTCTTGCGATATGAGAGAGTAAAATGGTAACCGACCCCCGGGAATTAGTCGGGTGCTTTGCCCAGACCCGGGATTGAACCGGGGACCTTTAGATCTTCAGTCTAACGCTCTCCCAACTGAGCTATCTAGGCCGGTATTGTCAAACAACAGCTTCTTTGTGGGATTTGTGACAATTGTTTTGGAGGTCAGTACTTTTCGATTTCAAGAAGCATCGGTGGTTCAGTGGTAGAATGCTCGCCTGCCACGCGGGCGGCCCGGGTTCGATTCCCGGCCGATGCACATTTTCAACAATTATACAGTAAATTTGGGATGTGTCGATTCACTAACGCTCTTGTGTAATAACGAGTTTCCTTCCTTATTGGAGTTGCTTGTCCGTGTGCTTTCTTTCTGACATAGTTTTTTCTAGCTTCAGACGAAGCGAATTTAAAATTCTATTTAGTGTCTTGCGATATGAGAGAGTAAAATGGTAACCGACCCCCGGGAATTAGTCGGGTGCTTTGCCCAGACCCGGGATTGAACCGGGGACCTTTAGATCTTCAGTCTAACGCTCTCCCAACTGAGCTATCTAGGCCGGTATTGTCAAACAACAGCTTCTTTGTGGGATTTGTGACAATTGTTTTGGAGGTCAGTACTTTTCGATTTCAAGAAGCATCGGTGGTTCAGTGGTAGAATGCTCGCCTGCCACGCGGGCGGCCCGGGTTCGATTCCCGGCCGATGCACATTTTCAACAATTATACAGTAAATTTGGGATGTGTCGATTCACTAACGCTCTTGTGTAATAACGAGTTTCCTTCCTTATTGGAGTTGCTTGTCCGTGTGCTTTCTTTCTGACATAGTTTTTTCTAGCTTCAGACGAAGCGAATTTAAAATTCTATTTAGTGTCTTGCGATATGAGAGAGTAAAATGGTAACCGACCCCCGGGAATTAGTCGGGTGCTTTGCCCAGACCCGGGATTGAACCGGGGACCTTTAGATCTTCAGTCTAACGCTCTCCCAACTGAGCTATCTAGGCCGGTAAAATCAATTTGCATAGTTCCTCTTTATGAACAATCTACATACACTAGAAATAGAGTAACAAGTTGTAATTTGATCTTCATGTCCCGACTTTGTCATCGAATGTCTACGATGCATACTTATCCTTCTTGACTTCGAGTCTTTCAACCAAAGCCATCGAATGTGAAATATGTCACTCTTATTTGCCGAATTTTGTTAAGACTTAGGATTAATAGATCATCTTAGATGAGACGAAAACGTGCAACTATATATTCGACATTGTTTATTTCCGTATTAATTCTAAAAACGGTTGACCCCGACGTGATTTGAACACGCAACCTTCTGATCTGGAGTCAGACGCGCTACCGTTGCGCCACGGAGTCTGTGCGTTGTATATTAACAATATTGTAAGTTCAGAAAGATACAAATGATTCGATAAATGATCATTTTGCCTATACATACGAGATAAATTAATAACGATTAGGCCTACAATAGTTCACTACTAAGTTTGACTTCCCCTTCATTGTATTGCATCGTTCACCCTTACCCCTTACCCGACTTGGTAAGAGGTGAAACAGAGTTGTATGGGAAGGTCTGGTCGACTCTGACGGTGCATTGGCGAAGTACCGCCTATTAAGGTGCTTCTCGACGTGGAAAGACTCGGCAAGTTTGCGGTCGAAGGAGCTGTTCTAGAAGATGTGGCCGTGGCGTGCGACAAGGCAACCCTCTGGTAACATCATGGACCTCGATAATGATGATATTCTTCGATTTATAAGCACAGAGCATGGAGTCTGCAGTTTGTCCATCTCACAGAAGTAGGATCGATTTAAAACAGTTAGAAACAAATGTAAGTGACGGGTTGATCGTTTGTGTGACAACTGTTGTGGGGGCTAGTACTTATTGACGTTAAGAAGCATCGGTGGTTCAGTGGTAGAATGCTCGCCTGCCACGCGGGCGGCCCGGGTTCGATTCCCGGCCGATGCACATTTTGAGCAATTATACAGTACATTTGGGATGTGTCGAGTCACTAAGGCTCTTGTGTAATAACGAGTTTCCTTCCATATCGGCTTTGCATGTACGTGTGCTTTGTTTCTTTCCTTATTGGAGTTGCTTGTCCGTGTGCTTTCTTTCTGACATAGTTTTTTCTAGCTTCAGACGAAGCGAATTTAAAATTCTATTTAGTGTCTTGCGATATGAGAGAGTAAAATGGTAACCGACCCCCGGGAATTAGTCGGGTGCTTTGCCCAGACCCGGGATTGAACCGGGGACCTTTAGATCTTCAGTCTAACGCTCTCCCAACTGAGCTATCTAGGCCGGTATTGTCAAACAACAGCTTCTTTGTGGGATTTGTGACAATTGTTTTGGAGGTCAGTACTTTTCGATTTCAAGAAGCATCGGTGGTTCAGTGGTAGAATGCTCGCCTGCCACGCGGGCGGCCCGGGTTCGATTCCCGGCCGATGCACATTTTCAACAATTATACAGTAAATTTGGGATGTGTCGATTCACTAACGCTCTTGTGTAATAACGAGTTTCCTTCCTTATTGGAGTTGCTTGTCCGTGTGCTTTCTTTCTGACATAGTTTTTTCTAGCTTCAGACGAAGCGAATTTAAAATTCTATTTAGTGTCTTGCGATATGAGAGAGTAAAATGGTAACCGACCCCCGGGAATTAGTCGGGTGCTTTGCCCAGACCCGGGATTGAACCGGGGACCTTTAGATCTTCAGTCTAACGCTCTCCCAACTGAGCTATCTAGGCCGGTAAAATCAATTTGCATAGTTCCTCTTTATGAACAATCTACATACACTAGAAATAGAGTAACAAGTTGTAATTTGATCTTCATGTCCCGACTTTGTCATCGAATGTCTACGATGCATACTTATCCTTCTTGACTTCGAGTCTTTCAACCAAAGCCATCGAATGTGAAATATGTCACTCTTATTTGCCGAATTTTGTTAAGACTTAGGATTAATAGATCATCTTAGATGAGACGAAAACGTGCAACTATATATTCGACATTGTTTATTTCCGTATTAATTCTAAAAACGGTTGACCCCGACGTGATTTGAACACGCAACCTTCTGATCTGGAGTCAGACGCGCTACCGTTGCGCCACGGAGTCTGTGCGTTGTATATTAACAATATTGTAAGTTCAGAAAGATACAAATGATTCGATAAATGATCATTTTGCCTATACATACGAGATAAATTAATAACGATTAGGCCTACAATAGTTCACTACTAAGTTTGACTTCCCCTTCATTGTATTGCATCGTTCACCCTTACCCCTTACCCGACTTGGTAAGAGGTGAAACAGAGTTGTATGGGAAGGTCTGGTCGACTCTGACGGTGCATTGGCGAAGTACCGCCTATTAAGGTGCTTCTCGACGTGGAAAGACTCGGCAACTTTGCGGTCGAAGGAGCTGTTCTATAAGATGTGGCCGTGGCGTGCGACAAGGCAACCCTCTGGTAACATCATGGACCTCGATGATGATGATATTCTTCGATTTATAAGCACAGAGCATGGAGTCTGCAGTTTGTCCATCTCACAGAAATAAGATCGATTTAAAACAGTTAGAAACAAATGTAAGCGACGGGTTGATCGTTTGTGTGACGACTGTTGTGGGGGCGAGTACTTATTGACGTTAAGAAGCAAGTGTCTTGCGATATGAGAGAGTAAAATAGTAACCGACCCCCGGGAATTAGTCGGGTGCTTTGCCCAGACCCGGGATTGAACCGGGGACCTTTAGATCTTCAGTCTAACGCTCTCCCAACTGAGCTATCTAGGCCGGTAATGTCAAATTACAGCGGCCCTCTTTTTGAGCAATGTACATATAATAGAAATAAAAAGTTTGCCTACTAATAGCTGGGTGCTGTTACTTATAAAAAATGACGCATATCATCATCGTTATGGATGCGTCGTTAAATAAACTTATATCAGTCAGACTTATAAAAAAAGCATCTTAGCTGGTGAAAATTGAGGCAAAGAGTTGTATTGATTCTTTGTAAGTCTACTAATGTTTAATTCTGTAATTTCTGGGCAATTCGTAAAATGAAATTGACCCCAACGTGATTTGAACACGCAACTTTCTGATCTGGAGTCAGACGCGCTACCGTTGCGTCACGGAGTCGGTACATTTGGTAATGGAGCGCCACGGAGTCTGTACGTTTTATAATTGAAGGCCTGGTCAGTTCAGAAAGAAGCAAAAGTTTCAATCAAATGATCAGTTTTCCGGCTTCACCTTAACGCACGAGATAGGTTAAGAATAATTACAAAAGTTGGTTGCAGAATTCGAGTTCACCTATAATCTTCGTGAGCATATAACTCTACAATTGCGTGCACTTTAATGCAGAGTTTAGCGGCAGAAGTCTCCAGTCAGAAACTGGATTTTGTCAATTACATAGAATATGATCGAGTTTAAAAGTTCAGAAATGAATGCAAGCAACGGTTGATCGTTTGTGACAACTGTTGTTAAGGTGAGTCCTTTTTGACGTCAAGAAGCATCGGTGTTTCAGTGGTAGAATGCTCGCCTGCCACGCGGGCGGCCCGGGTTCGATATGCAGATTTTGAACATTCATACTTTGTCGTGATAGATCATTTTCTTGCCTAGAGACAACTAAGCTAACCCTAAATTTAATCTTTTGTTTCTCTAACATGCCTTCATAATAAACTTATTCAACACTAAACTGATCATAAAGTCTTTTTGTTGATGACACTGTAAACACGCTCTTTAACTGCATGAACTGAAACTGAAGTTGAATTAATGGAAAAATTGGAAACAGGCTTTTCAATTATTAAAAAATAAGATGTCCTGACGATTTAACCCAATCCAGTTGTTCATAAAGTGGGTATCACAAGACCTTTATTCCCATTTGCAATAGCTGAATAAAAATGAGTTTGACTGTTTTAAAAAAGCAAAAAATCTGCTAAATGTCTAAAGATGATGTCAATCACTCATTGTTTAAGTTGCCAAAGATTTGTTATATAAAAAATGAATTCCTGCAGTATGAAATAAATAATAAATATCGCTAAATTTTATGAAAAGTCTTGTAAACATCACAGCACTTCTGTATTCATCAGACATAGCTAACAAAGATATGACAACCTGAAAAAAGTAGCCACATTATTTTCCACAGTTGACAACAGCCATCCACCACATAGTATGAAGCCTAAACCACCATTGCCTATAGCCAATCCCAAGTCTACACTGACTCACCCTAGCGACGTTTAAATCGAATGAGTGGATTATCTGGGGTGTGAATCATTGTTGTGACGTTCACTTCTGGAAATCTGCCATCGACCAAATCGAACTCAAACATGCGCAACAGCGTTGAAAAGATCGCTTTTATCTGAACGTATGCGAACGATTCACCTATGCAGCGATGGCGACCGGCTCCAAAAGGAACGTAGCTAAACTTCTCATCACTAGCAACTCCTTTGCTGTCGAGAAATCTGTAAAAACAACAGCTTTTAAGCAAATTATTTTTTAAATGTGGCATAATTCAAAATCAAAATTTCTCAGCTATCTATCTAGGCTCATCCTACCAATTGCTAAAGTAGCTAGTGTTGTAACAAAGTAGTAAGAGTTGTTACAATTTGCAAGTGTTGAAACACAGTAGTAAGAGTTGTAACAAGTAGTAAGAATTGTAACAAAGTATAGTAAGAATTGTAACAGAGTATAGTAAGGGTTGTTACAAGTTGCAAGTGTTGCAACAAAGTAGTAAGAGTTGTTACAAGTAGCAAGTGTTGTAACAAGGTACCAAGTGTTGCAACAAAGTATCAAGTGTTGTAACAAAGTAGTAAGTGTTGTAACAAAGTAGTAAGAGTTGCTACAAAGTAGTAAGAGTTATAACAAAGAAGTAAGAGTTGGAACAAAGTAGTAAGAGTTGTTACAAGTAGCAAGTGTTGTAACAAGGTACCAAGTGTTGCAACAAAGTATCAAGTGTTGTAACAAAGTAGTAAGAGTTGCTACAAAGTAGTAAGAGTTATAACAAAGAAGTAAGAGTTGGAACAAAGTAAGAGTTGTTACAAGTAGCAGGTGGGACCTTGTGAATGCACAGACTTGAGCTGATAGTACTTGTGGAATGGAGAAGGGCTACAGTACATGGTTATGTTATGTAGCAAATTGGGGTAAAGTTTGTCAACAGGAGTATACAAATAATAAAAGTTGAATCCATGTGTGAAGGATGTCTAAGCCAGTGAGAAGATAGCGTTCCCATTTCCTCATTTTCTGTTTTCCATTATTTAATCTGCCACAACTCGTAACTTTATAGTGCCTGTCCAAAGTCTTGATATATCAGAGGAGGGCAACTAATCACTAATCATCATCGATATGAAATAGTGTAAACCAAAATACTGTTCATCCCCCAACAAACACCACCATGATTGATCAGACCCCACAACCCTAACCATTGCCGAGCATTTACACTTGGAGTTACCTGTCAGGCTTAAACACTTCTGGTTCATCCCATGTGTCTGGCAAACGCTGGTTTGTGGTCGGAGAGACGCAGACTTGGTGTCCAACTGGGATCACATAGCCAAGAACCGTCTGAAGAATAATCATCCGAGCAAATAATAGGAAAATGAGAACCTTACGTAAGCATAAAACGTAAATAATTTGTACAGCCACAGTTAAACTTTCAATGCAACGTTTTGTAAACATGTAAAGAGATAAGTTTAAATTTGGAATACAAATCAGTGTGCATTACTACATAGATAAGTGATTATCAAGAAAATGAATACATATTGAAATATACACCTTGATTCTATTAGTGAATATACCCCTTGATAATACTTCACCTAAAAGCCTAAAACCAAACAGCACACTATTTATTTATTACCCAGTAAAAAAATTACATTTCGACACAGCAAAACGATGTTTATTCCTAAGAAATTAAACCAACTTAAGAAATCTCATTGGCAAAAGAGAAAACACAAACAAATTAAAAGCAAAATACATTCAGATTAGCCTAAGTCTTAACATAATTATCAAGTCGTCGATAGTAAATTCACCAGATAATCTAACAATTTAAAATAAATCCCTATTATTTCATACGATCTGTCATAGACGATCCTTGGGATTTACAGTCGCTTGGAATGCCGCTTGGAATGTCTTATTACCTGAGGTGTCTTACACTGGCGCATCATCGTAACAATCGGAGGACGAAGTCTCAGCGTCTCCTTGAGACATCGTTCTAATAAGAGGCATTCCTTCAGACTATCGTAATCAACTGGTCGAGACTCCTTCCCAAACACCTTCACCAGTTCATCATAGCAGGCAGCCTAGAATAAGAGACGATCGGACACACTTGTTATTAAAGACATGCAGGTTATTACTTTCGGAACTATCTATCTATGGAAGTCTGATCCTGTCCCAAGAGGGGTACAGTAGAAGGGGTCTGTGGTGGGCTTGCAAAACACCTGGCTACAAATATGCAACAGAAACAATGCAACGACAGAGAGGAGTGGAAGAGATACGTTACTCAATGTGCAGACACAGAGGAAGGCCTTGATAGAGTACATTACACCAGAACACCCATATTTAACCTATGAGCATAATAAATATTCATTTTAAGTTCAAGGTAACACATCCCATGTATATGGTTAAAAGATTAAACCCAAGATAATCCTAAACCTAAAGATGAGGCTAAACAATTAGGGATGGGCGAACTATGACATGACACGGTTTTTGTGCTGGCCATTATGGATGACGAGGGTGACGAAAATTCACAGGACAGATTAAAAGCTTGACGTCAGTCCGTTCATCCATGCTGTAAGTCCATTCTCCAGATCGTTAGTACGTTCGACCAAGCGTCCGTCCATCCATACAGCTGTCCATCCAACCATTGGGCTTGTTCATAGACCGCTGATCCGCTCTTACATCCGTCCTAAACGATCCTCACTGATCACCACACTTCATTCCACCGTATCTGACCGTCAGTCTGTCTAATGCAATCACCCTATGTTGTACTGTGTCAATAAATTTATGCAGCACCTCTCAAACTGTACACCAATCAGTGAGAGAAGCCCAGAGAAAAGAAAGTAGTGTATAGTACTTACAGATTTCTATAGTGCCTCACTCAGTACAACCCAACAATAGGCACACAGTGGTGTTGAGACCCTTAACGACAGGCAGCACTTGGGTCATCAGTAGCATAATTATATATGTATATATATATATATATATAATATATATAATTATATAATATATATAATTATATAATATATATAATTATATACAGACCTTATGTATCTAATGGCAGTACACCTGGATAAAGAATGAGGGCAACGTTGATGGTCTTTGCTATGATACAGTGTCGTTTAAACCACCGCTAACTTTTTAAAATGCAAAGCATAGTAATTGAAATAAATGAATAAACCTGAATCTCTTTGTGCTTTGCAAGAAAGAACGCAAGCCACGAGGTTGTCGTAGACGATGTGTGTTGACCGGCTAAGAGCAGGCCAATGAGCATACCAGCGACCTCATCGTCAGTCAAGTGGCGGCCTTCTCTAAGCGTCAAAACACAACATAGCATTAATAAGCAAGGATTTTATTCAGGTAAATTCTTTACAATAATAAATTCAACCTCTAAAACTCACAATATTTGGTTCAGCATTTTTTCTATTGGTGGTTTAATAGTCTCAATTGAAATCACTGCTGAACATGTACATATAAAATCATATTAAACAGCACATAATCATTATGATCATAAATATTTTATTTATATATGTATATATATATTATATATATATTATATGTATAAATATATATATATATATATATATATATATATTTCACGCATTAACTTAAAATATGCAATTTTTATATAAACAAATATATCAAATTAAACTACAATACAACTAATAAAGATCTAACCAAGCAAAATCAAGAGCCTGAATTATAGATAAAGTTCAGCTATGATAGCATAATAGTTCTCTGCTAACTTGTATGTGGAATCAATGAGAGTTTGAAGCATATCGTCTTCTGTACGGCCAGAGTCTCGTCTTGCCCGTATCGCTTTGTAGAAAATTTCCTTCACCTTCTTGTGAGCCTCATCTCGCTTCCTAATAAACAAGTGTCGAGAAAATCAAGGAAAACCGATTGGATAAACAAGAAACTGAATCCATCATTATTAATATAAATATTATTGACACAAGCAAGGTCATAAAGAAGTGCAAATCAGCTAGTTAATCGTCAGGTCTAGAGCATTTAGATATATAAATTCTTGAAAGCCAACGAGATATAGTGAGTGTTGAGGTATTTCTTAAAGAATGGAAAGCTAGTATTTAATAAAAGATGTCTAGTCCAATGCACATCTTTTAATCAGAAAATGTTGACAGAAAGAAGCAGTAAGAATATAACTGTTATTCAAAGTCAAGAAGCTTGTACACCAATTTGGTCAGTGGCATATGCACGAAAGTGGGAACTGCAGGGACTATAGTTTGCATTGTATCAAGTCAACAGCAATGGATAAATATGAAAATAATTATGTAAAATTTATGGTTTTACCAATTATAATTATCGCTGTAACCCAATATCGGAAGTAGTAATGCATGTTAATTTCGAGTCCAGGTTAAGAGATGTTTCCCGGAAGCCAAATCCCAATGAAGCTCTACAGTGGCTCTGATGTTTACCTGAAACTGGGAAGTGGCAGCCACTGCGGCAGAAGCCAAGCCATCTGTGTAAATCCGCCATCCAAGTCCCAGTACAATTGAGCAACATTTTCATCAAGCATGCTTCGAATTTCTTTTCCTTAAAAAGCGTGTCAGAAAAGAGCAGAAAAATTTACCACATCCTGCACTTTCCTCGTAAAACTACCCACACAACTTCAAATCACATTCAGAAATGACTCAAAAATCAATTGCAAAAATAAACTAACATAGAAATAAGATCTCTCTTTAAGTATTGACACATTTGCAATCAGTATATTTGAGATGTTCATAAAAGAACAGCCACATTCATGGGACTCATGCTGGCGCTTACAGCCACATTCATGGGACTCATGCAGGCCCTTACAGCCACACTCATGGGACCCATGCTGGCCCTTACAGCCACATTCGTAGAACCCATGCTGGCCCTTACAGCAACATTCATGGGACCAAAGCTATATACTGGCATATACCTGTATCAGAACATCAATTGCCACTGCTAGCAAACCGGTGAAGCGTTCTAGAGCAAGTCTTGTTGGCTCTACATTATTATTACATAAATTTGATACCGTCTTCTAACATTTTTTGCCCAGAAGTGCATAGACGTGCTTCGACGGCGCAATTTCAGTTTTGTACTGCATAAATCCTGAAAATTGTTTCCCTCCACTGTAAATTTTTACACTCCTGTACGCTTGATGCATTCCAAATTCAATAGAACAGTCTGTATATAATTCGCGCAGAAACAATTAAGGATTAATCAGTATCATCATCAGGATCCATGGGTGTCCATTGCACATTTGATCATTGTTCTCCATGCTCCTGTGTCTTGGGTTAGCTGTAATAAGTTGACCCATTAATGCATGAATTTTTCTACAGTGTTATTTATTATCATATGTTTTCAGACTAAAAAATAGAAGATCAAGTGCTAAAAAAAATTTTTTCATGAAAAAAAATGAAAAATAAAATAAAAGTAAATTCCATTCTGATATTTGTGAAAAATGTGGCATCATTAAAAAAGGATGCTATGCATTAATGGGTTAAGTATATTAGTTCCACACCAGTCTTCAATGTTGTCTAGCCATTCTCTGCAAGGTCTTCCTCTTCTTCCCATTCCCTCCATAAATCCTATCATTACACTCTTTATTTTTCTCTCACGAATAGTCACTATCCATTCTACAAATGTGTCCAAATAGTCCCAATTTTCGTTTGATTATTAATAATATTAACAAATTATTTCCTACGCGTTTTGGTTAACCCATCTGCCCTCCACGCATAAATACTAAATGGATTGACCCATAAAACAAATATGAGAAGCAGCTGACCGTGTAGACAGCTGCTGGCTGTGAGTATGATCAACTCTGACAAAGCCAAAAATAGATCTACAAAACAATCAACAAACTGTTAATTTGTGTATCTCTTCAAGGCATAAAACAAAACAGTGCATTAAAAGCCAGAAGTGAAAGTCTGCCACTTCTTACCTAAACCCAATTAAATAATAAAGAAGAAACTCGCCTTCAATATAACGAAATTCTGCTTTCAAGCTCTTAAGTGTTCAATTATAAGGAGCTCTGTTTATTTTTACCCCAAAGAACTTCTGTTTAGTGAGTCATTATCTAAATAATATGCTAGAGTCAAACTTTTGTACGATATTGGTAGCACAGTCCTGAACCTTGCAGATAATAGTTCTTCACGCTAAACTTGAGCCCGCAAAGCTGATCAGAATGGTTATGACTATATGAACCATGTTGAACTGGACACTATGATAAAGAAGCCATTCCTCAACAAAGTTCTAAAAAGAGCAACATAAATTTCTACATGTTATACAAAATCACACACAGTCATGTGTTGTTTCCTGCTGATGCAACTGGACTTGGACCTACTTTGAACTGCCCTACGGACTTGGCGCAGCGCTCGTGTATAAGCTGTTCCCTGTGCTTGGCCTTCAAGTGGCGCTTTAGAAGTCTTGAGATCACGATGACAATACACATTTATAGTAATATATACAAGCATACCATGTTGGCCAGCATTTTCCCAACGTTTGAAGTATTCCAGTGTTTCCTTCTCAATCAGAGGGATGTGCTGGCGAAATCGTGCCACGTTTAGCCCAGTCTTAAACATCTTCTTCTGCTCCAAGAAGACCTGCGTCACACACACGCACACGCACACGCACACACACACACACACACACACATACACACATGTAGAATGACACCTGAATTCATATTCTTGGTTTCACAGCTTCATCTGTAAAATCTTAAACAATTTTTTTAGGAGTTTCAACCGGATGAAAAGAAATGAAACCTATCACCTACAGGACACTATCAACAACCATGGTCGAGTATTGTCGATATCCCAAAAGTTTGATTTCAGTTAAAACTATTCCCACTTTGAGGCAAATGTTGAGATACACAAACAAGAAGAATGGCGGACTCGGAAGTATGAACCTGCCTAAAGAAGCAGAAAACCCAAGACGAAGAAGAATAGATGAGAGTGTTTCAATACAGATATACACAAACAGACACACACACAGACACACACAAACAGACACACACACAGACACACACACATAAACAAACACAAACAGACACACACATAAACAAACACAAACAGACACACACACACACACACACATAAACAAACACAAACAGACACACACACACATAGACACACATAAACAAACACAAACAGACACACACACACATAGACACACATAAACAAACACAAACAGACACACACACACATAGACACACATAAACAAACACAAACAGACACACACAGACACACACACATAAACAAACACAAACAGACACACACACACACACACATAAACAAACACAAACAGACACACACACACATAGACACACATAAACAAACACAAACAGACACACACACACACATAAACAAACACAAACAGACACACACACACATAGACACACATAAACAAACACAAACAGACACACACACACACATAAACAAACACAAACAGACACACACACACATAAACAAACACAAACAGACACACACACACACACAAACACACACAAACACAAACAGGCACACACACACACACATAAACAAACACAAACAGACACACACACACATAAACAAACACAAACAGACACACACACACATAAACAAACACAAACAGACACACACACACATAAACAAACACAAACAGACACACACACACACACACACACATAAACAAACACAAACAGACACACACACACATAAACAAACACAAACAGACACACACACACACACATAAACAAACACAAACAGACACACACACACACACACACATAAACAAACACAAACAGACACACACACACACACACATAAACAAACACAAACAGACACACACACACACATAAACAAACACAAACAGACACACACATACACACACACACATAAACAAACACAAACAGACACACACACACATAAACAAACACAAACAGACACACACACACACACACACACACACACACACAAACAAACACAAACAGGCACACACACATAGACACAACAAGGTCATACTAACACTGTGTGGCGCATCGTACGCAACACCCTTCCCAAACACGGGTGTAGTCAGTTTGCTGTAGACATCCTCTGCATTCAGATGTTCATTCTTGCTGTTGAAGAAAAGTGCGGCCGCATCCGAACCAACAAGATACGTGAACGTCTTGCCAACCATCGTAAAACTAAACACAGGACCATACTACAAGCAAATGGCAAAGAAAAGGTTATAAATATCTGAATTGCTCAACTAGCCTATGCATGTACGTTGGCATATATGCATGTATGTATGTACATGTTCATGTAAGTAAGTATGTTTGCATGTATGGATATATATAAGTATGCATCAAGATACTTAATCTAGTACCTTTTAGGCACCTCACTAAAGCGTTACACACATGGCATCAAGAAAAGTTCCACATGAATGCACCACAGCCTGCTGCACAATCAATCAATCAATCAATATCGTTTTTATTGACTCCATTCAGGAGCAATTATTAACAGTACATACCTAAAATCTGTCAGCATTATTGATTTGCAATTGTACTGATACTTGCAAACTGATTACTGTAATTGTCAGGGGCTTAAGTTAAATTCAATGTTCAGTTGACTGTAAAGTCTTTTGGAGAGCTGTAAATCATCTTTGCAAAAGTTCAGAGTGTTGGGACAGCTAAGTGATCTTTGGAAAGCTTAATCGCCTGCCTTGGTTTAAATTATTACAAGATGTTTCCTGGTTTGCATCAGTAGCATAGCTATGCATGTGTCTACAGAGCATACAACTGAAGGGTCTGATAATGGGATGGGGATATGTACTATATGGCTAATTTGGGATCGGAAATTTGAAGTTATCCCATTGATGTGAAACTTTTCAGCATGGTCTAGTAGGTCATACCGAAAAAGTTCATCGACATTCAGATAAAAATTATTCATGTCTAATAAATTGAATGGAAACACATTTTGTAACTAAAAATAAATGCTGCTTGAGACATGATATCATATTGTAATTTGCAAACATGACTAAATAAAGATCATTTCAGTTCCAAATAACCTTTTCGTAGGCTGCAAGTAGAAACTCGACTGGTGACTTTCCAAAGCTCACAGCATGGCCCAGGAATGGTATTGTGGATGGAATATGAGGAGGCACCTTCTACAAACAAAATAAAACAGCTCTTCGAAACACCAAGCCCCAATCAAATCCAGGTTTATAATTGCCTCTTTTAGATAAGAGTCTAATAATTGCTTGCACTATAGCAGTGCCAATTCCAAGCTGGATAATGAAGGAGGGCGACGCTAATGATCTTTGTTATCAGAGTCTACAAATTGATGGTGTTTGTGACTTGACAGGCATGATGTCTTGTTAAGGGGTGCATATGGCAGCATTAATGTTAAAACAGAAATGCATGATATTGATTTAAGCTGGAAGCTAACGAGTACACGAGCATCAGGGCTGTGAGAAGGCAAACAAACACAATTGTAGACATGACTGTTATCAGCATCTTTTACCACTTTAGCAGCAAGTTGTCTTTTTGCATAATCTCATTATTAAAGGGTTAAACACAGGTCTTAGATGGCATAGCAACTGGCATAGGCCCTACAAATAAACAATGGAGGTGGTTATAAGAAGTTTTGCAATAACAGTAAACACAAAGAGATAATTATATCCACAATTTTTCGAATGCTTATGGACAACAGAGAACTACTCAAATAATAGATCATGAGGTCCTGCTACCAAACGTTTGCCCAGAAACTTTAAGTGAAGCTTTATAGGCTACATCTAGACACTCCGCTGACAACTGAATACTCAGCGCTACCGTCTTTGTGTGGCATCAAAGATGATATACAAACAAACAGAAATACATTCAGGCAACCTGAATCTCAGTTTATGTAACTTGAGAACCACAATGGCATACCTGTCCACTCTCCGCCTCCGTATCTCTGAGGAGGTGCTTGGCGAGGAGAGTTAGCGTCAGAATTAGGGTCGTCGTCAGTAAAACAACCGTACTAGGACTGGCCTCATGCATCTGACCAACGACATCTGTTAAAACCTCCTCAGAACCCATTTCGATCACTGTTCAGGCGAGATACTAAACCTCAAATTCGAAAAAAGATGATAAACCGCCCTCTAAAACGAAACCAATTTCCCTCTGGCGAATAACCTCTCCAAACTGCGATTAATAAAGCACCGCGAGTAAAATACTAAAATAAAATAAATTAGCAAATGAGAAGAAAATAAATTATTTAAAAATTAAGTAATATCGCTGATTCGTCTGCGTTGCGCTTCTATAAAGCACTTCTGGGGCTGCCTAGAAGCGATGCATCGATTAGAAACCAGCTCTCACTTCTTCGAAGGCAAAGAAACGAGTACAAACGCTTGCTGTAAATAGACGTTCTTTCAGTAGTGTCTAATAACAGCGCACGCAACGCACAGATGATGTTACTGCTGTCTAGAGAACCAATGAAGCCAAACGGCCTGCAGTACGTTATGTGCCGACACTGGCGAGTCCCGTGTGATACGTCGCTTCGTTCAGCGATTGGTCTGCTTCAGTCATCTGCTTATCTCACGACCATAGATATAATATTATTATATCTATGTTCACGGGCTCACGACCACCTGTCAGTCAAAGCTACACGAGATGTCAACCAATGCCTACAGCCACTGCACAGACTGTAGGCCTTGAAGGCTTGTTAACATCACCAGGTCTGTATATGGACTACTGATTGCGGAAAAACACGAGATAGACAGACAGTCCTAAATCCTTTATGTGCCACACAGTTAGAGAACGGCTTGTGAATAAGTACGTGCCCTGCGCTGGGTTCCGAGTGGTGTTTGGGAAGTTTGGAGCTACTACTATGGCGCTATGTCACAATACAATGAAGGTGTCAGCTGACGAGTGTCGACGTGAATCCGTTGGTTGGTAACACGCTTGTGTATGGGCCCACCACTGATTCGCCTACTGTTTTCAGCCTACGGTGCATAGTTTCGCTAATAGATGCAGTCATTGTTCACTGTGACATTTAACATCATTATGATTACGGCCAGCGCAGAGAGCGCCTCTGAGTACACATCTTGCATAAATGCTTTGATTACACTACAATTTGTGTCGTTATAACGCACCTTGATAAAACAATGTCTTGCTCAAAGAATGCGTTGCAATGTAATAGTCTTGCTTGACTAATCACAGTGCTTACAGAAGAGGAGTTTTTATTTAGTATATTGAAAGGCAAATTTTATCAAGGATCTTTGCTTTATTAATTTGCATTTCTCAATCTTTAGATTAGTTCTTGCAGAGTTCTATTCTTTAGACTCTTTGGACTACAAAGTCTCCCTTTGAGGCAGAGCATAACTCGACATTACTTTGAAGATCAAAGAGAACCAATTACAATTTTACTATTAGCAACATTCTGTCAAAGTAGCATGAACCTCAAAACTGACTGCTTTGCAAACCAATTGAAGCTTCAAACTATTCTAATAGTCTAAATATTAGATTTAATGTACAAATTGAGAGGCAGCCATATTTGTATTAGTAATCACTACTGTCAGCAGCATCCAATATCCACAGCCAGTAGAGTGGGAATCGCAAATTGAAGTTACTTCACTGAGCCAGTCAGGTTCAATTCAAAATCAAGTTTGAGTTGTACCAGAGAGGCAGACAGCAGCGCTGTATAGTTTCTGTTACCAGAAGGGTGAAATAAGTTAGAATTGGAGGAATCAGGATGGCATTTGAAGAAGTACTTGTATATCAATAATAATAAAGATGATTTATATGGCGCCGTAACGCGGCATTGTATTGTATGTTAATAAACACTGCTTCAATGCCAGCATGCACATAAACCATATGTATATGATAATCAAAATAACAACACTATTATTATTAATAACATTTATATACTGTCATCATGAGGCAGAAGAACAGGGCATCCAGATAGGGGGGTCCATAGGCAAATGCCTCCAAATTCAGGTAGGGGGATACTTTTTTAGTGTTAGGGGATATCTTGCCTTCCTGACACTGTGGGACCAGAGGATTGCCTCCATCACTCAAAGGGGGATTGACGCCCCTGTAGAAGAAAATGGTGCTTCACTCGAGTTTAAAAATCATCTGCTACTTCTTTAGAAACATAGATCTTAAGCTGTGATTTTAATGACTCCAGATTTGCAACAAAGTAACAATCATCAAACTTTATTGTATGATCACAGACTGCAGCCTACTTACAGTTGGTTTTCAATGTTTGGAAATAAACCAAATTTAAAGATGAAATCATTGAAAATACAATCAGCCTGAACACCAAAAGCAACAATGTTAACACTTTATTCTGAGACTCTTTTTCATTGTATTAATCTATAATTCATTTTTACTCAGCAGCTGCTGTCAAATCAATTCCTATACTAAGCAACTGTCAAATTAATAGCAATTCTCGTCTACACCAAAAAAAATTAATCATGATTTGACAAATTCTATAAGCTCTCACATGAAGCGATAGATATAATATATTGAAGTGTCTACAAATAATATATCTGCATCTATTAACAATTTAACGACCAGCCAGTGTGTATGCACTGGTCGCTAAAGTGTTATAAGCAGCACTGTCTAATCAGTCAGCATCAATCGATGACACTGGGCGTGCAGAACTTCCACAAGGACCCTCCACATAATTGACCGTACCAATGGAGAGTCAAACTCATGCTCACTGTGTGACAGGTCAAACATCCTAACAACTCGGTTACTTGTGCCCCAAAATAATCGAGTAATAGGACCAAAATGAAATGCCAATGGCCAAGGGTTTCTATTCCCCAAAACCATCGGAGTGATTTCCCCATCTGTCCTTCATTCCCATTTTTAAACTTCCACGATTTCTCAACGAGGTCTTACCACACCAATATTTCCTGGATGGAGCACTTGCTCTAAGGTTTACATGATGCCAATAGCATGACTCCAGTGTTGAACACAACATTTTCTCATTTTTATTCCACCATCTTAGGATCAGATTAAGGAATTTTTGGTACCATAACCACTCTGACTGTTCCTAGTATTTTCCCCTGACAGACACAACAGTTGTCTAGTCTTTCGGCGCAGTGTTCGCAGACGGCAAGATGTCTGCATGGAAGAAACAACGTCTGCACGCTCTCCACCTGACATTTCTTGCATGTGATTCTTTCTCGCAATTTCTTATTTTCCGTTTGTATATCGCTCAAACGACTAGTTGTTCCTAAAAAGAAACAAAACAGTTCCTTTACAGTCAACTGTTGCTAACAAAGGTTATTTATGCACTTCAACAATTTTTTAATAATGAATAGATTTTTTAAATTATATTTTTACCATAAACTGCCAGTACTGCAGGTGAAATAATATGTTTGGTTGCTAGATTGCAATATTCACGCCAACAGTCGAACTTGAACATCTTAAATTCATGCATTTAGTTCATACATGAAACACATGCTGTATCATTTCTTCAACAACCATATAGCCTTCTTCATTTTATGCTGTAGAGTAAAATAAGTTTGCTGGAAACGGTTTAGTAAATTATCTCAAAATTTGCAATTTGGGCTATCAAAATAAAGCATCCAAATGTACAGCCTTTATTATTGGACTCCACAAGTCTAGCCCTCACACAGTCAGTCAAAACTGTGAAAAATTAAGAATCTACTCGGCCACATACTCTCACTTCATAAAAACCACACACAACCTAGCAGCAAATCCAGTCCAAACCTATCCACATCTACATATATAGAAAACCAGTAGCAAAACTTCAATAAACACGCAAATAAACCTTTCGGCAAAAATAAACCACTGCAAAATTCTTTGATTCGATATATACATACCACCTGCTGTTACTGATGCAGTATCCTGATCCTGCAAGTCTGCTACTGACGAGGCATAACTAACAGACGTAACAGCATCGAAACTAGAATCACTGTTCACGAAATTCTCTCGCAGAAATCGACAGTTCTTCGACCTGCTTCTGTGCACCGCAACTGGTTCATCATCCTTCTTCCAGTCCCTAATTTCAACCCCACAGCAACTGCACCGAACAAGACCATCCCTCTGTATGTACTCGAAACCTGCGGCTGCCAAGTCGGCTGGCTTCACATGGATTAACATATCCGTTGGGCATTTCGTGAAAGTCTCTAATCTAGCCATGCACGCCATTCGTGCATCGAATTCGTTTGGCGCCGAAACGAACATTCCCTCACTTCTGGTGACATTTCCCAAAGGTTCAGGACTAGCCATCCTAAACTCAGATGTGTCTGCTGTGTCTATATCGCTCAAACGACTAGTTGTTCCTAAAAAGAAACAAAACAGTTCCTTTACAGTCAACTGTTGCTAACAAAGGTTATTTATGCACTTCAACAATTTTTTAATAATGAATAGATTTTTTAAATTATATTTTTACCATAAACTGCCAGTACTGCAGGTGAAATAATATGTTTGGTTGCTAGATTGCAATATTCACGCCAACAGTCGAACTTGAACATCTTAAATTCATGCATTTAGTTCATACATGAAACACATGCTGTATCATTTCTTCAACAACCATATAGCCTTCTTCATTTTATGCTGTAGAGTAAAATAAGTTTGCTGGAAACGGTTTAGTAAATTATCTCAAAATTTGCAATTTGGGCTATCAAAATAAAGCATCCAAATGTACAGCCTTTATTATTGGACTCCACAAGTCTAGCCCTCACACAGTCAGTCAAAACTGTGAAAAATTAAGAATCTACTCGGCCACATACTCTCACTTCATAAAAACCACACACAACCTAGCAGCAAATCCAGTCCAAACCTATCCACATCTACATATATAGAAAACCAGTAGCAAAACTTCAATAAACACGCAAATAAACCTTTCGGCAAAAATAAACCACTGCAAAATTCTTTGATTCGATATATACATACCACCTGCTGTTACTGATGCAGTATCCTGATCCTGCAAGTCTGCTACTGACGAGGCATAACTAACAGACGTAACAGCATCGAAACTAGAATCACTGTTCACGAAATTCTCTCGCAGAAATCGACAGTTCTTCGACCTGCTTCTGTGCACCGCAACTGGTTCATCATCCTTCTTCCAGTCCCTAATTTCAACCCCACAGCAACTGCACCGAACAAGACCATCCCTCTGTATGTACTCGAAACCTGCGGCTGCCAAGTCGGCTGGCTTCACATGGATTAACATATCCGTTGGGCATTTCGTGAAAGTCTCTAATCTAGCCATGCACGCCATTCGTGCATCGAATTCGTTTGGCGCCGAAACGAACATTCCCTCACTTCTGGTGACATTTCCCAAAGGTTCAGGACTAGCCATCCTAAACTCAGATGTGTCTGCTGAGCACACGACCAATCTATCGAGTTTGATGACTCTGCACCCGGTTGGTTTGCAGCAAACCCTGAAAACAATCGATAAAGTGTTAGCTTAGTAATGCTTCAGTCCTGACAGATGTAATACAAAGCAACAAAACATTTATTTTTCATACTGAATTTTTTTATTCCGAAATTTTTTTCTTCTGAGTTTATTTATTCTGAAATTTGATACCACCCTTCTTCCAAAATTTTTGGCCCAGATACATTTATATTCCACCTTAATTTAGCTCTCCAGCCATACAACTCAACACATTCATCATAACGCACTCTCTCCTCTCCCACACACACTAATCACATCAAGTTGTCCAACTGATCTATATCCCTAACCGAACCTCGACTCTAGAACGAACTTCTCCCTGAATTCCACATGCTCTTAGTTCCAGAGCCAATGCCATCACAGCCATTTACGAAATTATTTCGTCCCTTATATTCCACATGGTACATGAAAGCTTTAAGGTCATTTTACTTATTTTCAATAGCCTGGCATGAATTATATATATATATATATATATATATATATATAAATATATACAGTTCAATCTCAGAAATAGATATGTGCATAAAACCTATAACACAGCAATTTTGTCAAGTTAAACAGCTATAGAAATGTCTCAGCCCACAGCTTGTCCAGAGCAAATCAGAAACTGAAATTGCTAAGATCCTTCTTGTAACTTCATGCTCTCAACTAGAAAGAATTAGAATCACGTAATGGAAGAGATGCAGCTAAGTTAAGCGAATTTAACTAATCTTAAATAATCTTAATTCTCAATTTAATATGTACTCGCTTTATTATACAAATATTGGCAATCCTCCGAATCCCGGTCCCAAATTATTTTATACTAATAAGAGGAAGTATAGTACATCAGAGCATTTTATTTATTGATAGAACACAGCATAAGTGTTATTTATTGTCCGACAACCAGTCATCAACTACTAAATATTGTATATGTCGCACAGCATTTGCAAATAGCTGCCGAGAACGTTCTGTTTGTGGCTGCTTCGCCACTGAAAGGCCGACAAGTAGCTTGCAAACAGAGCGCGACTCGTATCGCTCTGATACCAGAGTTTACGTTTTGCTTGCATCCACAATCCTTCGATAGTTTCTGAGTGAATGTCCCCGTGTACTGAATGAACGAACTCATGAGCATGCACAACAACTGCATGATGATACACCCCGTTGTTTATGCGAGCGACATTCTGATAGCCTCGCCAAGCGTCTGTGACGACTGTTGTCCCCGGCAACACATGATTATTGATAATGCGTTCCAGTGTTTGTGCATCTCGACGGGCAACAACCTCCATCCAACATCGTCCGCTACCACGTTAGACCAAGCCAACAACCCACTTGCCAACGCGTCGCTGGCCACGGTGATATTTTCGGTGAAAGAAGTAACTCTCATCGATCTCGACGAAAACTGTCCGTTTGCATCGAAGTCTCCCAGCAATTGATGACGAAAATTGATACGAAATAATTTGGGACCGGGATTCGGAGGATTGCCCGAATATCAATGTGCTCCATGGAAATGTCCTGTTGTATTGTCAGCAAAGAGATATCCTTTGGAGACTTCTCTTGTAACCAAGGATTGTCTTCATGTCAATTAATTCGTTATGGGCGTGTCTATTAACTATTACACCATCAATTTAAAAGAAACAATGGTTTGATTTGGTCATAATAAAAGTAATCGTTATATGAATTGACCTCCTTGTGATTACCCATCTCGAACGCATTGAATTAAATCATCACCTTAATAGTTATACTTGTCGTCAGCTAAAGCGTAGAATAAACTTTCGATAAAAACTTAGCAAAAACTGTCGCATTCAGAAAACGTATCTAAAATATAAATTTATAAAAGTTGTATAACCATATAACCACCTTCGTCATTATACTAACTATAGCCATAGATAGTTATATCAAATATGGTAGACTCGTAGAGTAGAGTACTCTACCATCTTTGCGTATATTATTCTAGATACTGTAGGAGCAATCCATATTTGTCCATGGTAGCAAATAGACATAGCTTAAGATTTTAACTAGGTTGATCCTAGGTAGAGATTGCAATTAATTCCTGAATTACAGAGTTTCAGATCTTTCCATTACGCTATATTTTTATTTTATTCTTTTATTTTATTTTTATTCTGTCGCCTCACGCAAACTAGAAATCTGACTCTAGTCACCTTCAAACCAACTCGGAATTATATTCAATTGAAAATTAAATGGTAGGAATGCCAGTGCCTGGTAATATTTATTACCGTAAATCCGATTTCTTTCTTAATTATAAGGGTGTGAGATTGATTCTTTTCACTTGATAAATGCGATTAATAACTATCACGAAGAAATAGTTAAAAATCTTTCGCTAGTGTAATTCACTTGAAATATTTCGTTATATTTCTTTAAATATTTCAGCGACGATACGCTAATAACGTCATTGAATTTCATGAAATCATGAAATTCAACGACGTTATTAGCGTTTACTCGCTGATGAATATTGATGAGAAACTCTCACCCTCCAATAGCTCCAACACCTTACCTCCAATACCCTCGCCCTCCTATTCCTCCAATACCCTCACCCTCCTTTACCTCCAATACTCTCACTGTATTGTATTGTGCTTGAGCAAATGTAAAGCGCCTCTGGTTGGGTGAAACGTTCAGAATTACGTGAGAGTTGTAAGCCGAGCGTGAACAGGATCTCTTCGATGTCCTTGGCGAGGAGGTAACCGGCGTGTGACTGATCGAAATAGATGAAGGCCGACAGCAGATCCTAGGGCATATGGAGAAAATGGAGGGTGAGAGCAAACTGGAGGAGAGGGAGGAAGAGAGCAAATGGAGGAAAGGAAGGTTGAGGGCGTATGGAGGAAAGGGAGGAAGAGCGCAATGGAGGAGAGGGAGGAAGAGCGCAATGGAGGAGAGGGAGGAAGAGAGCAAATGGAGGAAAGGGAGGATGAGGGTAAATGGAGGAAATGAAGGGTGAGGATTTAGTTCATCTTGATTCGCTAGGTGACGCAATATGTACGGTGTTTATTTTTGACGCGTTAAAATTAGTTCATCTCGATTCCCTAGATGGCGCAATAGATATAGTGTAAGTTATTAGGTGATGAAATTAGTTCATCTCGATTCGCTAGGTGACGCAATGTGTACGGTGTTTATTTTTGACGCGTTAAAATTAGTTCATCTCGATTCCCTAGATGGCGCAATAGATACAGTGTAAGTTTTTAGGTGATGAAATTAGTTCATCTCGATTCGCTAGGTGGCGCAATATACACAGTGTTTTAAAGCGCGTAATAATTATTAATGAACTCATTTCGTATTCACTTTCAATCTCAAAACGCAACAAAACGTTAAAAAATTACGTAACAAAACACATGACCTGACTGTGAAGTTGTGATTGCGAATTAATGTTGCAAGAGGACATTTTTGGTGCGAAAGGAATACGGCAGGCTGGTTTGCATCAGTCTGTTACCTTGTGCTGTCAGTTTTTCGAACTCTGCTTGCGACAGTCATGATCAAGTCGCGTCCCGTAGTGAGCGATAACGGCAGACGATGGCGAACTCGATGAAACTTCAAAATTAAAAAAAGAGAAATCAGCTGAAGACACCAGTAGAAAGCAGTAATGATTACCTTTATGAACTTGTAGGTATGATCAGAAGTCCAATATCTGTGGCTGTGTTTTGTACGAACTACTCATCTTGTCTCGTGTGTTCGACCTCCAGCAGTCAGGGACAGTCATTGAGACTGTCTCAATTTGTTGACGCAGGGACAATTTAAGAGAAGGTTCTAATGCCCTCTTGACTCAGGGAAAATTTCAAAGAAGATTTTAAGTCCTCAGCAGTTAGCCAAAATTTCAATAACCTTGTGTGTGCGTGCGTGCGTGTTTGTGTATTACTTTTGGTACTATATTCATGTTTTTTTTCAAGGGATTGGATTTCTAATAACATTCGGTTCAAACCGCTTTGGACAGTTGGGCCTCGGTGAATTATTATTTCTTGTGATCAACAGTTCTTTGGTCGACAGAATGTTAACCGAAGACGATGACAAATCCCAAGACCGTTCCTTTAAGACCAAGGCCGACGCATTCGAGACCAAGACCGATGGTTCAAGACCAAGACTGATGCATTCAAGACCAAGACCGCAGTTTTCCAGTCTCGAGACCAAGACCGCGGTCTTGAGACCACATCCCTGCCCAGACTTTTTGTCATTCTTTTTTCCCAGATTTCTCTTTCCATCTGGAAGATTCGTCTTGTAAAATGCTTCTGCACTTGGAGAAACTCACATTTTCTTTATATTATGTTGATTGTCATGCTTTAAGCTCAAGCTTACATTGCTCAATAGTTATTCTGTGAGAGGCGCTATATAAATCTAAAGATACGATACTGGTTGGCTATATACATTCTCTGCATCTTTTTTTGTAACAGACAACATGATCTATTCGTGGGGACTTGCAGAGGATGGGCGGCTTAGAAGTCCTCTGTCTCCGGACCAGGGCCGAGGGCCGAACAGTCAGTGCTTCTCCTTTCCTCGTCCGATATCCGTATCGCTCCACGTTGTGTGTGAAGCTGCCTGTCCCACTGGAACATAATCATGGTTGCAGGTAGGCCAATCGCAGCCATTCCAGGTGGGATGTACATGTGGTTATGACCTAATCTTGGATCATCTTTGACACCTTAATTATAATGTATCATGCTATATACAGATGTCACTGTTGGCCCCACATTTTGGAACGGCCTACCTTTGGTCATTCGCTCCCTTCCTAGGGTACCCCTTCTATGCTTTCTATCAACACCTTAAATCTGTTCTTTTGCTGGATACATTATTATGCTTTACACCTTCTGCAAAGGCACTGCTTCAAGGGCATTTATATAGCACATTTGTCACTAAAGAAAATAATATTCCTAAGTGAGATTGGAGGATGCTACAATGGTTTATTGTATTGTATTGTGCTTAAGCAAGTGTAAATGCCTCTCTCTGGTTTGGTGAAATGTTCAGAATTACTGTGAGCGCACATGGCCCCACGGGAAGAAGCAGGTTTTGAGAAAAGCGAAAGAGGATGAGAGACTGTCTGATAGAAATTGTACATGAAGAGTGGACAGTTTAGTGTTGTGTCTGTAATCCTTTGTGACATGTTTTGTCTGTATTGTGTCACATGTAAATGAACAATAGGCAGACAGACAGACCATCTATTGTTAACGAAAGCAGCCTTACCCAAAGTCCAATAGCCCAGCAGCGATTAATCATCACTCTGCCAGCATTTTTAGGAGGTTCTTTTTCGAAAACACCTTACTAAGGGTGCCCATCTGTGACTCCTCACAAAGTAACAACAATAATCATCGTCTCACCTTTATATCCTGTATTTCCTTACATCATCTGATCCTCACTTTCTGTCAACAACACTGTCTTTCTCAGTGGGTCACTGTTTTCAAAAAGATTGCGCATGATGGTTGGGCAGAGGAATGGATTCAACGGGGCCAATCCGACCATGATATTTACGTAGTATGGCATGTGACTCCCATCAAGATGTAGGTTGTGGCCCCGGATTTGGACCTAGACGCCCATTTGGCGCCCCACTCATAAGCCTTCTGGATTCATAACTGGTTGAGCATCCTATGAGAAAGTGTGGTCAGGAAGTACTGACATTATCCTTCTGATCGTTCTTATTTGGTTGAAACAATTGAAATTCAGTAACAGGACATTGATTCAGTGATTCAAAACATTTGCATAGTGCCACTTCAAACCATCTACTCAAAGCCACTTTTTTTGTGATTCTTTGCTAAAAATTGCCTTTGGGAACGCAGTGGCTGAGTGGAGGCACTTCGCTTCAGAACCAGTATCTGTTGCTAATATGCAAATTGTGGCATTTCTTCATCAAGCCTTGCAGTCAACAGAAAGTGGTTGTCTAGCGGTAGCATTGCGGTTTTAACGGACTGCAACAGAGCAATTTTATAGCACCTTTTCCAGACATATGTTTCACAGAGATCTCAGGTGTAATGACAATGAAAGTGGACAGCGTTCATTTAGAGCATCGTTTACCATCGGGACAGGCAAACCGTTATATATTCAGTTGCAGACAAGGACAACAATTGCTTACTTACTTCTTGACTGGACTACAGCGTTATTGGATTATAAGAATAAAAAGCATTTATTCACCAACTGGAGTGTGAATATGTGTGAAAATTGCTTTTCCCGTGTTTTGACCTAAATCGACCCAAACACCCACCGCATTGAAGTAGTTTGATATTTTTTTTCTGAAACCCAAGGTGGATATCTCATGAATGGGAGAATATAATGCATTGATTCACTAACTGTAGGTGGAAAATGTGTGAAAATGGCTTTCCCCATGTTTCGACCCAAACTCACTTACCCAACTCATTGAATCATTTTGTGATTATTTTCTTATAGTGGGCAACTCATGATAGAAGATCTATAGTGAGATAATGTGAGAAAATCTCCCCATGTTTCTACCAAAATCTAACCCACTTACCCACCTCATTAAATCAGTATGTGATATTTTCTGATAGCATAGTTGGGCAACTCATGATAGGAAGAAGTTCCTTAGGAGGGGGTATGAGTGGAAAGTATTAGCTTTTGTTCATTATATAGGAATTTTGACATGGGGCTTTCCATATCGAATATTCAGTAATTTATTATCGAATGTCAATATCAAACCAACTTGACGGAGGTAGTGTCTCAACAGCTGCTGAGTACCCGGTATCGTGATTACCCGACTCCAAAAATTACTCGAGTAATTTTTTTACTACTCGAGTGCCCGTTTAATCCCACTTCCGGTCGGAAAATTCCACTTCCGGTCGGAAAATTGCAATTTCCGGTTCAGTTTCCAAACTATGATAAGTTAATTCATTACAAAATTGAAATGACAGGCTTGCAGGAAAGTTGCAGCCTATACCAGGTCCAGGTTATAGACTTTTGTAGTTTCCCTACTTACTATTACTGACTGCTATGTCTACTTTAGTCAATCTCTGCCATCTAGCCATCTAGCTTGAGTTATTATTAAGCAGCGTGTATTAAGCTCTTCTGTTATCAATGGGTACTCGAGTATCCGCTAAGCTACTCGATCGGGCACTCGACTCCAAAACTACTCGATAGCGGCAGCCCTATACATGATACATAGCCTAATTAAAATAACAGTACAGTAGCAACAGAGCAAAGGGAGGGTTGAGAGCAAACTGGAAGAAAAGGAGGTTGAAAGCTAAATGGAAGAAAAGGAGGTTTGGAGCAAAATAGAGCAAAGTGAGGTTGAGTGCAAAATGGTGGAAAGCGATGGTGAGAGCAAAATAGAAGAAAGGGAGGTTGGGAGCAAAATGGAGGAAAGGGATGTGGAGTGCATAATGGAGGAAAGGGAGGCTTAGAGCAAAATGAAGGAAAGGAAGGTTGGGAGCAAAGTGTAGAAAAGGGAGGGTAAGTGCATAATGGAGGAAAGGGAGGTTGAGACTTGAGAGCAAATTGGAGGAAAGGGAGGATGAGCGCAAAATAGAGGAAAGGGAGGTTGAGGGTAAAATGGAAGAAAGGAAGGTTGGGTGCAAAACGGAGGATGAGAACAAAATGGAGGAAAGTGAGGGTGAGAGCGACATGGAGGTAAGGGAGGGTGAGAGCAAAATGGGGAGGGAAGTTGATGGCAAACCTCGCCCTCCTGTCATCCACTTGCTCTCTTCCTCCGTTTCCTCATTTTTGGTTTGTGGTCAGTGAAGGTGTGTAAGTCATCTTTATTAACCAAATAACTAAGTAATAATTATGTATATTGGTCCTTGACAAATAACCTAGCTTTTGGAAACTACGTTGGAATTCCAAAACCGATTTTTCCCCTCATTTCTGGGCGTCTGTGATCGATTCTTTTCACTAAATAAAACCGTTTTATTAAGTTTGCAATGATATTTATATGCAAAGATTCCTTTGCATTCGCTAGGTGGCAGAGTTGTTTGCAAAGTCCATTAAGAGCGCTATGAGTAGTTTAATTGCATTCGCTAGATGGCAGATCTGTTATAAATGTCCACTAAGAGCGCTTTTTTGATTCAGCGTCAATCAGCGAGAATTGAAACGCAGTAATCCGACAATCCACATATATCGTATATTTAGACTTATTTTAGCTCACCTCGCAAAATTTAGGATCCCTCTGAGCACGGAAACCCCATTTGGAAACGCCTTTAAACAGAGAGACAGTCGTTAGTTTAGCTCTTACTCTTAGTGACGGAGGAAGGTCGTTCGGGTTGGTGGACCCACAACAAGCCAGCTATTTATCAACTTAATACTAGAAATACGCTTTTGAAATGCATTAACACTGCAGAAGTGAATTTTGACTTGTTTCTGAGCGTCTAATTGATTTTTGACATTTCCAGAAGATCTTCAATGAATTTCGCAAATTAACATTATGTGCAACATTTCTTTGCATTGGTTCAATTAACAAACATACTGTTCAGGTACAGAAGATTAGCATCGCCTTTCTGTTTCTGGGTTTGACGGGCACTACCACGCATGCAGAGAAGTGACGGAATTATTGAGCTTGAGTAATTGAGTTTAATAGTCTAAGTATAGCGCTATAAAAATTTTACGTTACATTCCTAAACACCGTCTTTTGGTGTTAGGCCAGTAAAAGGTGTGCAACTCGGACTGATATTCTCTTGAAAACTAAATGATAGGAATATGGGTAGTTTGGTATATTTATTATAATTGCAAACCCCATTTTTTCTCAACTCCGAGCGTGCTAAATTTATTCTTCGACTTGATAAATGCGGTTAATAATCATCACGAACATATATAAATCTTTCGCTAGTATAATTTACCTAAAATATTTGTCTACATTCACACGATAGCATATCTGTTTCAAAAGACACCACTAAGCTCTTCGATTGATAAGACTCTATAGGCCTATAATGGATCTGGTCCAGTATTAGTCCTGCATAGCTGAATCGTAAAAAAAGGAACCAATAGGCCTATGCATAGATTCTTTGCACTTTGGCTAAAGATTCCAATTTTCAAACCCCATTTTTTCTAAAAGCAAACGAAGTATGCTTTTAGACTATAAAATAATATGTAAAAATTATAGAAGTTTGCAAACAAAATAGCGAGTCATAAAATTTTAACAAATATAGTAAAAAGACAGGAATTGTCGAGTGAGCGCCGTTATAGACCACACAGTCGACGAACATATTCTTAATAGCCTTGCGGATTAGAACTAGGCCTATCTCGGATTAATAATAATAATAATGAGCCCAATATTCGTTTTGATTTAAAGCTGATAAACTCGGTATGATTAGGCCCAAACGTACAGTTGTAACGAATGATGACATATTATCACTAGAGTCGAATTTAACTGTCGGCCGCCATGCAAGTCAGTCAAATCAGTCAAATCAGGGATTAGAATTAGGCCTACCTCAGGTTAATAATAATAATAATAATAATAACACAAATAGGCGACAAATAGGCGTCTAGGTTATAATACAAATTTGCTAATATTAATATGAAACATAAAGAGCTATCGTTTCAGGTTTAAATATGACGCAATGTTACTTACATGATTAGGCTACGTATGCTAAAGAGCATTCCCTTGACGAGTAATCATTTAATCAAAATAATAAACTAATCGATTAGTAACAGTCACTGATCGCCTAAGACTGTTGGACAGGATATTAAAAAATAGGTGCTTAGGGCCTACAATAAAAATTAATTGGCAAAACAATTGCGGGGATTTCAATGCTAAAAACTTCTAAATGGCGACATCAGGCAATTATTGATAAAGCCGAGATTCTGATTTGTCACTGTTAGATTATGTCGCTGATGTAGTCCATTATAAACAAATGCGGTATATAACTGACACGTGAGGATTTACCAACTGTTGATTGGCTGCCTCGTTTGGAGAATTCTTTTAAACGGCAGAGGCATGAGAAAGGAGAAAGGAACGGAGCCATTCGCCACTTCGTCTCAGGAGGCTCAAGGTAGGGAAATAAATTTTGATCATCTAGTGAAATGCGAAGAACTGTGTTTGCGAAGACAATGTGTTATGCGAAGACGGTTTACACCATATTGTTCACTGGCTTCTGGTGTTCACTATTTTTCGGTTTACACGTGTCTTGCTTGGTTGATAGAATTATGTCACAGCACTGAGTTCTATTCTCTGGTCAGTTTCGGAGGGGCTTGAAATTACAGTCCTGTTTTCCACTTAGTCGCCGACCTGGGTACGAAGCACCGCTGATTTTGAACGGCGCTCAAAAAATGTTCAGTTGCAATTAGTCTACAACTAGTGAAATACAGCGTTAACACTCCATAAGTCTAATTACTACGGAAGCCCAAAGGTGACAGCCGATTATTTTTATTTATCTAGTGCGCACTAGATAGTATCTAGTGCGCACTAGATAAATCTATGCAATATGGCTGACATAAATCAACGCCAAGAATATCCTGTTGAAAATCTCTTTTTTAAGCTTAGAAAACAATATGGTGGCGCAGATATGTGGTCCCATTGTTCTTCCAATATAGACAATATTATTGTGTCCTTCACAGTCCTCTTATCATTATTTTATTTATACTATTGGTGAGACATAATATGGTGGCGTTATGTTCCATGTCTTGGTCGCAGGCTTTAATCTACTTAAAACCAGTCTTGTGAACTTATATGATGCGCTCGGCTTTGTTGCCTGAGCACTTCTGAACTTTGTAGATACGGCAGTATTGAATTGTAGTTATATTGTGGAGTATTAATACATGATCACTCCATAAACTCTGCATGTAGCTCAATAAAGAGAGCTCCGCTGGGATGAGAGACACGAGGCTCGAAAGCTGTACAGCGAAGACACAATTTTTATTGGGTGTCAACCATAAACCTACTATTTGTTACGAAGTAAATGCCATAATAAACAAATGCTGAAAGTTATAAGCTTACTATAATATAGTAAGCATATAACCTTCAGTATTTGTTTATTGTATTACTGTTTTCTAAGCTTAAAAAGAGATTTTCACAGGTCTATTCTTAGCATTGATTTATGCCAGCCATATTGTAGAGATTTATCTATACAATATGGCTGGCATAAATCAATGTCTATGTCAAACCATCACTAATCTCTTTATTTGTTTTTGTTAACCTTGTCTTGGTTATCTGGCTTGTATTCTGACTTTCGTTCAATCAAACAGAAATATATTATTGCCTTTCGATGCGGTGATGAGTTAAGTTTTCTAGTATTTCGATTGGAGTCGAACTACTCTGTTTAAAGAGCAAGGCTCAACTGGTATTTCAGGCAAGAGCTTACCTCACTTGTTAAGTATTCGTTGGATGAGGAGACGACACATTGTAGAACCGTTATAAGAGTCATACAAGACTGGCTTCCTGTTTTGTAATTTATAATGTGTGCATCATTTAGGCCCAGACCAGAATAGCAAACGGTCAGAATAAGATGGCAAGCTTAACTAAAGCACAGTAGGATCAGATCCAATGCGAGTGGTTGCACAATTATGGAGATGCTGTTAACGATTGAATCTTCCAAAATGAAGTGCATTTCTTTCATGTTGAATTGGAAGCACTTGTGTTTTGTGAAATTTAACAGATTTCAAGTGATTTAGTTGATGTATTATATTTAGTTGGCATAGGCCTACTAGATTTAGATTATATATTAGATTTAGTTGCATATTAGAATTATTTTGTGGGCCTATGTTAGATTAACCCTTACCACTCCGATCGTAGTGCCATGGTTTGAATGGGAGCGCATCTTGCGAGGCGCTATAGGCCTATGCATTTTCAAGGTAAAGAATAGGGAGGACATGTTTAATAGTTGAGGAGTGGTATGTTTATGTAACTGGTTTGATTACGGAGATGTTGTTAACGATTGAATTTTCCAAAATCAAGTGCATTTCTTTCACATTGAATCGGCAGCACTTGAGTTTTGTGAAATTTAACAGATTTCAAGTGATTTAGTTGATGTATTATATTTAGTTGGCATAGGCCTACTAGATTTATATTATATAATAGATTTAGTTGCATATTAGAATTATTTTGTGGGCCTATATTAGATTAACCCTTACCACTCCTATCGTAGTGCAATGGTTTGAATGGGAGCGCATCTTTCGAGGCGCTATAGGCCTATGCATTTTCAAGGTAAAGAATAGGGTTGACATGTTTAATAGTTGAGGAGTTGTATGTTTATGTAACTCTGGTTGGATTTCTTCGTTAACTGTTTTGATACTAACCGTTGCCATTTCGCATGATCATTGCATCATTTGACTTTCAAAAGAAAAACCCATCTTCAATAATTCAACTCGTGTGTGGGTTAAGTGTGTGGTTTTAGCCTGTTATTTAAATTGAAGATGCATGTAATACTAGAGTGGTCATCTTACATTTGTAGCTGCGACGTCGGGACGGACTCTGGAGGCTCGGGATGAACAATTGCCACTCCTTAGTCTCTTCTTTGGACCGTGGACACACTGCACAACTGGGCAAGACCTGTGGACGTTCGTCGCCTTCTGTTTTGAAGCTTGTCAACTACGGTTCCTTCAACACCTCGTAAGGCCGGCGGGCTCTGTGAGTTCTTTGATTTCCATTCTTTGATAGACTTCAAGAAATTTCAGTTAGAGATTTGGCCTAAGTTGATGCACATAGCTTCTATGTTACATTATGCGCTAAACGCACAAGATGAAACTTGGGGCATAAAGATCGAGATTAACTCCACCTTGACACATTTTGCATTGTCTGTCTGATTGTGCCATTCCATCTTTCTGGTCTTGGTCCTGTCTCCTTCTGTCGAGTCCTAGAGATCATCCCAGACAGTCCATCATCTGACGAACGGTCAGTCCTTCCTTCAATTGTCCGTCAGTCCGTAGTCTACATCCAACGTCAGTCCGTTCATCCATGCTGCAAGTCCATTCTCCAGATCGTTAGTCCGTTCGACCGAGCGTCCGTCCATCCATCCAGCTTTCCATCCAACTGTTGGGCCTGTTTATTAGACTGACGATCCTTTCTTACATCCATCCTACCCGATCCTAACTGATCACCACACTTCATTCCACCGTATCTGACCGTCAGTCTGTCTAATGCAATCATCCGTCCTTTTTAGCCGATCGTCTGTCTGCATGCACAGGCCGTCTTCACACGGTGCATTCGTCCGGCCGCCTATCCGGCAGTCAATTCATTAGTCAGCCATCTATTCAACCGGATGAATATGAAAGTCAATGAAAATTTGAAAATGATTGTTTAAATTGGAAAATGGGGGGCAAAAGGGGCCAAATTTAATGGAGGGCAAAAGGGAATAGAGTGGCATTTTTATGATGTTAAGTGCACTTGACATTATGGATTTGTTGCTCTGTTCTCTTAGGGGGGCATGGGGGGCAAAAGGGAATAGAGTGGCATTTTTATGATGTTAAGTGCACTTAACATTATGGATTTGTTGCTCTGTTCTCTTAGGGGGGGTATGGGGGCAAAAGGGTATAGAGTGGCATTTTCATGATGTTAAGTGCACTTAACATTATGGATTTGTTGCTCTGTTCTCTTAGGGGGCATGGGGGGCAAAAGGGAATAGAGTGGCATTTTTATGATGTTAAGTGCACTTAACATTATGGATTTGTTGCTCTGTTCTCTTAGGGGGGCATGGGGGGCAAAAGGGAATAGAGTGGCATTTGTTGCTCTATTCCCTTTTTTAGAATATTTTTTGTTCGTTTTTCATTTTCCATTTGAATTTTCATTTTTTGACTTTTCATTGCTTTCATTTCATGGGTTGAATAAATCGGCTGACATATGGATCGAGTGTCGGATAGGCGGCCTGACAAATGCAGTGAGTGACCACAGACTGTGCCTGCAGACAGACAATCGCCTGGGACGGACGGACGATTGCACTGGATAGACCGACGGTCAGATACGGTAGAACGAACTGTGACGATCAGTTAGGATCAGTTAGGACGGATGCAAGACTGGATCGGCAGTCTGTGGACAGGTCCAACGGTCGGATGGGCAGTTGGATGGATGGACAGGCGCTCGGTCGAACGGACTAACGATCTGGAGAACGGACTCGCAGTATGGATGAACTGACTGACTTCGGACATAGATTACGGACTGACGGACGGTTGAACGAATGACTGACCATTCGTTAGATGATGGACTGACTGATTTGGTCCTAAGGACTCGATAAGAGGAGACCGGACTGAGGCCAGAAAGATGGAATGGCACAATCAGGCAAATGATGCAACTTATGTCGAGGTAGAGTTTTATCTCTATCTTTATCTGTCAAGGTTCAATCTTGTGTGTTTAGTGTATGATGTAGCATGTAAGGTGTGTGTATTAACTTTGGCCATGTCTCTAACTGGATCTTTTTGAAGTGTATCAATGATAATGGAAATTGAAGAAATCACAGAACGAGGTGTTGAGGGAGCAGGTGTTGACCAGCTTCAACACAGGAAGCAGCAAACGTCCACAGGTTTTGGCCAGCTATGCAATGTGTCCTCAGTCCAATGAAGAGATCAAGGAGGTGCAACTGTTTCTTCCGGACTCTGGACTCGTCAAGGGAGCCAAGCAGACGTCTTTTCCACGGGTGAGTGAATTCCACATTTGCAGTGATGTAACGCATATTTCCTAGGCTATGACATCAGCGATATGTTGCAACGGGCTGTCAACAGAGTCTTGTATTCTTGGCAGAACTACTTTGTTAAACAGTTTCACTTTGTATGCCCTTTGTATGTTTATAAAGTTCACGAAGGAATCTTCATTTATCTAATAATCTTCATTTTATGGTTTCGTACAATTATTAGTTATTATTATAAGTTTCGAAACAAGATTACTCATTTTTTTGTCTCATGTCCTAACTTGCTACTTTCAACGAGGGTTGCGTTTGTATTTTACTTCTCTATGACATATATTGGAAGACAGTATTGTAACCTTCCTTATTAACATTATTTGCTGGAAAAATAATTCAGCTGTCATCCTAAAGCTGTAAATGTTTATCGATAGGCTCTGCTAGTGGGATTCATCCCTTTGGAGCCTAATTGTATTATGATTTGTGATTGCTACTGAAAGCATATTGCTGTTGCCATAAATTTTGTTATATTGTGTATCTTGTAGCTAGTATGCAGTGTGCCAACCGTGATTTACTATCGATTTACTAATAAATTGATTGATTGATTGATGTCTATGTTGCAAAATTTTATAAATTTTCTTTAGTTTTTTTATATTGCTACAATTTTCGGTTGTCTGCTCTTTTCTGTTGTGATAATTTTACTGATCTTTTAGGCTACTGCATTCTGCTATACAATATAAGCATATGTATTATTAATTTATTATTCATATTATTATTATTAAATGTATGATTATGTATGTTTGTATGACTTTGTATGTATGTAAGAGGAACTTAATATAGCGCCATTTTAAAGTAAGCTTACCTCGCAAAATTGTTCAGAGTTAAATATGGCAACAGTGATAAGGACGTACATAGCAGAACGCATGCTCAAGCAACAATTGGGTTCAACACTTTGCCCTGATCAAGTAAGACGTACAGCTGCAAAGGGCTCACGTTTGCGATCTACAATCTAAATAATTGCTAGCTCCAGAAATGGACGCCTTAAACGGGGCAAAGGCATGGGCAACAATTTACACCCTTTTCTTGTTCTTTCAGGCATTCGGAGACGGGAGCAACAGAAGATCGTCATCTCTGCACAAGCAGAAGAAGAAGCCTCAACCGGTTTTCGGTTTTTCCATTCAACCGTTTTTCCGTCCGACCGTTTTTTTCCCGTTAATAGAGTAGCACTCCTGTACTGTCAGGTGCACATGACATTATAGGAGAACTACTCTATTCTCATTTTCCCTCCATTTCCCTTTTTCCCTCCATTTCCCTTTTTTCCCTCCATTTCCCTTTTTTTCCCTCCATTTCCCTTTTTTCCCACCATTTCCCTTTTTCCCTTCATTTCCCTTTTCCCCTCCATTTCCCTTTTCCCCTCCATTTCCCTTTTTTCCCCCATTTTTTTCTGTGGGCAGAGCTGTAACTGCTACACAGCGGGTCGCAGGTGGCGGATAGCGACACGGCCATCAGTGCTGGCTAGCTGCGAAATAAGCAGGCTTTGCCTGACGAATAAGCAGTCCCGGACCAAACAGCGTTGACACTCGAAAGGATGGGTAGTGCAGGGTATAAAATGCCCTGAAATGCCCAAACACGAGTATCAATATGCGGACGGGTAATAAACAAATTATCTTAACAAAAGTATTCTTAGAAATCCATTGGATAAACATAAAAAAGAACCGATTTGGGAGGGCACATGGGGGCACTGAGCACTGCCCCCCGTTTCAGAACTGGGGGGTCGGTGCCCCCCGCTTGTTACACCCCTGACGTTAAGTAATTGTCGTTAGATTCTTCTATGTATGACAGTCTTTATTCCTTTTTGGTTTTCTGATGCATGCATCTTATCGCATTATTTAAACCTTGAGCGTCACGCTGTGAATATGTTAGAAAGAGAAAGTAGTATCAAGAGGACAAGAACATTGGATTGAGGTATTTAAAGAGGTCTAAAATTTCGTGACTGGAGATCACTCCATGAACCCGCTTGCATGTCCTCCGCACACTGCGACTATGCGAACCCCTTGGGCATAACGGATAATCTCTGGATTCTTTGTCACGCCAGAATCAAAGGTAGCGGGACAAGTCGCAGAACACGTCAGGTAATGTTGCCTTCCTTTTATTCGCCCTTTGACCCCTACCCTAACTTACACCTTGTTCTTTCAATTGCTGTTGTGGTGATCCAGAGTCACTCAGTCCACAACAACATGAGGACATGAAAGCTATGGAAGACGTGTTTGTTGGCACTCCAACGGTTTTCTCGCTGGGTACTCATGCAGCCGCGAGCATAATTTTTTGGTTTTCGACCTCCGAACATATCTGATTAAGTGGCTCGCAGTGCTTGCGTGATGACGCCGTTCACAAACATAGTTGAATCTATTTTTTATAAATACTGTAAAAATGTTGAATGGGTTATTTTCTTGCAAAAAAAGTTACTTGAAAAGAAGTTATTTCATGAATATTGTATACATGTGTGAGAGATGTAATAATCTTGATGTAACAGGAAATCCAACCCTACCAAGTGGTTGCTTTGCCAATATGCCCGAATTGCACTGAATGGTTTGAATGCAAAGAAGAATGATTGAAGACTGCTGAAGAATTTGCTGTCACACCAAATTTATCCCAAATCCACCAAAGTCTCCAGAACTAGCATAATTCGATGCTAAAAACAATCGTGGCCTTTCTTCAGAGAAGTCCATAATGATGTTTATATAATCAAAACATTTATATAGCGGCCCTTCAAGACCTGATTCTTCACAAATATATCCAATAACCTCAACCAGTTCACGTGCATACAGAACTTAACTGTAGCAGTTTTTCCATTGATTAGGCTACTTGGCAAAGTTGTTTACATGTTATAACCAGACAAAGAACTATGTTGACCGTGAGACACCACTGGGATGAATTACTTAATAAACTACACAACTTACTTATCTTGGTGGGAGTTCCAACCCAGCTACAGCTGGGGGTGAAGATGATAGTGGTGATGATGATGATGGATGATGATGACTTGACTTATCTTGGTACTTATGATCATATATACTGAAATTACAAAGGTGGTGACTAATTGGATGGTCCTAACATTATAGGGACTACATGTCTTATTCGTTGTGAAAGATAATTTATTAGGCGCCCTATAAAGATATCAGATATCCTCAAGTTGTTGATTCATGAAGTTTATATTACTGTGAATGCGAACTAATATACAATCTGAATGTACTTCAACCAGGCATTACATGTTGCTGTTCCACATGCAGTGATTTCTAAATTCTTGTGGGCAAATAAGCATAATCGTTTTAATATGCCTGAACTATGCAGCAATTTATCAAACGAATTCTGAAACAATTGTTCCAATTTTCTGGTGAATGCAAAAATTAAAGAACCAGTTTCTTTGAATGCCTTTTGTTGTATGAACGAATGCTCAGGAGAAGACAATAAGTGTGCACATTTGTCCAAATCATTTCATTTTTGGCAGATGCCAGATCTATTAAAAAAAGCCACATTTTCTTAAGATATAGTCACTCATATATGCCGAAACATTATCAATTTCCAATGGCAAATCAGGAATATCTGATATCTTTAAGGTCAAAGTCATATTCACATGTCATTTCACAAGTGATCTCATGGTTAATATGTGAGTTGGACAAACAAATTTGATCAAATTACCTGGATTTCAAAAGATTTGATAATGACAATATATTTAGAAGCACAATTATCTGAATCATTTTCACAATTATGCCCCGAATTATCAACAATTTATCAACAGCGATAAATCTAAAACTGGACCGAAACTGTGTGACATCATTATTGTCCCTGTGTCCTCCAACCCCACGATTCGTTGAGAAAAAATTCTCGATACAGTCCTGATTTAAGCGAGATGTTAACAAAAACATGTATTTCTTCTCTGCACATTGATTTTTCCACAGCTCAATGATAGTTTTTTTTGTTATCTGCCAGCCTAGATTGCAGGGTAACTCCATCTTTGAACTAGCAGGTTTTAAGACTTGTAATTACGTCAACATAACATCATGACCACTACCATTAGAAACTGCATGCCCCATTGTTCGACTATTACAAGCATTCAAAATCCTATAAAACGTATCTATTTTTCTGTATGTTCTGCATCTCTGTCCAACTTTCCAAGACAACAAAGCGTTTGAATACCAGCTGCCACAGAGTGACTTAAAACTTGTGCCGCAAGATTAACACGCATTCTAGAGAATAGAGGCATATCAAGATGCTTATCTATCAGCCGTGGTGCAATTCTAATGGGCAATGGTCAAAAGGATAAAAATCTGAAACATGCTTCCAACACACACTTTGCTTATTTTCTCCAGAACCCCACACAAAGTCATGATTCTTAAAGTTGTTTTTAATGCTCCTGAGCAAATGTAGGGATTGTAAATAACAAAAACTGTTTTGCAACCATGCATCAGAAATGGTTGAGAAACAGAAAATTTTTCTAATTTCTCCAAATAGCATCTGTTAGTGGGCCCCTGGTCACAAATTACCAGTGTTGTATGCAAGACTTGGAACTTCAAGATCAAGACGAGACAGTGAGGTGCCGAGACCGAGACACTAGGTTCAAGGCAGTGCGAGACAGTAAAAGACAAGTGATCTTATATAAAATGCTGTAAAATACTAATGTATCAGTTTTCGGGAACAAGGTTCATTTGTAGTTTCAATTTTAAATTCATAATGCATATAGTACCAATTACCGAGAACAGTTTTTATATTGCCGCGTTTTATCTTTTTCGATATCACTTCGTCGGCCTATCTTCTGAATAGTATAAACAAAGCCTTTTTAGACATCTGAAATCTTTTAGATGATTTTAAACTAGCAAATTTGTTACCAAATACCAAACGAACTTAAAATGTTGCGCACCCTTAGAAACTCGATGTTGTTCTGATCGTTTCAGTTATGTTGGTTTTACATCAATTACAAACGGCATGCTATGGCTATTGTTTGTCAATAACTTCAAATTGCATAAAAGGAAACTTCACAATTTCAGGTTTTCTCTCAGACATTTTTCCACTTAGCGACAATTTAATTGATTTCAGTATCATGTGACTTGCGCGTTAACCACAGTTACTGTTTCTGGCAGATTCCGGTTTCAGTTTCTAGCGCAAGATTTTAAGAGAGTCAACGTGAAACTTATCGAGACCGGTTATATGAGACAGAACAAGACTATCACTTCAAACTTCAAAACAGTTTCGAAAAATTCGAGACACTACCTCGAGACCGACACAGCAGGCTTCCGAGACAGAGACACTAAAAAACTGTCTCGAGACCCAGACCATACAACTCTGCAAATTACATCTTTTGAAATAACTGTATGTCTTCTAGCTTTGACAGACAATCATGCAAAAAGTGCCACAAAATAGTTGGTTTTGATAGACCCACTAACAAAAAAGTAAGCAAGAGGCTGCTTCTATTTGACTGAAATCCCACACAACACAAATACATGAACATGGTCAGCAATGCACTGAGTACTTCCAAGAATACAAAAATCCTCAAAACCTTTTGTAGAATCCCGTTCCCCATTATCAACCAATTTTCGCTTTAATGCCATTTCATCAAACATTAGTACACACTACACAGTCCTTAGCCATCTCTGAGGCATGCTACATTTTTATTTTCAAAGAATTAATAAAATTCTTGCTAAGCCTGCTTGCTAACTCCAAAATTGCTAAGTTGCAATTTTGGAGTTTTCGCTGCAAAGTCCTTTTCGATGGCAAGCAGAAAGTAGGTTTGTAACAGCCTAGAAGATTTTCTGCTTTGATAAAAAAGAGACATTGCAAACATTTTTTCTTGGTCTGTCCAACGTATGCCATGCTTCGATACAAGATTCTAATTAATTTGAGTCTTCAGGGAGCACAGAAAAAATTAGTCCATACTGCATATGGAATGGCTCGCACAGTGGGAGTTAGAACTGGCCACCAACGCTAACCTACATCATTTTCCCTACAGAGACCGCTCTTGGTAGGCAATGGATGACTGTTAAAGTCGCCTTCGACGATCAGCTGGATTCAGTATACAGGTTTAAACCGGAATTAGCTGGTTTAAACTTGTTCTAGCTAGTTTGAAACAAATTACAACCAGCTTAAACCGGCTTTCGCCGGTCAGAACGGGATCTAACCGGTTAGAACCACTTTTAGCCGTTTAGAACCAGTTTTTAGCCGGTTAGAACCACTTTCAACAGGTTCGAACTACCTTGAACAGGTTAGAACTAGTCTTAGCCGGTTAGAACCAGTTTTAAGCGGCTAAAACCAGTATTAAACGGCGTTGACTACTTTTCACCGGTTATAACTAGTTTAACCGGTGAGAACCACCTTTAACAGGTAAGAACCAGTCTTAACCTGACAAAAACCTTTAAAAATTGGTCAGAAACAGTTATATCCCGTTAGAATCAGTTTTAAGCTGTTAGAACCGGTTTTAAGCTGTTAGAACCAGTTTTACGTGGATAAAACCGGTAAAAAACCGGCTTTGAGCGGTTAGAACAAATTTTACCCATTGAGAATCAGCTTTATACCGGTTGGAACCAGTTTTAGCCGGTTAGAACTAGTTTTAACCTGATAAAACCGTTTAGAATTAACTCTAACCGATTAAGCTCGACAAAAACCGGTTAGAGCCAGTTTTAAACGGTTAAAACCAGTTTTAAAAGGTTAGAACCAGTTTTAACCGGTTAAAACCTTTATTACCCAGTGAGAATCAGCTTTCAACCGGTTAAAATCTGCCATAATCCGATTAGAACCAGTTTTAACGGGTTAGGTCCAGTTTTAACCTGATAAAACCGTTTGGAATTAGCTATAACCGATTAGGCTAAAAAAAACCGGTTGGAGCCAGTTTTAAACGTTTAGAACCAGTTTTAGCCGGTTAGAATCAGATTTACCCAGTGAGATTCAGCTTTAAACCGATTTTAACCAGTTTAAACCGGTTAGAACCAGTTTCAACCGGTTAGATCCAGTTTTAACCGGTAAGAACGAGATAGATTTAACCGGTTAGAACTAGTTTTAACCTGATAAAACCGTTTAGAAGTAGCTATAGCCGATTTGGCTCGACAAAAACAGAATAGGGCCAGTTTTAAGCGGTTACAACAAGTTTTAACCGGTTGGAATCTGAAGAAAACCGGTAAGAACTAGTTTTTGCCAGTAAAAGTCGGTCAACAGTTTTAACCGGTTAAAACCTGTTTTAACTGGTGGGTACAGCTAAAGACCGGTTGGAACCTGTTCTAACCGGTTGGAATCAGTTTGCAGCGGTTTGAACCAGTTTTAATCGGTTGGAATTTGCTGAAAACTGGTTAGAACTAGTCTTAACCTATTAAAATCTGCCATTACCCGGTTAGGACCAGTTTTCATCGGTTAGAATCGGTTTTCACCAGCTAAAATTTGCCAGAACCCGGTTAGGACCAGTTTTAACCGTGTAAAATGATCGAAAAACCGGTTAAGAACCAATTCCAACCGGTTTCTTCAGGCGGTTAAAACCTGTTTCAACCGGTTGGATTCTGCTGAAGACCGGTTAGAACCAGTTTTAACAGGTTGAAAACGTTTAAAACCTCTTAGAAGCAGTTTTAACCGGTTAGGATCAGTTTTTGCCAGGTAAAGTGGGTAAAAATCCGGTTAGTGCCATTTTTAACCAGTTAGAACCGATCAGGCTTGACCAAAAACCAGTTAAACCTGTTTCAACTAGCTCTAACCAGTTGAACCGCTTTGAATAGGTCACAAACCGGTTAGAACCAGCTTTAAGCAGTTAGAACCAGTTTTAAGCGGTCTTACCAAATTTAATTGTTTTTTACCCTGGTAAAACCGTTCAGAATTAGCTATGACCGATTAGGCTCGACAAAAACCGGTTATAATCAGTTTTAAACGGTTAGAACCAGTTTCAAGCGGCAATAACCAGTTTTAACCGATTGGAATCTGCCGAAAAGCGTTTCGAACCAGTTAAACCGAATAGGCTCGACCAAAAACCAGTTTAATCCAGTTTCAACTGTTTCTATCCAATTTTAACCGGTAGAACCGTTTGGAACCAGTTTAGATCGGTTAGATCCAGATTTAACCGGTTATAAACAGGTTTAAATGGCTAAAACTACTTTTAACCTCTTCCTCCCGAATTAGTTGAAAAAGTGAAATTTTTTTTGCAAAAAGGTGATGCCAATATGTTAACGCATCTGCAGTAGAAAAATAAATTGATTTCGAAAAAGTAATATTAACGAAATAAGTTCGCAAATTATTCCGGAATTAGTTGAAAAAGTGTAAATATTTTTGCATATTAGTGATGCCAATATGTCCTCGCATCTGCAGTAGAAAAATAAATTGATTTGGAAGAAGTATTACTAACGAAATAAGTTCGCTAATTACTCCGGAATTAGTTGGAAAAGTGTAAATATTTTTGCATGATAGTGATGCCAATATGTCCTCGCATCTGCAGTAGAAAAATAAATTGATTTGGAAGAAGTATTAGTGACGAAATAAGTTCGCAAATTACTCCGGAATTAGTTGAAAAAGTGAAAATATTTTTGCACTATGCTGATGCCAATATGTCCTCGCATCTGCAGTAAAAAAATAAATTGATTTGGAAGAAGTATTATTTACGAAATAAGTTCGCTAATTACTCCGGAATTAGTTGAAAAACTAAATATTTTTGCATACAGGTGATGCCAATTTGTCAACGCATCTGCAGTAGACAAATAAATTGATTTCGAAAAAGTATTAGTAACGAAATTAGTTCGCAAATTACTCCGGAGTTGGTCGAAAAAGTGTAAATATTTTTGCATGATAGTGATGTCAATATGTCCTTGCATCTGCAGTAGACAAATAAATTGATTTAGAAAAAGTATTAGTAACGAAATAAGTTCGCAAATTACTCCGGAATTAGTTGAAAAAGTGTAAATATTTTTGCATGATAGTGATGCCAATATGTCCTTGCATCTGCAGTAGACAAATAAATAGATTTCGAAGAAGTATTATTAACCAAATATGTTCGCAAATTACTCCGGAATTACTTGAAAAATTGAAAATAATTTTGCACGATACTGATGCCAATATGTCCTCGCATCTCCAGTGAAAAAATAAATTGATTTGGAAGAAGTGTTTTTACGAAATAAAATCGCTAATTACTCCGGAATTAGTTGAAAAACTGTAAATATTTTTGCATGATAGTGATGCCAATATGTCCTCGCATCTGCAGTAGAAAAATAAATTGATTTGGAAGAAGTATTATTAACCAAATAAGTTCGCAAATTACTCCGGAATTTGTTGAAAAGGTGAAAATATTTTTGCACTATGCTGATGCCAATATGTCCTCGCATCTCCAGTAAAACAATAAATTGATTTGGAAAGAGTATTACTAACGAAATTAGTTCGCAAATTACTCAGGAATTAGTTGGAAAAGTGTAAATATTTTTGCATGATACTGATGCCAATATGTCCTCGCATCTGCAGTAGAAAAATAAATTGATTTGGAAGAAGTATTATTAACGAAAGAAGTTCGCTAATTACTTCGGAATTAGTTGAAAAAGTGTTAATATTTTTGCATGATAGTGATGCCAATATGTCCTCGCATCTGCAGTTGAAAAATAAATTGATTTGGAAGAAGTATTTTTAACCAAATAAGTTCGCAAATTACTCCGAAATTAGTTGTAAAAGTGAAAATATTTTTGCACTATACTGATGCCAATATGTCCTCGCATCTCCAGTAAAAAAATAAATTGATTTGGAAGAAGTATTATTTACGAAATAAGTTCGCAAATTACTCCGGAATTAGTTCAAAAAGTGTAAATATTTTTGCATATTAGAGATGCCAATATTTCCTCGCATCTGCAGTAGAAAAATAAATTGATTTGGAAGAAGTATTATTTACGAAATAAGTTCGCAAATTACTCCGAAATTAGTTGAAAAAGTGTAAATATTTTTGCATGATAGTGATGCCTATATGTCCTCGCATCTGCAGTAGAAAAATAAATTGATTTGGAAGAAGTACTATTTTCCGAATAAATTCTCAAATTACTCCCCAATTAGTTAAAAAAGTGAAAATATTTTGGCATAAATGTGATGCCAATTTGTCAAGGCATCTGCAGTAGACAAATAAATTGATTTGGAAGAAGTATTATTAACGAAATAAGTTCGCTAATTACTCCGGAATTAGTTGAAAAAGTGAAAATATTAATACACATTAGTGACGCAGATTTGTCAACGCATCTGCAGTAGAAAAATAAATTGATTTCGAAAAAGTATTACTAACCAAATAAGTTCGCAAATTACTCCGGAATTTGTTGAAAAGGTGAAAATATTTTTGCACTATGCTGATGCCAATATGTCCTCGCATCTCCAGTAAAACAATAAATTGATTTGGAAAAAGTATTACTAACGAAATTAGTTCGCAAATTACTCAGGAATTAGTTGGAAAAGTGTAAATATTTTGGCATGATAGTGATGCCAATATGTCCTCGCATCTGCAGTAGAAAAATAAATTGATTTGGAAGAAGTATTACTAACGAAATAAGTTCGCTAATTACTTCGGAATTAGTTGAAAAACTGTAAATATTTTTGCATATTAGTGATGCCAATATGTCCTCGCATCTGCAGTAGAAAAATAAATTGATTTGGAAGAAGTATTATTAACCAAATAAGTTCGCAAATTACTCCGAAATTAGTTGAAAAAGTGAAAATATTTTTGCATGATAGCGATGCCAATATGTCCTCGCATCTGCAGTAGAAAAATAAATTGATTTGGAAGAAGTATTATTAACGAAATAAGTTCGCAAATTACTCCGAAATTAGTTGAAAAAGTGAAAATATTTTTGCACTATACTGATGCCAATATGTCCTCGCATCTCCAGTAAAAAAATAAATTGATTTGGAAGAAGTATTAATGACGAAATAAGTTCGCTAATTACTCCGGAATTAGTTGAAAAAGTGTAAATTTTTTTGCATATTAGAGATGCCAATATGTCCTCGCATCTGCAGTAGAAAAATAAATTGATTTGGAAGAAGTATTATTAACCAAATAAGTTCGCAAATTACTCCGCAATTTGTTGAAAAAGTGTAAATATTTTTGAATGATAGTGATGCCAATATGTCCTCGCATCTGCAGTTGAAAAATAAATTGATTTGGAAGAAGTATTTTTAACCAAATAAGTTCGCAAATTACTCCGAAATTAGTTGAAAAAGTGAAAATATTTTTGCACTATACTGATGCCAATATGTCCTCGCATCTCCAGTAAAAAAATAAATTGATTTGGAAGAAGTATTATTTACGAAATAAGTTCGCAAATTACTCCGGAATTAGTTCAAAAAGTGTAAATATTTTTGCATATTAGAGATGCCAATATGTCCTCGCATCTGCAGTAGAAAAATAAATTGATTTGGAAGAAGTATTATTAACGAAATAAGTTCGCAAATTACTCCGGAATTTGTTGGAAAAGTGAAAATATTTTTGCATATTAGTGATGCCAATATGTCCTCGCATCTGCAGTAGAAAATTAAATTGATTTGGAAGAAGTACTATTTTCCGAATAAATTCTCAAATTACTCCCCAATTAGTTAAAAAAGTGAAAATATTTTGGCATAAATGTGATGCCAATTTGTCAACGCATCTGCAGTAGACAAATAAATTGATTTGGAAGAAGTATTATTAACGAAATAAGTTCGCTAATTACTCCGGAATTAGTTGAAAAAGTGAAAATATTATTACACATTAGTGACGCAGATTTGTTAACGCATCTGCAGTAGAAAAATAAATTGATTTCGAAAAAGTATTACTAACGAAATATGTTCGCTAATTACTCCGGAATTAGTTGAAAAAGGGAAAATATTTTTGCATGATAGTGATGCCAATATGTCCTTGCATCTGCAGTAGAAAAATAAATTGATTTGGAAGAAGTATTATTAACGAAATAAGTTCGCAAATTACTCCGGAATTAGTTGGAAAAGTGTAAATATTTTTGCATATTAGTGATGCCAATATGTCCTCGCATCTGAAGTAGAAAAATAGATTGATTTGGAAAAAGTATTAGTAACGTAATAAGTTCGCAAATTACTCCGGAATTAGTTGAAAAAGTGAAAATATTTTGGCATATTAGTGATGCCAATATGTCCTCGCATCTGCAGTAGACAAATAAATTGATTTCGAAAAAGTATTAGTAACGAAATGAGTTCGCAAATTTCTCCGGAATTAGTTGAAAAAGCGACAATAGTTTTTGCATATTAGTGATGCCAATATGTCCTCGCATCTGCAGTAGAAAAAAAATTGATTTGGAAGAAGTATTAATGACGAAATAAGTTCGCAAATTACTCCGGAATTATTTGAAAAAGTGAAAATATTATTGCACATTAGTGACGCAGATATGTCAACGCATCTGCAGTAGAAAAATAAATTGATTTGGAAGATGTATTATTAACGAAATAAGTTCGCTAATTACTCCGAAATTAGTTGAAAAAGTGTAAATATTTTTGCATATTAGTGATGCCAATATGTCCTCGCATCTGCAGAAGAAAAATAAACTGATTTGGAAGAAGTACTATTTTCCGAATAAATTCTCAAATTACTCCCCAATTAGTTAAAAAAGTGAAAATATTTTTGCATATTAGTGATGGCAATATATCCTCGCATCTGCAGTAGAAAAATAAATTGATTTGGAAGAAGTATTATTAACCAAATAAGTTCGCAAATTACTCCGAAATTAGTTGAAAAAGTGTAAATATTTTTGCATGATAGTGATGCCAATATGTCCTCGCATCTGCAGTAGAAAAATAAATTGATTTGGAAGAAGTATTATTAACGAAATAAGTTCGCAAATTACTCCGAAATTAGTTGAAAAAGTGAAAATATTTTTGCACTATACTGATGCCAATATGTCCTCGCATCTCCAGTAAAAAAATAAATTGATTTGGAAGAAGTATTAATGACGAAATAAGTTCGCTAATTACTCCGGAATTAGTTGAAAAAGTGTAAATGTTTTTGCATATTAGAGATGCCAATATGTCCTCGCATCTGCAGTAGAAAAATAAATTGATTTGGAAGAAGTATTATTAACCAAATAAGTTCGCAAATTACTCCGAAATTAGTTGAAAAAGTGAAAATATTTTTGCACTTTACTGATGCCAATATGTCCTCGCATCTCCAGTAAAAAAATAAATTGATTTGGAAGAAGTATTATTTACGAAATAAGTTCGCAAATTACTCCGGAATTAGTTCAAAAAGTGTAAATATTTTTGCATATTAGAGATGCCAATATGTCCTCGCATCTGCAGTAGAAAAATAAATTGATTTGGAAGAAGTATTATTAACGAAATAAGATCGCAAATTACTCCGGAATTTGTTGAGAAAGTGAAAATATTTTTGCATATTAGTGATGCCAATATGTCCTCGCATCTGCAGTAGAAAAATAAATTGATTTGGAAGAAGTATTATTAACCAAATAAGTTCGCAAATTACTCCGAAATTAGTTGAAAAAGTGTAAATATTTTTGCATGATAGTGATGCCAATATGTCCTCGCATCTGCAGTAGAAAAATAAATTGATTTGGAAGAAGTATTATTAACGAAATAAGTTCGCAAATTACTCCGAAATTAGTTGAAAAAGTGAAAATATTTTTGCACTATACTGATGCCAATATGTCCTCGCATCTCCAGTAAAAAAATAAATTGATTTGGAAGAAGTATTAATGACGAAATAAGTTCGCTAATTACTCCGGAATTAGTTGAAAAAGTGTAAATGTTTTTGCATATTAGAGATGCCAATATGTCCTCGCATCTGCAGTAGAAAAATAAATTGATGTGGAAGAAGTATTATTAACCAAATAAGTTCGCAAATTACTCCGAAATTAGTTGAAAAAGTGAAAATATTTTTGCACTTTACTGATGCCAATATGTCCTCGCATCTCCAGTAAAAAAATACATTGATTTGGAAGAAGTATTATTTACGAAATAAGTTCGCAAATTACTCCGGAATTAGTTCAAAAAGTGTAAATATTTTTGCATATTAGAGATGCCAATATGTCCTCGCATCTGCAGTAGAAAAATAAATTGATTTGGAAGAAGTATTATTAACGAAATAAGTTCGCAAATTACTCCGGAATTTGTTGAAAAAGTGTAAATATTTTTGCATGATAGTGATGCCAATATGTCCTCGCATCTGCAGTAGAAAAATAAATTGATTTGGAAGAAGTATTATTAACGAAATAAGTTCGCAAATTACTCCGGAATTTGTTGAAAAAGTGTAAATATTTTTGCATGATAGTGATGCCAATATGTCCTCGCATCTGCAGTAGAAAAATAAATTGATTTGGAAGAAGTATTTTTAACCAAATAAGTTCGCAAATTACTCCGAAATTAGTTGAAAAAGTGAAAATATTTTTGCACTATACTGATGCCAATATGTCCTCGCATCTCCAGTAAAAAAATAAATTGATTTGGAAGAAGTATTATTTACGAAATAAGTTCGCAAATTACTCCGGAATTAGTTGAAAAAGTGTAAATATTTTTGCATATTAGAGATGCCAATATGTCCTCGCATCTGCAGTAGAAAAATAAATTGATTTGGAAGAAGTATTATTTACGAAATAAGTTCGCTAATTACTCCGAAATTAGTTGAAAAAGTGTAAATATTTTTGCATGATAGTGATGCCAGTATGCCCTCGCATCTGCAGTAGAAAAATAACTTGATTTGGAAGAAGTATTATTAACGAAATAAGTTCGCAAATTACTCCGGAATTAGTTGGAAAAGTGTAAATATTTTTGCATATTAGTGATGCCAATATGTCCTCGCATCTGCAGTAGAAAAATAAATTGATTTGGAAGAAGTATTATTTACGAAATAAGTTCGCTAATTACTCCGAAATTAGTTGAAAAAGTGTAAATATTTTTGCATGATAGTGATGCCTATATGCCCTCGCATCTGCAGTAGAAAAATAAATTGATTTGGAAGAAGTATTTTTAACGAAATAAGTTCGCTAATTACTCCGAAATTAGTTGAAAAAGTGTAAATATTTTTGCATGATAGTGATGCCAATATGTCCTCGCATCTGCAGTAGAAAAATAAATTGATTTGGAAGAAGTATTATTAACGAAATAAGTTCGCAAATTACTCCGAAATTAGTTGAAAAAGTGAAAATATTTTTGCACTATACTGATGCCAATATGTCCTCGCATCTCCAGTAAAAAAATAAATTGATTTGGAAGAAGTATTAATGACGAAATAAGTTCGCTAATTACTCCGGAATTAGTTGAAAAAGTGTAAATGTTTTTGCATATTAGAGATGCCAATATGTCCTCGCATCTGCAGTAGAAAAATAAATTGATTTGGAAGAAGTATTATTAACCAAATAAGTTCGCAAATTACTCCGAAATTAGTTGAAAAAGTGAAAATATTTTTGCACTTTACTGATGCCAATATGTCCTCGCATCTCCAGTAAAAAAATACATTGATTTGGAAGAAGTATTATTTACGAAATAAGTTCGCAAATTACTCCGGAATTAGTTCAAAAAGTGTAAATATTTTTGCATATTAGAGATGCCAATATGTCCTCGCATCTGCAGTAGAAAAATAAATTGATTTGGAAGAAGTATTATTAACGAAATAAGTTCGCAAATTACTCCGGAATTTGTTGAAAAAGTGTAAATATTTTTGCATGATAGTGATGCCAATATGTCCTCGCATCTGCAGTAGAAAAATAAATTGATTTGGAAGAAGTATTATTAACGAAATAAGTTCGCAAATTACTCCGGAATTTGTTGAAAAAGTGTAAATATTTTTGCATGATAGTGATGCCAATATGTCCTCGCATCTGCAGTAGAAAAATAAATTGATTTGGAAGAAGTATTTTTAACCAAATAAGTTCGCAAATTACTCCGAAATTAGTTGAAAAAGTGAAAATATTTTTGCACTATACTGATGCCAATATGTCCTCGCATCTCCAGTAAAAAAATAAATTGATTTGGAAGAAGTATTATTTACGAAATAAGTTCGCAAATTACTCCGGAATTAGTTGAAAAAGTGTAAATATTTTTGCATATTAGAGATGCCAATATGTCCTCGCATCTGCAGTAGAAAAATAAATTGATTTGGAAGAAGTATTATTTACGAAATAAGTTCGCTAATTACTCCGAAATTAGTTGAAAAAGTGTAAATATTTTTGCATGATAGTGATGCCAGTATGCCCTCGCATCTGCAGTAGAAAAATAACTTGATTTGGAAGAAGTATTATTAACGAAATAAGTTCGCAAATTACTCCGGAATTAGTTGGAAAAGTGTAAATATTTTTGCATATTAGTGATGCCAATATGTCCTCGCATCTGCAGTAGAAAAATAAATTGATTTGGAAGAAGTATTATTTACGAAATAAGTTCGCTAATTACTCCGAAATTAGTTGAAAAAGTGTAAATATTTTTGCATGATAGTGATGCCTATATGCCCTCGCATCTGCAGTAGAAAAATAAATTGATTTGGAAGAAGTATTTTTAACGAAATAAGTTCGCTAATTACTCCGAAATTAGTTGAAAAAGTGTAAATATTTTTGCATGATGGTGATGCCAGTATGCCCTCGCATCTGCAGTAGAAAAAATAACTTGATTTGGAAGAAGTATTATTAACGAAATAAGTTCGCAAATTACTCCGGAATTAGTTGGAAAAGTGTAAATATTTTTGCATATTAGAGATGCCAATATGTCCTCGCATCTCCAGTAAAAAAATAAATTGATTTGGAAGAAGTATTATTTACGAAATAAGTTCGCAAATTACTCCGGAATTAGTTGAAAAAGTGTAAATATTTTTGCATATTAGAGATGCCAATATGTCCTCGCATCTGCAGTAGAAAAATAAATTGATTTGGAAGAAGTATTATTTACGAAATAAGTTCGCTAATTACTCCGAAATTAGTTGAAAAAGTGTAAATATTTTTGCATGATAGTGATGCCAGTATGCCCTCGCATCTGCAGTAGAAAAATAACTTGATTTGGAAGAAGTATTATTAACGAAATAAGTTCGCAAATTACTCCGGAATTAGTTGGAAAAGTGTAAATATTTTTGCATATTAGTGATGCCAATATGTCCTCGCATCTGCAGTAGAAAAATAAATTGATTTGGAAGAAGTATTATTTACGAAATAAGTTCGCTAATTACTCCGAAATTAGTTGAAAAAGTGTAAATATTTTTGCATGATAGTGATGCCTATATGCCCTCGCATCTGCAGTAGAAAAATAAATTGATTTGGAAGAAGTATTTTTAACGAAATAAGTTCGCTAATTACTCCGAAATTAGTTGAAAAAGTGTAAATATTTTTGCATGATAGTGATGCCAGTATGCCCTCGCATCTGCAGTAGAAAAATAACTTGATTTGGAAGAAGTATTATTAACGAAATAAGTTCGCAAATTACTCCGGAATTAGTTGGAAAAGTGTAAATATTTTTGCATATTAGAGATGCCAATATGTCCTCGCATC